>JARFIW010001231.1:0-600000 GCA_036346225.1 Platerodrilus igneus
AAGGAGCTACTAAGAGTTATAAGGGTTGTTTAGTACAAGGTAGTATATGCCAAACAAAATAATCCACATATTTGATCACATAAACTTAAAATGTATGTTTGCCGTATTTTATGTATACTAAAATACCATTCAAATATGGTAGTTGAAATTAAGTGCCAAAAGGTAATTTTAAAATGACTAAGTGACGTAGTAAGATGTGCAGTGCTCAAGGGTTTATACCGAGTTTGAATTTTAAAAGCCTTTGAAAGTACATTTGCCGTCCAAAAGCCGGATGCGTCTATGAATGTTCACTATCAACATGCATCCAGGGTCAAGTATAATTTATTTTGGTTTCATTTTCTATAGAATCAACTTTTGGACAATATTTGTAAACTCAAAATTATTAGTTATAACAACGTAAAATATGATTGGTGGAATGTAAAGATTTAGGACATATATTAGAATTTAATGTGATTATGAAATTGTATAAAGGACACGAACTTTGGTATGTGCGACACGAACGTAGTTATTTGTTATGAACTTAAAGATGTAGTAAGCTAGTAGAGAGTTAACATGGTCGCCTTAGAGAGTAAACAAAGGGGATTATTTTCGAACCAATTTTGTAAAAAGACGTGTTTTCATAACTGTGCTAATTTGTATACAGATATTTAAAAGTAAAAATAAAAGTAGTTGTTTTAAAAGGAGTTTCAATTGAATAAGGTGGTAAAGAAACAAGCATCGAAAGTATAAAGTGAGTAGTAGTGATTGTGCGACGGTAAATTATTGGATTTGGAGAGTGGTTATACAGATTTGAAGTGATATTGGAGAGCGGTTTAAAGGTAGAAGGACATCGAGAGTGGATATACATAGAAAGAAGTTGGATATTGGAGTGCGGATTAAAGTTAGAAGGACATCGAGAGTGGATATACAAAGGAAAGAAGTTGGATATTGGAGAGCAGTTTAAAGGTAGCAGGAGCATCGAGCAAAAAGATACAGGAACGAGTAGATTGGGATTAGATACGGAGAAGCGGACGGATTTATAGAGAAAACAAGGATTCGAAGCGGAGATTAGCACAAGGGAAGTTGTAGCACTGATTTTTCTAAATTCTAAATTTGGGTTAATCATTTCAGGTATTGGGGAGCAGTTAAAATTCAAGGACACCTGGAAGCGGCACGAAAATTCAAGAACATCATTGTGAAGACGCATACGGTGATAAGGATTTTGAGCCATCATTCAGGGAGGCATCAACGGAGTATAGACCAGGTGAGTGTTTAAATATATCTTTAATACGTCAAAAATAGTCATACAAATTTTGGTTGTAATTGAATTTGGCACATAGCAACTTTGATCTTATTAGAAAATTTGGCATATACAAAAGTAGAGTATCAATTTTAGTAGTAAAACAAAAGAGTGCACTTTGGTTGGACTTAGCACATCTACTTATAACGGAACCCACTATAAGTAGTTTGAACACCCTGAGATTAAGAGCTTAAATAGTCGAGGCATTGCAATAAATAATTAATTAAAGAACCAACCAAACGGTGCAAGTACGGGGCGTGCATTAGGTGTGCACATTTTAAAAGTTTATAAAATAAAGGGTAGAATATAGGTGGAACTCAAAGTAGGGCGGTTTAATATATGTTTAAACCCAAAAGGGGGGCGGTATAATATATATGGCAAACCCAACGTGGGGCTGGAAAAAGGCTAGATTGAGTTGAAATTAGACAGAAATAGTAGTAGGATACAGCATCCAGAGATTAGGTGGGGCCCGCAGTTTTTTCTTTATATTTTCAGGCATACGAGTTCAAAGACAGGCTGCAGAGATGACGGACCCAGCAATGAAACGGATTACGAGATCGGGACTGATATACGGAATTGAAGCAGAAATCACGACACTAAACGATGAAATTAGGACGCAAGACATAGAGTTAGACGCAGGGGGAGACATCCAGGAGACGGAGGCAAGGCAGACAGACCCGGAGGTGACAGACATGGACACGGACCAGCCGACGGCACCAGAGGTAAGGGTAGCAAAAGCCGACGGAACCCAGGACATTATGAGATTCCTAATGGGTATGCAAGACAAAATTGAATCTTTACGTACGGAACAAAAAGAGTCGCAGACAAATTTAACGAACAAATTTGAAACTTCACAGACAAATTTAACGAACAAATTTGAAGCGTCACAGATGGAACAAAAAGAGGCGAATACGCAGTTGACTAATAAAATAACGACTTTACAAACGACTTTAACAAACCAAATTGAAGATTCACACACCGAACTGAGAAACGAGTTTAGGACGGCACACGCGGAACTGACGGCCAAACTGAATTATACACAGGACTATCTACTCACGCAAATACAAAACGTAAAGGACGACATAAGGACTGAGGTACACGAAAAGATTGACAGAATAGATGATAAATTAGATAACACGCGGGTACAGATTCCGGGAGACTTGAGCGCGACAAAAACGGACCTACGGACTGAAATCAAGACACGCGTAGAGACAGTTGAGGAGACAATGGTCAGTGGTTTTACGACGTTACATTCCGAAATTCAAACGTGCGACCAAAGACATTTGACAAACTACAGAAATTTAGGACAAACCTTAGAGACGATACAGACCAAAAATTTGAACACTAAGACACAACTGGACGACAAAGTCACTGTAGTAGAAAACCGGGTAGGACATGACGTAAGACAAATACATGAAAAATTGGACGACCTAGAACGACGGCGCATTTGACGGGACTACGGACAGCACATCAAATTGAACCGGGACGCGCTACCTAAATTTGAAGGACGGAGGACAGAACAGCCGATGGGATTTCTAGACAGACTGGACGAGATCGTCGAATCGGAAAATGAAAGAACTAAGTTACAGATAGTAGGGGCGACATTGACTGGCAACGCGGAAAAGTGGCACAATATCATACGCCGACAGTACGACACATACGCGGAATTTCGACGACTATTTATGGAACAGTTCTGGAGCAATACGCACCAGACGGACATACGTACAAATTTGATTACGGGACACTACAGTCGGACACACGGGACTCGCGAAGAATATGCAATAGACAAATTCAACCAGGCACAGCACTTGACACCAAAGTTGGGCGAGGACGACATCGTACTACTACTTGCGGGCCACATGGAGCCGGAAGTGACTAAGATGGTTGTGGTCCATAATGTTAAAACACTGCGAGAATTTTTAAGCGTTATGAGAAATTTCGATTTGGCAACGGCACTGGAGGCAAAAACACGGACTAGTTATTGGGATCAAAACCGGGGTTATAGGGACGACAACCGACGACATATGTACCACGAACAGCGACCCAACCATAGACAGGACAATTTCCATCACGAACATCGACCCAGCTACCGACAGGACTATTTTAACCACGGACCCCGAAATCACTGGGGACACGACGGAAACAGGAGACCATACTACAATAGGGAACACCGGGAGAACGACATACAAAGACAAAACAGGTACCAGCGCGACGACAACGCGGATGACGGTGGAAATACAGGGGCGGTACGCAGAACGGATACAGCCGGACGGACAGGGACGCGAATGTCCACCACATAACGACCAGCGCAAGGACTCAGGACACGGATCAAATTGAAGTGGTGCAGATACACGAGGCACCCGCAGAAAAAAAAACGCAAAATTTTGGAAGAATGAATGTATAGGATTAAAGGTCGACGTGGTTTATAGTTTAAAAGACTTGTTGTTAAATAATTATAATTTGAATAAAAAGAACCTTTTGTTCATTAATATTAGTTTAAATGAGTGTTTATATGTTGCTTTAGTTGATAGTGGTTCACAGTTGTCGCTGGTTGATGAGAAGGTGGTGATAAAACATGCTGACTTTTAAAAGGTAGAATAGAAGCGATTGATGGGGTTAATTTATGGTCGGCAATGAATAAAAAGTTAACTACGATTTATAGGATCATCCGTGTACCGATATTTGTAGGGGATAAAAATGCAGGAGAGGCAGAATTTTTAATTACAAAGGGGTTGCATATAGATTTCATATTAGGAATGGACTTTATAGAGGATTTTGGATTGAATATAGATGGTAAGGATAGGTCGATTCGAATATTTGATAAAGATAAGTTATGGATGGTGTCTACGGTTAGTGAGGAATATAGGAATGGAAATAATATAGATAAGTCGGGATTAGGAATGGATAGGACAAGTGATTATAGACAGGTTAAAGTACGATTATGTAATATGTTTGTGAGATTAATTAAGGATGAACAGATTGGAAAAGTGAGTAGTGAGATAAAGGCGAAGCTAGAAGAATTATTTAATAAATATGTAGGGTTATTTAATGAAGAGCCAAGATTGGCGAGGCGATATATGCATAAGTTAGAGGTCACGGAAGACAACGGGTTTAATACAAAGGTGTATCCAATTCCGTTTGCTATTAGAAATAGGGTTAAAGCCGAGATTAACAAGATGTTACGAGATGGAATAATAGAACCAGCGAAAACTCAATATGTGAACCCGGTAGTTATTGTTCCTAAACCCAATAAAAGGGATATAAGGATTTGTTTGGATGCGAGAAAGTTGAATTCGATTACGAAACCGCAGTATGAACAACCGCAGGGGTTGGATAATTTGTTGTACAAAGTGTACGAGATGAAGTTTTCAGTAAATTAGACTTAAAAATTCATTTTGGTTAATTCCGTTGCATGAAGACAGTAAGAAGTTTACAGGGTTTAGTATTGAAGGAGAGATTTACATGTTTTCTGTAGTTCCGTTTGGGTTAAGTAGTTCTTTCGCAGCACTTGTAAGGGCCATGCAGAAGCTGTTTAACGAGTATGAATGTTTCTGTTCGCACTATGTGGATGATTTGTTGATTTTTCAAGGAACGAACAAGAACACCTGGAGCATTTAGAAAAGGTGATCCAGAGGCTGGACGAAGGGGGTTTGAAGTTGAACGTGGAGAAATGCGAGTTGTTCAAGAACAAAGTTACATATTTAGGGTTTGAAATCAGTGAGAATGGGATGAAAATTTGTAATAAAAGGTTGGACGAGTTGAAAAATATCGCTCAACCAAAGAATGTGAAAGGATTGCGAGGATTTTTAGGGGTTCTAAATTATTATAAACGGTTTATACCGCGATATTCTGAGTTGTGTGTGCCGTTGGTGAGTTTATTGAAGAAAAATGAAAGATGGAAATGGACTGCTGATCGAGAGAAGGCGTTCCAGGATTTAAAAAGTGCATTTTATAAAGAGTTGTCATTAAAATATCCCAATTTCAAAGACGAATTTATTTTAAGAACGGATGCGTCGAAATATGCGATAGGGGCTGAGTTGGTGCAGATCCAGGATGGAGCTGAGGTACCAATTGTATTTATTTCGAGGGTATTAAAAGACTGCGAAACCAGATATGCGACGGCAGAGAAGGAAATGTTGGCGATAGTATATGCAGTGAAAAAGTTGCGTTTTTATCTGCTAGGTAACAAATTTTTAATAGAATCCGACAACACGGTGGTAACATTTATGAAGAAAAAGGAGTTTCTAAACAGCAGGTTGTACAGATGGGCGTTAGTATTACAGGAATACGATTTTGAAATCAAGCACAAACCAGGCAAGGAGAATGTGACGGCGGATTTTCTAAGCAGACCGCAGGTGGAAGCGAATAAAGACGTGAAGGATTGTTTAGTTGCTTTGCAGGAGTTCAGGGATGTTGGTCGATGGACAAACGCCAAGCTTACGGAAACGCAAAGGCACAGTGAGGTGAGCTCGATCCGCGAGAGATTAACAAGCGAGAATGTGGAGGAGTACCGTGGATTTACCATCGTAGGGCAGTTCGTAGTAAAAAGGATAGGTGAGGCAGAGCTAGTAGTGGTATCCAGAGACGCGGCTGTGGAAATTATAGATGAAATTCATTTAAATTTTGGACATATAGGTATAAGAAAAACATTTTTGGTATTCAGGAGGCGTTTTATGCACGGAACGATATCACAGTGGTTAAGGAAAGGATTAATCGTTGCAAAATTTGTATCTTAGGGAAAGACAAGAACGTGGTGTTGCAGAATGTACCGATGAGTGTGAGCGTGAGCGAACCATTGGAATTGGTAGCTATTGATTACTTAAGCAACCTGATTACGAGTGAACAGGGGTATCGGCACATATTAGTAATGGTGGACGTTTTTTCAAAATTTGTTAAATTATTTCCGGCAAGGCGAAGCAACACGGTGCATGCTTTACAGTCGATTAAAGAATTTGGAAGCCAGGTAGGGAGAATGGAAAGGATTTTGGTAGACAACGCAACTTATTTTAACAACCAAAGATTTAGGAACGGGTTAAATCGAGCGCACATTAAGGTGTCATTTAGCAGTATACGGCATCCGAAAGCAAATCCATGCGAACGATATATACGGGAGGTAATAAAATATCTACGGTTAGCAACGCAAGAGCACCATAATAGATGGGTTAGATATCTGCCGCAGATTGAAAATTTCATGAATTGTGTACCGAGTTCAGTTACAAAACGTGTCCGATAACATTGATTCGGAGGATTATACCAGCTAGGCCATGGAGGGAAGAAGTCGAGGTACAAGACATCACAGAGTTGTTGGGCAGTGTTAGACGTAGGATCGAAAGGATGCAGCGTAGGGATATCGAGCGAAGGTGTAGCAGGATCAAAAAAAGGACAACTTTTGAAATAGGAGATATGGTGGTTGTGAAAAGGTTAAGAGTTTCGAACCGCGACAGGAACATTTGCGCGAAGTTGTTGTTTCCTTATGAAGGGCCGTACAAGATTACGCGTATTTTTGCGGAAGGAAATACATTTGAATTAGCTACTATGACGGGGAATATCGTGGGCGTTTTCACTTGGAAAATCTATTCCCATATAAGGTTGTACAGGAAGAGGGTTTAGTAGAATAGTTGTTATATAGTTCATGCGACGGAAAGTTTAGTTTTGTTTTAGTTTATAAGTTAGGTTAGTATGTAGCATAGTTAGACAGACATGTTGAGAATTAAAATAGGGGTTGAATACTTAAAATATGTAGGAATCCGAAAAGGGGTGTGTGTAGAAAGGTAAGAGGGGGTTTGATTTTAAATAAAACTAGAAATTATGCACACCAGGAAAGAGTAAAGCCGACGCAATTTCCAATTTCATTCAAAATCAGTGGGGCCAATATAATGTCTAAGGGAGCTACTAAGAGTTATAAGGGTTGTTTAGTACAAGGTAGTATATGCCAAACAAAAATAATCCACATATTTGATCACATAAACTTAAAAATGCATGTTTGCCGTATTTTATGTATACTAAAATACCATTCAAATATGGTAGTTGAAATTAAGTGCCAAAAGGTAATTTTAAAATGACTAAGTGACGTAGTAAGATGTGCAGTGCTCAAGGGTTTATACCGAGTTTGAATTTTAAAAGCCTTTGAAAGTACATTTGCCGTCCAAAAGCCGGATGCGTCTATGAATGTTCACTATCAACATGCATCCAGGGTCAAGTATAATTTATTTTGGTTTCATTTTCTATAGAATCAACTTTTGGACAATATTTGTAAACTCAAAATTATTAGTTATAACAACGTAAAATATGATTGGTGGAATGTAAAGATTTAGGACATATATTAGAATTTAATGTGATTATGAAATTGTATAAAGGACACGAACTTTGGTATGTGCGACACGAACGTAGTTATTTGTTATGAACTTAAAGATGTAGTAAGCTAGTAGAGAGTTAACATGGTCGCCTTAGAGAGTAAACAAAGGGGATTATTTTCGAACCAATTTTGTAAAAAAACGTGTTTTCATAACTGTGCTAATTTGTATACAGATATTTAAAAAGAAAATAAAAGTAGTTGTTTTAAAAGGAGTTTCAATTGAATAAGGTGGTAAAGAAACAAGCATCGAAAGTATAAAGTGAGTAGTAGTGATTGTGCGACGGTAAATTATTGGATTTGGAGAGTGGTTATACAGATTTGAAGTGATATTGGAGAGCGGTTTAAAGGTAGAAGGACATCGAGTGGATATACATAGAAAGAAGTTGGATATTGGAGTGCGGATTAAAGTTAGAAGGACATCGAGAGTGGATATACAAAGGAAAGAAGTTGGATATTGGAGAGCAGTTTAAAGGTAGCAGGAGCATCGAGCAAAAAGATACAGGAACGAGTAGATTGGGATTAGATACGGAGAAGCGGACGGATTTATAGAGAAAACAAGGATTCGAAGCGGAGATTAGCACAAGGGAAGTTGTAGCACTGATTTTTCTAAATTCTAAATTTGGGTTAATCATTTCAGGTATTGGGGAGCAGTTAAAATTCAAGGACACCTGGAAGCGGCACGAAAATTCAAGAACATCATTGTGAAGACGCATACGGTGATAAGGATTTTGAGCCAGCATTCAGGGTAGGCATCAACGGAGTATAGACCAGGTGAGTGTTTAAATATATCTTTAATACGTCAAAAATAGTCATACAAATTTTGGTTGTAATTGAATTTGGCACATAGCAACTTTGATCTTATTAGAAAATTTGGCATATACAAAAGTAGAGTATCAATTTTAGTAGTAAAACAAAAGAGTGCACTTTGGTTGGACTTAGCACATCTACTTATAACGGAACCCACTATAAGTAGTTTGAACACCCTGAGATTAAGAGCTTAAATAGTCGAGGCATTGCAATAAATAATTAATTAAAGAACCAACCAAACGGTGCAAGTACGGGGCGTGCATTAGGTGTGCACATTTTAAAAGTTTATAAAATAAAGGGTAGAATATAGGTGGAACTCAAAGTAGGGCGGTTTAATATATGTTTAAACCCAAAAGGGGGGCGGTATAATAATATATATATATATATATATATATATATATATATATATTGCTATAATAATAGGGTTATTTAGTGGTATATAAGATCACCGGGGAAATAGACTTCATGTGAACATCATAAAAATAAAGAAAACCAAACATTTAAATCATAAAAAGTACATACTTCATTATGCAAAAAGTAAATTTCAATAACCTTATATAAAATCAACAACTAACCACAATTGATAAAAGTATGCTCATTCTGCAATAACTTAAAAACATTAATTAAAATAAATAATTTTGGAAGTCATTCAATACATTTCTAAACATTTGAAACATTCTCAAGCGCTAAAGCAAATAGAAATCACCTAGTATAAAATAAAAGGAAGCTCATTCTGTAATAACTGAACCGCATTTAATAAAAGAAATAATTCTAGGGAACGAACTTGTTCTATATAAGGAACATAAACTGATAAGAACCATTCATTCCATTAACAACGCACGGCTGTACAAGTCTAGATAAATTTATTACGTGAATCTGAAATTAAGTAAAGTCAAAAGTGACATAAAATTAAATAACGTAAAGAATTCAAGTAAAAGTTAGTATAAGTGCGTGAAGTACGCATTGGTGAAAATCTGCCGTTAGTATTGAAAACGTAAGTCTAAATTTAATTAATGTAAACATAATATTTAACATTTATTAATTTAGGGCTTTAAATAATCATATAAGTAATCATCTAAGTAATGTTCTACGAAATGATCTAAGAAATTATCTAAGAAACTATCTGAGTAAGGAGCGAAATTAATTATCAAAGTGATGATCTAAGTTATGATGTTAAACTAAACAAGCAACTAAAGAATTCACTAAAAAACGACGCCGAACTAAACTTCAGAGCATTGGACAAACTGGGAATTACTGGGTTAAAAGCCAAGCTAAAAGGTCAACGACTGAAACTAGCAATCGATCTGGTTTAACAAGCATCCGTAGGAGTCAACAGAAAGATAAAAGGTCAGAATTTAATTTTATAATTTCTTGAATGTTGCATGTCTTATATTTTAAAGCATATAACTCGCATGTAATATAGGTAACTTTTGTGTAAAGGTCAACAAAAACTTTAGTTGGTACGTAAAAATTACGTTAAAAGAGGAATAGTTTTTGAACGTTCAACGAAGCTTTCAATATAAAACATAATTATTTTTGCTGGTTTTAATTGCTTAAAATTTGGTAGTAAACAAATTTAATAAGAATATTTATTTTCATTTAATAGCTAACGATACTACAAGGACGTAGAGTTATAAATTAATTGTACATTTTCTTAGCCTATTATACAAAATTTGTTGTCTTATTCAGGTATATGAAGTGTTAGAGGGGAGTGGGTAAATATTCTCTGTTATCATTTCGTCGTTCACTCTGCGCAGGGTATAACTGAGCTAGTCGAAGCATAAATTTAATTGTGTTGATTTTAAAATTAATTTAGATATTTTAGAGGCACAGAGAGGTGGCGGTCAACAAAGCAACTGAGCGTTTAAATACACCGGCGTTCCGTGATACCGTAGCAATATATATTGTATGATAAATAGGTAATGAGAGTTCATTGAAACCCAAATTCTATAAATAAAACCTACCTTAATAGAAAGAAACAGGAAAATTAAAATTTCCGAATATTTATTGTTCCACCCTGTACACAAATAACCGTATTGCATGTACAAAATCCGTTAAATTCATTCGCTTTAATAAAAAGCAAATTTTCCGTGTATAAAACAAATTTTATTGTATGTATCTTTAAATTACCAGAAATAACTTAGATTTAAGCCATTCGTTTCATTTTAAGAGATAAATACAAAGCCATTAAAATGCAAATAAAAACACATTTCCCGTGATTGATACAATCATTAAGATACAAATAAAAAAGCATTTAATCCGCGTAAGAACAATATCAATTTATTGCCTTTATTAAATTAAAATACTAAATGAATTTTTGTGTGTGGGATATGCGTTGGTACACATACAAAACCAAATTTTTTGTTACAATTATTAAGAAGATGCAAATGTTTTTGCATTTGCAAAACCGTTAAGAAAGCATTTGATGTTTTAATTAATTATGTAATTACAAAAATCCGTGCTTTTATTAGAATAAAAATTAATTTTAAGGTATAAATAAAAAGCGTTTTCAAATATTAACCTAATTAGTTTACAAATCAACCATAAAGAAAGCAAACGCGTACTTTAATTATTTTTCCGTGTGTGCATAATAAAATATTTATTTTACGAGTTTTAAATGGAGTTAGTCTAAAATCTTTATTCAGAAACGAATACGTCAAATCCTAAGAAATGTTTTTATAAACCATTAGTAGCTAATTATAAATAAACACGTTCTCAAAAAACTCGCGCGGCTATTAAAAAAGGCAATAAAATCGATAAAAATTATTTTATAGTTTTCGTGTCTCAATAAGATAGAATGCGATGCGGTCGGTAACTTCGTTTATTAGAAAAGAATAATCGGCACGTTTTACTGCATTCATAAATCATGCCATTTGACGCTAATGAGACCACAAAGCGCATCATTCCCGGAAATATTACATCATGTAGGTGACTACTGCCTCTAGGTAGTTAGATTATATTGTTTAAATGCCCAAACTTGATTCGCAGTCATTCATCCGGTCCTAAACCAGTATGTAACTTTGAGTAAAGATTTGATTGCAATAATCACCGTAGAACATTGCATAAATATGAAACTTATAAATTTGTGTAGTTTCAAACACAAAAGTTATCGAATGCAATAATTTGATGAAGCATTATTTGTTTTGTAAAAATACTATGAAGATTGAACATTGTTCGGTACAAGAGCTGCTCTAAAGTTGATTAATTAAAAATAGAAGATGCACTTTGCAAAATTAATATTCTAAATAGAGATTTAAAAGAATATGGATAATCTTGTACGTTAAGATTTTAACGTCAATGTAAAGTGGAATCAGGAGGTATTTAGTATCATTAATTTGGAGATGAAATTTTGATGAGCGTTATTTTTCGCTAATATAAATAAATTTTTTGGGAATATTGTTTGCTCTATTACAAGCAGATATAGGAGAAGGAGAGACAGATGTAGACTTAGGTTAGACTATGCGCGCAGATAGTGAAAGATGTAGGCTGTGAGAATTTTAGGGAAACGTGCAGGTTAGCTGAGAATAGGAATCAATTAAGATATGCGTCTGGCCAGTTCCAAGATTGAAGATTTAATGATGATGATGAAGTAAAAAGTTTAATATTAGTAACAATATAAAAAAATAAAAAATAGTAGAAAGTCGAACTGCATCAGTTATTTGTGTATAATATGGAAAAGCGATAATATTCCTCAAAATACCGCATGTCTGATAACGAAGCAGCTGCAAGCAAATAACAATTATGAATGTTACATTAGAAACTACTTTAAATTAAGAGACCTCATTGGTTAAAATTAACGACGGGCTTGTAGGCCATGCCCACAGACGAAGTGGGATATCAAGCATGTATTAACAGCAACATGATAACGAAGTCAGTTCTCAACTCAACAAAGGCCAAAGTGCATCACTCTGAATGTGAGAGTAACGTGTAATAATATTTAAAAGTGAAAATTGTTTAAGTGACAGATAGTGCGACGAAGATGAAAATTACTATTGCCGATTAAACGTAAGTAAATTTTGGGAAATTTATTTAAACTAAAACATAATAATAATAGGGCTCTGAGTCTGGGGAGAAAATACTCTAAGTTGGAGGCGGATGAAAAGAGTCTAAGTCCGGGGAGAATAAACTCTAAGTTGGAGGCGGATGAAAAGGTTCTGAGTTCGGGAGAATAAATTCTAAGTCTGAGACTGGTGAGCATAATATCCAAGTCTAAGTTGAATAATAATAATCCAGAGGGTGATGACAACAATTTAAATGCAGTAATTCAAGCGTGTGGATAGATAAAATTTTAAAAGGGTATATAATAATACTGTCACTTTAAAGCGTAATCACATGGTATATTGTATAATCTAAACACTATATTTTTAATATCGTTGTCAGCAATTATATAAATACATTCATCTTTCTAAAGAACAGTAAGTAGTTATTATAATAGTCTTATGTAATACGTTTTTTTGGCAAGTTTATTTATTTATTTATTTATAGTGCCCTATAGTAGGGGATAAAGCATACTACTATAGTAAGCCTGCTTATCGTAAAAGGCGATTAAAAGGCCCAGCAAGGGGCAGCAGCCTTGCTGGCTAAAAGATATTGGAGGAGGGTCGGTTGGTCTCGGCGATCCTCAATAATTTACAAGCTTGTTGGGGTTGGCCGTGACGGATACGACTTTTGCTAAAATCTTTAAAACTGCGTTGTGGAAAGATATGGGAGCCTACCACAATATTTCCCAGGTGTGCGTGGCCTAAAACACGAAATATATATGATGGAGAGCTCACAAGTAAAATTCTTGTCCGAGGTAAATACTCCCTCATTCGGATCTCCGGGAGGGTACTTGGGGCTCGTCATCGTAAGAATATAAAACAACAGTTCGATTTAGTGATAGGGACTTGGAATGTAAGGTCATTACTTAGAGTAGATAAGTTAACGAATTTATTAGTCGAAATGAGAAAGGAAAAGCTGGACATTTTAGGTATTAGTGAGGTGAGATGGCCAGATAGTAATGACTTTGGAAAGATAATTATAGAATAATTACAACTTCTTCAACTAATGGACAGGCAGGGGTAGGAATAGTGTTAGGTAAAAGATTAGGGCATAAAGTTAAAGAGTACTTACAATTTAGTGATAGAATAATTATGGTTAGATTGAGTACAAAACCCACAGACACTGTTTTAGTACAGGTTTACATGCCAACAACTCAGTACGAGGATGAGGAAGTAGAAAAGGTATACGAGGATATAAATAGTATAGTGAGAAAAGTAAAAGGAGATGAGAATTTAATAGTTATGGGCGATTTTAATGCGTCAGTGGGAGAAGGTAGTGAGGGAAAAATGGTAGGAAAATTTGGGTATGGCAGACGAAATGATAGAGGAGAAAGATTAGTTGAGTTTTGCCAGGAACATAGATTAGTAACTGTAAACACCCTATTCGAACAACATGTTAGGAGAAGATATACCTGGAAAGCCCCAGGTGATAGGGCTAGATACCAAATAGATTATATTTTAGTTAAACAAAGATTTAGAAACCAAGTTAAAACTGTCGTAGTTATCCAGGGGCTGACATAGATAGCGATCATAACTTAGTTAAAATGAAGTGTAAACTAAAATTCAAAAATTGAGAAAGGGTAAAAGAGAAGGATGGGATCTAGGTAAGCTTAATGATAGTAGGGTAAAAGAGGAATATAAACAAGTATTAGATAATAAGAGCAAAGAGATAGCTGTAGGAAGGAACGTAGAAAATAGATGGAAAGAAATAAAACTGACTGTACATGATACAGCAACACAGACTATAGGTAAGAAAAAAATAGAAGCGAGAAAACCGTGGGTAACAAAGGAGATATTAGATTTAATAGAGAATAGAAGAAAGCTTAAACCTTTCAGAGAAGTGGATAGTGAAAGTAAGCAAAATATAATACAGTTAGAAATAAGATAGTACATGAGTGTAGAAAAGCTAGAAATAAATGGATGGAAGAGAACTGTAAGGGAATACAAGATGATTTGAGAGTAGGTAAGACAGACAGGGCATACAGGGCAGTTAAAAAGTTTTTTGGGGAAGATAGGAAAAAATATAATGGTATTAGAGACGAGAATAATGAGCTTCTAATAAATAAAGTTGAGGTAGCAGATAGATGGAAAAGATATTTAGAAGATTTATATAAGGGAGACGATATGGACGAGTTAGAGAACGACCAAGAAGAGGATGTAGAAATAGGGTTCTCAATATTAAGAGAGGAATTTGATAGAGCTGTTCGGAATCTTAAACTAAATAAAGCCCCAGGGATAGACGATATTCCCGCAGAATTAATAAAATATGCAAGTCAGAAAACTTTAGATAGATTATATGAACTAGTGAAATTAATATATGATACAGGTGAGGTTCCAATAGATTTCGAAAAAAATATTATTATCGCAATCCCAAAAAAGTCAGGAGCTGATAGGTGTGAGAATTTTAGAACAGTTAGTTTAACTTCTCATGCTTCCAAAATACTAACAATAATAATTAAAATAGAGTAGAAGCTTTGACTGAGAATTATTTAGGCGAAGACCAATATGGTTTTCGTAAAGACAGAGGGACTAGAGAACCGATACTAATGATTAGGGTAATTATCGAAAAAAGGTTACAAAAAAATAAAAAGACTCATTTCGCATTTGTAGATTTAGAAAAAGCATTTGATAGGGTTAATTGGATTGTTATGTTCAGGGTTTTGCAAAAAATAGGAATCTCTCATAGGGATAGAAAAATTATTTACAGTCTATATAAAACCAAAGTGTAGTAATTAGATTTGATGAAATAGAAAAGGAAGCTAAGATTAGAAATGGTGTTAGACAGGGTTGTATACTGTCTCCTTGATTTTTAATGTTTATATTGAGGAAGCTTTAAACTTAGCTAGAGAGAGAAAAGAGATAGGTATTAGTGTACAGGGACAGAAAATAGACATGTTACGTTTTGCAGATGATATAGCCATTATAGCAGAGTCTAGAAAAGAGTTAGGAGAGTTTTAAATATTTTAGATGAGATACTACGGAGTAACTATAGTATGAGAATTAACTCGGTAAAGACAAAGATAATGACAAGTGAGTTACAGCCTAGTTATAAACCAAAATTAAAAATAGGTAATACCGAGTTAGAGGAGGTAGATGAATTTTGCTATTTAGGTAGTATAATTACAAAGGATGGACGTAGCAGAAGGGATATAGTAGCTAGAATAGCTCAAGCTAGAAAAATGTTTTTAAAAGAAAAACTTACTAATAGCTAATAGTATTAGTTTAGATAATAGAAAAAGTTTTTAAAGTCGTACGTATGGAGCGTTCTACTATACGGTAGTGAGACTTGGACAATTAAAGAAGTAGATAAGAAAAGGATAGAAGCTTTTGAAACTTGGTGCTATAGGAGAATGTTAAAGATTAGCTGGACAGATAGAGTAACTAACGAGGAAGTTTATAGAAGGATAGGTGAGGAACCCTGTATGTGGAAACAATTGAAGGTCAGGAGAGATAGAATGATAGGGCACCAGTTAAGACATGAGGGACTATTTAGTAAAGTCTTAGATTATAGACTACCAAATAAAAATAGAGTAGGAAGGCCTAGACAAAGCTATATTAGTCAAATAATTAGAGATTTAGGTTGTGAAGGGTATGTGGACCTTTTTAGATTAGCTCAGAATAGAAAAGAATTTAGAGCTGCGTCAAACCGACTTTAAGTAAGTTCGAAAACAAAACAAAAAAAAAATAAAAATCGGTTAACTAAATGTCACCAGGACATAACTCACAATTAGTTAGAGGTCTGGCATGTTGGTAGCGTTTCGTTGCTTAAGCCTTACCATAACATATAATTTAATAAACGTCACCATGATATAGCTCACAATTAGGTAGCGGTCTGGCATGTTGGTAGCGATTTGTTGCTTAAGCCTTACCATAACATATAATTTAATAAACGTCACCTTGACATAACTCACAATTAGGTAGCGGTCTGGCATGTTGGTAGCGTTTCGTTGCTTAAGCCTTATCATAACAGATAATTTAATAAACGTCATCATGACATAACTCACAATTAGGTATCGGTCTGGCATGTTGGTAGCGTTTCGTTGCTTAAGCCTTACCATAACAGATAATTTAATAAACGTCATCATCACATAACTCACAATTAGGTAGCGGTCTGGCATGTTGGTAGCGTTTCGTTGCTTAAGCCTTATCATAACAGATAATTTAATAAACGTCATCATGACATAACTCACAATTAGGTAGCGGTCTGGCATGTTGGTAGCGTTTCGTTGCTTAAGCCTTATCATAACAGATAATTTAATAAACGTCATCATGACATAACTCACAATTAGGTATCGGTCTGGCATGTTGGTAGCGTTTCGTTGCTTAAGCCTTACCATAACAGATAATTTAATAAACGTCATCATCACATAACTCACAATTAGGTAGCGGTCTGGCATGTTGGTAGCGTTTCGTTGCTTAAGCCTTATCATAACAGATAATTTAATAAACGTCATCATGACATAACTCACAATTAGGTATCGGTCTGGCATGTTGGTAGCGTTTCGTTGCTTAAGCCTTACCATAACAGATAATTTAATAAACGTCATCATCACATAACTCACAATTAGGTAGCGGTCTGGCATGTTGGTAGCGTTTCGTTGCTTAAGCCTTACCATAACAGATAATTTAATAAACGTCATCATGACATAACTCACAATTAGGTAGCGGTCTGGCATGTTGGTAGCGTTTCGTTGCTTAAGCCTTACCATAACATATAATTTAATAAACGTCACCATGACATAACTCACAATTAGGTAGCGGTCTGGCATGTTGGTAGCGTTTCGTTGCTTAAGCCTTACCATAACATATAATTTAATAAACGTCACCATGACATAACTCACAATTAGGTAGCGGTCTGGCATGTTGACAGCGATTCGTTGCTTAAGCCTTACCATAACATATAATTTAACACTTTTCCTTTTTGAAGCGGATAACCAGGTTATATTTCATTTCCCTATAAATGGTAATCATGTAAACATGTTAGAGTTTTTTAACAACCATCAGGTTGCTAATATCTATGTAGAGCCAGCTGGATAGGAAAAAGATAGAAGGATATAGGAAGACCTAGACCAAACTATATTAGTCAAATTATTAGAAATTTAGGTTGTGAAGGGTATGTAGAGCTTTTTAGATTAGCACAGAATAGAAAAGAAGTTAGAGCTGCGTCAAACCGACCTTAAGTAAGGTCGAAAACAAAATGATGAATATAAAGCTGGTTCTTTGATTGTTAATTATAAAGATAGAATATTTTGTAATTTAAATGTAGAATAAGTTCTCATTTTACTATTTGTAAAAGGGAAAATTTGAATCGAATTTTGAGCTCAGAGCTAACAGCGTCTTGACCTTTAATAAATTTTTCGTGACAGTTATTGGCCAGTCACATTCACGAACGTGGTAAAAAAGGATCAGTGAATTACACACCTATTAATTAACAAGGATAGTGTATCAGTTAACAAAAACTGGGTAATAATTTTAATTATCTTCTATATGAACTGGAACTGTGAATTGCTTTATAAACTATTTGATATGAAAGAAAAATGTTTTTGGATGTATAGATGTTTTCTTGAGATTGCTGTGTTTCATTTCATTTTGTAAATTCCATAACTTCCGTTGAGCTAGCCATGCAAAGTAAAAGGTGCAAAAAATGCAAAGCAAGGTAAAAATAATTTTAAATTTACCATTGCTGTATAGAAGTGTCACTGCACTCCTTTAGCTCCACGCCAACGCGAGACATTGTCACAGCCCTCTTATAGTGACACTCTAACGTGAGGTCGAGTCACAGCAATATAAACTTTTATATTTGTTTATTTTATTTTGTTGTTTTCTAATAAAACTAAATATATTGGTTTTATGTTCAATTAAAAATTTCTTGCTTCCTTAATATGAAAAAGAGATCCTTCATAATTATCTTCCTTAGGGACTAAAATTTCTGCGAGCGACCCTGCTTCTATTATTCAGGCATGCAATGTAAGATGGTAAGAAGGTTCGGTGTAGTGCAAATATCATTAACCTCTATACTAGCCAAGAAATTGTATCTGGCAGGCATTTTAAAAAATAACTTTGTAGTATTTGACACGACTGAAACGAGAAATACGAGCAGGCTTAACTCCGCAGGTAACCAATAGGTAATTAATCTCCTACTAATATTATGCGTCTGTTTCAAAGTGAAATGAGGACTACGATATCCTATAATTATCATTCCTTTAGAATTGAATACAATACTTCATTAATGGTACACGGAGAGGAGTTATCCAGCTTGAAGAAGCTTGACATTCGTATAATCGAAAAAAAAATTAAATAATCTATGTATCGAAATTATCCTCCTGCACAACGTAATAAATTAGAATATAATGTATTATATTAAATATTTAGTTGTATTCTGCAAGATGGTTATGTGAATCTCTAGACAAACATAAATAACTTGGTTGTAAGTTATCCCATGCCTCCAGCATTTTATGAAAGATGTGTGGTTATTTCTATAGTCGTCCATTAAACGAAATCGCTGTTGGTAATTTATTATGCAATGCAATTTTACTGATCTATTCAAAGCAACTTCAGCTATGGCAATGAAGACACGGGAAGTTAATAGAAATTCTTAGAGGTTTGCCAACAAAATAAATCGTAATTGGTATATTAATATTATTTATAATATGCCTATTATTGCGAGCAGTAAAACGCATGTTGCATTTTTTATCATTTACAAGTAAAAATAGGTATTTGTTTAACAATTGATAAATTTGACCTAAAGAAAGAAAGAAAGAAAGAAATTTTATTTATACAAAACCTGTATTTACAAATGTTCAATAAAGTTGTATTATACTGTAGCATTTACAAATGCTCATTTTATTTAATTCTTTAATATCTTATTATATCGGCCTACAATTCCGTATTGCCCAGTATAAATTTAATTTTGAATATTGATTTACATTTATATAGTTGTTAAACACGTGAAGGTTTGATAAGAGCGGACGCGCTATCTTTCAAACTAGTTCACATAAGGCGAATTGATATTCATTTTTAGATTTGATGGTGCCGTGAGCACTCGTGGCTAATAAGCCACATTTATCTCATCAAGTACCTGCGGGTACTTATTTATCGTGTTCCCCTAATACAGGGGTAAGTATTTAGTAATAATATCTTATTATACGTTTATCTTGCTCTATTGTAATTACCTTTGTATTGATTACCTTAGGAAACTTTTGGGAGTTTGAAATTTTTAAAGTTTGGAACTTGGATGTTTGAAAGCCCAGATAAATCTGGACAGGAGATTTGATACAGCACCACAAATATTGCGGAAGTAACATTCTCGTATCGTCACCTGGTAAAACAAGTTCTGAATCTATTTTCAAACACTTATCGTCTATCTTGGAAACCCTGGTCATCTGTATTGTAACATAACACGCCCGGATGCACATCTGTTATACACCGTCGAGGGTTGTGTTCAGCATACGAAGCTAACGGATAACAAGGTCGTATATCTCTTTCCTTATCTTATTTAATTTATTTTGATGCTACTATCAGCCTGTCAGAAGAATCAGGTGTTGGTAGATTCCTATAACATGTATTTGTGTGTATATACGATATATTGGAAAATTATTTCATCCTGGTACTTACTAGTACTTGAGAGATCTAATTCCCAATTACGTTGCTAGTAATTTTATTGAAGTTCTTTGATGTTATATCTAAATATTTACAAGATTAAAATAGCGTACCTAATATTATTATCAACTGGAAATGTATTAATCTACTCTATTGCTTAAATTATTGTTACCATAATTTTTTAACAACTGGAATCCACATATGCGTAAACATTTGTGTTTGTTTGTAACAACGAGGTAACCGTGGTAACTACGTTGATCGTCGCATACTCTTGAAGTTTATAATAATCACTTTTATGATTTACATATTTATTTATTTGAATTACTCGATTATGAGAGCTTGTATTCAATATTATTTGAAATGACATTATATGCGATACGCTAAAATTTAACCTCTCGACTACTTTATTTATAATAATTGATATCTCTTACATACGCTTGATTCACACTCAATTTTCCTGTTTCCCGTTGAATGTGTCACTGCGTCTATTACCGAAACAGGTGGTGCCCAAAATATTTCCGATTTAGTCAAGTTATTCGTTTGAGATTTATATTCTCATTAAATTTTCTGCCCTAAGTGGCCCTAATTTTATTCATACATAAACCCACGCTTATAGTGCTCTCCAACGAACCCCAGCAGTTAGCCGGCAAGGTGCGTTGTTGTTATATTTCCCTGCCACTAATATTTTCTTGTAAAAAACAACACCACAATAGTTTTATAAAAACAATATTAATATAAACTATAATATAATTTATAATAAATAAAAATAAAAATGTAAGCGCATCCCCCAGGACTTGAAAGTGAAGTGATAGTGATAGTGATTGTGATCCCCCCCAAGAACATTTAGTGCATACCCACCAGGACTTTAGCAGTGCACCCCATCTTACCCTTAGAAGTAAGTTACAGTTAGATGTAAGCAGACGACCAGATCTTCGGATGCTGGAGAATTTTATCATGGAGGTAAGACTTAAATTGTGGCGGCTGTACTCGCACAAGCTTTGATTTACATTAATTAGTAGTTTTTGAAATAAGTTAACAAGCACGTTTTGTGTGTAATAGCGCTAGCCGAAATATGCTTGTGCGAGTGCACCTGATAAATAGGGTTATGCTTTTGCTATTTTGTGCACTGCTATATGCTTAACGCTTATTAGACATTTAGTTATATATTTATATAATTATATTTATTTATATTTTATATTTACACTTTATATTTATTAGCATGTTTTGTAGTATTTTGTGGCATATTTGTTTTGTTTGACGTTCTGTCGCCATTTTGGTTGCAGTATATATTTGGGAAGGAAGAGCAGAATTGAGAAGATTGTAATCATAATATAAATCAGTTAGGGAATGATAGGGAAAGCTAGGGATAAATTTAAATTAGTTAGCTAGATTTGGATAGTTTTAAGACGACCCTTCAGGTCGCACTGGTAAGCAGAGCCGGCGTCTGCTATCCGGTATTACGGATCCCTCCCCTCTCATTTTGCTTGTGTCTTGTTGATCGGGTACACTCCAAAGTCAGCGCTAGGGATACCATTATTTACAACCCTGTTTTTAGTTTTTGTTTTTAGTTTTTGTTTCAGTTTGTCAGATTTATATGTTTGTTAGATTGTTAGAGCTTGTTAGATTTTTAGGTTTGTTAGATTTTTATTTAGTTTTTTATTTAGGGTGGATTAACTATGAAGTTGGAATGAATTAGAAGCACAATTATTTTCGCGTTTAAACCCAATGTAGTACCTCCGGGTGGAGCATTAGGGACGTGGCCGCAAGTATAGCGGCCGTTATTCAAATTATAATGTAGGTTAAGTTCGGCGTCGCCGTGGATCAATGTAGTAAGCATAAGACTGCGGATCCCAAGGTTCCGGGTTCAAATCCCGACACGGCCGACTGCTTGAAAAATGGCAGGTGAGCATTTTTCACAAAAATTACGCCCTCGTTCGGATGAGAGGTTAAATGGAGGTCCGGTGAGTGAGTGTTGTCACGCACGTTAAAGATCCCTACCTTGCCTGGAACGGCAAGGGTTCGGCAAAATTCTAAATTTCCAGGCAACAAAAAACTCGCCTCCTGGCCAATGTAATACCTACAGGTGGAGCATTGGAAATGTAAATGAACTGTAGGTTAAGTTCATTTGCCTTAATGAAGCACCCCTTGCGGGTCATTAATAATCCATTTCTGGCTGTACATGTTTTAAATTGCACTATTATTCCTCGTACATTTGCATTTGGTTTCTTAGGCAAACGATTACAAATGTCAATATCAGTTTTGTTTACTTTAGCTTTTGTAAATCCAGCTATGCTGTAACCAACTTCAATTAGGTTTCAGGAACACCATCCAATTCCACGTTCACCAAGCGCACCCTTTGCTCAATATCATTAAGTTTGTTTTCAAGAGAAGTTATTCTGCTTTCCAGATTAGCAACTTTCTTATTGCAGACAGTATTTTCTTTAATTGCTTTCTTGAGTTCTGCGTTTTCTTTTAAGATTTCATCAAACTGTTTTGACATAAAGATAACTGCCTGATGCATTTCCCTAATTGCATTGAGCATTTCTTTATTGCCTATATATTCTGGAAGTTGATCTTCACAAAGAGAACTTATATTTGTGATCACTTTCGAAGAATTTTCACACTTTACTTTCTGGATTTTAACTTCCTCTTTCCTGTAACATGAGGAACAATATTTAAGTTCACCAACTTCAACGTGCTTGGCTTGTGAAAAGCAACTAGGATGAAAACTCTTTTAACATGTATTACAATGAACAGCATTTACTACTTTTTTTGTACAGTAGCTACAGTTTGCAACATCACTGTTAACCTTGTTTACACTTGCCATTATGAATTATAGGATTCAGTTTTAAATTAATGGTGTAATACTGCACTGATTCTATTTTATGAACGTAAACAATAGTAGACTAGCATTATGTTACACCTGCTTGATAAGAATTTGGTTATTTCTAATTAACTTTACACCAGATAACTGAAGGTCACGTGTTACCAAAGTTAGTTGTATGAAGTTTTTGATTTTCTTGGTTAACACTAATATTTTGATTTCAATAATTATTTATTTATATGCTTAACTCTTACTTGTATCACTATACACAATTTTGAATTTTAATTCACAGTTTTTCCTATTGAAAATTTTGGTTTATTCACAGAGCACATTTGCAAACATGTTTGTAATTCCCACTCCAAAAACATAGCATTTTGAGTTGTGCGTTAAAGATGAGAAGTGGCAGTTTAAACTATTAACATAAATACGAGTTTGAAAAACGGTTTTTAAAAAAAATTTATAATTATACTTCTAATACAAATAATGAAAATGCGTGTTGTTACATTGAATTCCAACTACAGACTAAAGTTTGTACACCTCATTTAAACACGTCCGTTGTAGAAAAGTATTCACATGCACATCAGCGAAATATGATCTGTCTAGTAACAAGTCCATTACACTATTCTAACAACTTCTAACATAATTAGCTTGGAAGGTATAAAATACTTTAAGCAAATAAATCTAAAAATCGATTATTACAATTAAATATTTAAAAAAATCAATAATAAATTTTATATAAATACTTAAAAATCAACTTCATCATCATTAGGTCTTCAGTCCTAGAACTAGTTAGACGCGTACCATCATTGTTCCCTATTCTGAACTAACCTACAGATTTCCCTGAAATATGCACAGTTTGCATCTATAACTATCTGATCTAGGTCTACATCTACCTCTTTTTTCCTATCTCTGCTTGTAATATATCACATACTATTCCCCAAAAATGCCTTAGAACGTATTCCGCCCTACTATTTCTCTTTTTCCCCAGATATCCTTGTTCCCATACTATTTCTGTAACTTATTTGTTATTATCTTTGTCTGTCCATGCTATCGTCATCTGGAGCATTTCAAAAGACTGCTACAGTTTTTGTGTCTGCATTTCAGCCAACATTTTTTAACATGTTTCTATTTATCCAATTGAGAGGATGGTTATTAAAGAAGTGTGCGATTGGATTATTGAAAGGCTTAAGTAGTCATTTTTTTTTATATTTATTTTGAGGGGGAAAATTCATTATGATTTAAGTTACCTCTTTGGTAGATTTTAACATGGTTCTGAGGCGACTCTATGGCGGGTTTACAGTTGTCAGATACCAATGTTGTTCTATGAAGATTGTATATGGATCTGAGGCGACCCTATGGCAGGTATACACTTGTCAGATACCAATGTTGTTCTATGAAGATTGTATATGGATCTGAGGCGACCCTATGGCGGTTTTACGCTTGTCAGATACCAATGTTGTTCTATGAACATTGTATATGGATCTGAGGCGACCCTATGGCGGGTTTACACTTGTCAGATACCAATGTTGTTCTATGAAGATTGTATATGGATCTGAGGCGACCCTATGGCGGGTTTACACTTGTCAGATACCAATACTGTTCAACGGAGATTGTATATGGTTTTGAGGTAACCTTATTGTGGATTTATACTTGTCAGATACCAATGCTGTTTTACAAGGATTGTTAATATGCTTATTTTATGTAATTAGTTATTTTATGTATAAATAGAAATCATGTATGTAGGCTGTATTTCATGTTAATATTGCGTTAATTTTGCGTTTTTGGCGGTTTCCTTCTTTTTCTTCTTTTCTTCTTTTCAGGGAGTATGTGTATTCAGCTCGTTCCCTTTCTATTGTTTTCTAATTGTATACCCTATTTTACCGAGATTCAGTGAAGGAGATTAAGCAACCTGTGGCTACCAAGATCCCCCAACACTTAGACATTTGCCGAAATAATGGTTTTCCACTAAATCCTTTCACACACTTAACATTATTCGAGAATATTGCCCAACCAATTCTTGTAGTTACTTATACTAATCATCATGTTTACGCACAGTTATCTTTTCGTCATTAGTTTATCCATCTTGGGATTGATTGGATGCGTACCTCCATTGATTTCTATTCTGGGCTAGCCTACACATCTCCCTGAAACCTCTACAGCCTACATCTTTTACTATCTGTGTGCAGTAGTCTAATCTAGGTCTGCCTCTTCTTCTCTTTTTTCCTATCTCTGCTTCTAAAATATTCCGCACTATTCCCTCATGCCGTAGTATGTGGCCTATCATCCTATCTCTCCTATTTTTACCGTTTTCCACATATTTCTTTCTTCCCCTGCCATTTTAGTACCTCTTCGTTCTTAACTTTGTCTGTCCATGATATCTTCATCATACGCCTGTAACACCACATTTCAAAGGCTTCTACTTTTTCTTGTCCGCTTCTCCTACTGTCCAGGCTTCACAGCCGTACAGTGCTGTGCTCCACACATATGTTTTAAGCAATCTTTTCCTTGTTTCTATGTTTGTGGTCTTTGAGCACAATAGTTGCTTTTCTTGTTAAATGTAGCACGACCTTGTGCTAATCTTTGTTTTATATCTTTTGTGCTTTTCCCATCTTGCGTTATTTGGCTTCCTAGGTAGCAGAAATCCTTAACCTCTTGTAAGTTCGTGTTAAATACTTGTATTCTTGTTTTTGATTTATTTTCCCCACCTTTGCAAACTAGAACTTTAGTTTTAGTTTTGTAAATTTTCATACCGTATCTCTCTGTTAGAACCGTTTCCATTTCATTAAGAGCCGCTTCTAACTCTTCCTTGCTAGACGCTAATACCGCTATATCATCTGCAAATCTAAGCATATCAATTTTTTGTCCCTGCATAGTAATTCCAAATGTCTTTCTGCATTTGACAGTATTCATTGCCTTTTCTATGTACAAGTTAAAAATCAATGGGGATAGGGCACATCCCTGTCTCACCCCTTTCCTAATGTTTACTTCTCTACGTTCCTGCTCTAATTCTATTACTGCTGTTTGTTCTTTGTATAAGCTATGTACTATTCGTCTATCCCTATAACTCATTCCAATCTTTTTGAGTATTTCAAACATTTTTTTCCAATTTACATTGTCGAATGCTTTTTCCAGATCTACAAACCCTATATACATGCTTTCCCCTTTTTCTATTGTTTTCTCCATTATCACTCTCAGAGCTAAAATAGCCTCCCGTGTTCCCCTGTTTCGCCTAAACCCAAATTGGTCTTCTCCTAGTATTTCTTCAGCTCGTTTTTCCATTCGTCTTTGCACAATTCTAGTTAATATTTTTGACACGTGTGCTGTCAAACTTATTGTTCGAAAATTATAGCGTTCTTCTAGCTTATCAAAAGCTTGTTGGTACAAATCAGCCTCAAGGGCTAGATCCGAAATTAGGGCGAGAGTTTCACTCTTAAGATAGCTACGCAAATAGTGATACTTACGAATTAGCGGGATTTGGTCGTTTTCATGAACCAGACTCTTGTAAAGCGAAATGAAATTTTGCCAGTTTTCTACACATCCATCAAAGGGGGTTATACTTAGAGGTTTTAAATAACTTACAGAAGTTTGAGAGGGATTAGTTGAAGTATCATCAACCGATGTTGATGCATTTTATTTGATATCTAAATACCGCGTACGAATAACGTCTAACAGATTGTCAAACGAAGAACTTTGAGTTTTAATCTCATCCTTTTCGTCAACAACCGAATTATAAGTTAAAATTTTATCGTAGACAACATCTAGTTGTCGTTCAATACTAAAGGCGGCTCCGTGGCGTAGTGGTATGTGTGACTACTACGCCCAAGGTCCCGGGTTCGAATCCCGACACGGTCCGCTTGAAAAATGTTAGGCGAGCATTTTTCACAAAAATACACCCTCGTTCGGATGAGAGGTAAAATGGAGGTCCCGTGTGTGAGTGTAGTCACGCACGTTAAAGATCCCTACCTTGCTTGGAACAGCAAGGGTTCGGCAAAATTCAAAATTTTCCAGGTAACAAAAACTCGCTTCCTGGCCAATGTAGTACCTTCGGGTGGAACATTGGAAAATCACATGTAATGTCGTTCAATACTTTGCATACGTAGATATCTCGCTTCTACGGCAGCTAAACGGGTTGCGGTACGAACATAATCGGCAATTTCGGTTAAGCGCGCGAAATAGTCTTCAAGTTTTTTTCTTTAAAATATCACCTTCTGCCATAATTAGGAACTTTATGAATAAATTAACAATAGTTAAGTAAACTAACGTACGTATTAAAGGACGGCTTGTTTGTAAACAAACAAATTCTGAATGGAGTGCAATGATCTTGATATTGGAATATGGTAACAATAATCTAATTGCAATGAACTTGAACTCGAAAGAATGCACGTGCGATTTAACAACAAATTGAAACGTACAGATAACACTTTCAAATCGTTTCTATTCATCATCATTGGGTCTTCAGTCCTGAAACTGGTTAGACGCGTACCATCATTGTTTCCTATTCTGAACTAACCTACAGATTTCCCCAAAATTTGCACAGTCTGCATCTATCGCTATCTGATCTAGGTCTACATCCACCTCTTTTTCCTATCTCTGCTTGTCATATATCCTATGCTATTCCCCAAAAATGCCTTAGAACGTATTCTGCCCTTCTATTTCTCATATTTTTTCCCAAAGATATCCTTGTTCTCTTACTGTTTCTATAACCTATTTGTTATTATCTTTGTCTGTCCATCCTCAAACATCTGAAGCACGGCATTTCAAAGGCCGTTACTGTTCTTCTGTCTGCTTTTCAGACTGCTCGTATTTCGTAGGCATACTGTCTGTGCTGTGCTCCACACATACGCTTTCAACAACTTTTTGTTCTATGTTTGTTGTCTTTCATCATAGGCGCCGTTCTTTCTTGTTAGATGCAGTTCGGTCACCTTCTATTGTTTTACAATTATATACCCTATTTTTCCGACATTCAGCGGTTGCGAGGGGGGGTAAGCAGCCTGTGGCTGCCAAGTTCCCCCAGCACTTGAACATTTACTGATTTAATATTTTTTCCAATATATCTTTTCGCACAGTCAACATTAGTTGCAGATATTTTACAACAAACAACTAGTTGTTTATAATAATCTTCAGATTTATCTGCGCTTATTTTTTCGTCATTGGGTTTCCCGTCTTAAAACTGGTTGGACATGTACCTGCATCTATTTCTTTTCTAAACCTAACCTACATAGTTCCCGGAAATTCTCACACAGCAATACAGCTCGGTTCCCCTTATATTGTTTTCTAATATTATGCCCTATTTCACTGAGATTTATTGAAGGGGGTTAAGCAACCTGTGGCTGCCAAGATCCCCCAAGACTTAGACATTTGCCGAAATAATAGGTTTCCAGTAAATGCTTTCACGCAATTACCATAATTCGAGAATATTGCCCATCCAATGCTTGTAGTTGCTTATAATAAATATTATGTATCTTCTATTATTTTCTAATATTATCTTTTTCACTGAGATTTATTGAAGGGGGTTAAGCAACCTGTGACTGCCAAGATCCCCCAACACTTAGACATTTGCCGAAATAATAGTTTTCCAGTAAATGCTTTTATGCAATTACCATTATTCGCGAATATTGCCCCTCCAATGCTTGTAGTTGCTTATAATAAATATCATATTTAATTGCAGTTACCTTCTTCGTCATTAATTTATCCATCTTGGGACTGGTTGGATGCGTACCTCCATTGATTTCTCTTCTGAGCTAGCCTACACATTTCCCTGAAACTCCTACAGCCTACATCTTTCACTATCTGTGTGCAGTAGTCTAACCTAGGTCTACCTCTTCTTCTCTTTTTTCCTATCTCTGCTTCTAGTATATTCCGCACTAGTCCCTCGTGCCGTAGTATGTGGCCTATCATCCTATCTCTCCTATTTTTTATTGTTTTCCACATATTTCTTTCTTCCCCTACCATTTTTAGTACCTCTTCGTTCTTAACTTTGTCTGTCCATGGTATCTTCATCATACGTCTGTAGCACCACATTTCAAAGGCTTCTACCTTTTCTTGTCCGCTTCTCCCACTGTCCAGGCTTCACAGCCATACAGTGCTGTGCTCCACACATATGTTTTGAGCAATCTTTTCCTTGTTTCTATGTTTGTGGTCTTTGAGCACAGTAGTTGCTTTTTCTTGTTAAATGTAGCACGACCTTGTGCTAATCTTTGTTTTATATCTTTTGTGCTTTTCCCATCTTGCGTTATTTGGCTTCCTAGGTAGCAGAAATCTTTAACCTCTTGTAAGTTCGTGTTGCATATTTGTATTCTTGTTTTGATTTATTTTTCCTCCTTTGCATACTAGTACTTTAGTTTTACTTTTGTTAATTTTCATACCGTATCTCTCTGTTAGAACCGTTTCCATTTCATCGAGAGCAGCTTCTAACTCTTCCTGCTAGATGCTAATACCGCTATATCATCTGCAAATCTAAGCATATCAATTTTTGTCCCTGCATATTAATTCCAAATGTCTTCCTGCATTTGACAGTATTCATTGCCTCTTCAATGTACAAGTTAAAAATTAGTGGGGATAGGAACATCCCTGTCTCACCCCTTTCCTGATGTTTACTTCTCTACGTTCCTGCTCTATTTCTATTACTCCTGTTTGTTCTTTGTATAAGCTATGTACTATCCGTCTATCCTTATAACTTATTCCAATCTTTTAAGTATTTCGAACATTTTTTCCATTTTACATTGTCAAATGCTTTTCCAGATCTACAAACCCTATATACACGCTTTCCCTTTTTCTATTGTTTTCTCCATTATCACCCTCAGAGCTAAGATAGCTTCCCGTGTTCCCCTGTTTCGCCTAAACCCAAATTGGTCTTCTCCTAGTATTTCTTCAGCTCGTTTTTCCATTTGTCTTTGTACAATTCTAGTAAATATTTTTGATACGTGTGCTGTCAAGCTTATTGTTCGAAAATTTTCACATCTATCTGCGCCTTTCTTTTTGGTATAGTTACTATGATGCTACGTTTGAAATCTTTGGATATCTCGCCTGTCTCATACATATAGCTTACAAGTTGGAAGAGACGTTCTGTTACTGCTTGTCCAGCGGCTTTTAGAGTTTCTGCTTGCACCTTATCTGTACCCGGCGCCTTACCATTTTTCAGACTCTTTAATGCTAATTCAAACTCATCTCGAAGTATAGGATATCCCAAGTCATCATTTTCAATGTCTGATTCCTGTTCTAATGCAGTTAGTTCCTCTCCTGCATATAAATTCCCTATATATTCTTGCCATCTACTAACTTTCTCTACGTTTTCTATGATGACGTTTCCTTGTGCGTCCCTTATATTTTTGCTATACGGTTTTATATCCCTAAAATTCATTCTAATTAATTTGTATGCTTCGTCTGTCTTTCCTATTTGCATCTTAGTTTGTACTTCTTTGCACTTTTCATCAATCCATTGTTCTTTAGCTTTCCTGCATTTTCGAATAATTTCCCATTTTATGGCTTTGTATCTCTGTTTCCCTGTTTCGTCTGATTTATTTTTGTATTTTCGTCTTTCTTCTATTAAATTCACGATATCCTTTGTTATCCATGGTTTCTTATTTTCTTTTTGTGTATACCCCAAAATATCTCTGGCCCCCATGTCAACTTAGCAACGTCAAAATACACCTGTTCTTTTTCCTTTGAATTTAAAAACTTTTGTCGTTTCACACGTGAGTATACTCAGATATGCAGTTTTTAATTAAATATATTATATTTCGTATAGGTATGACTTTATTTTATGGAAATAACTTTCTCTAATACAATGCAAATTTATGTACGGTCACATGTGAATGAATTTTTATTAATGAATAATTGTAACAACAAATAAATTAAAAATTAAGGAACGAGGAAGAAGTATACAGTATTTTAACCTGTAAGTTGGTTTAGGGATCATCATGATCTCTAGCTTTGAAACCATTGCACCAACTATCTTTATTGAATTAATTTACTTTTATTTTAAGTTACATTTAACTTTTATAAATTCAACTAACACTGAGTTGCAGCTATTGCTTATCGAGGTATTATAATTATTCTGCTGACCGCTGCAGTTTTTATATAGTAAATAAAACTAATGCGACTTCTGTGCATGAATGCACATTACTTGAAGGAAAAAGTTAAAAAAATAGAAGTTTACTCCAAATGCAAGTTTCTTTGCGATAAAAATCGACACGCTGACATTTTTCACAATTAATAAGATCGTGAAAACTCATTTAAGTTTCAGGACATCGCATATTAACGAATGAAAGGGAATTAAAATACGAGAAATAAATACTATAGATGATGCGTCCTGAATAATAGAATACGAAATTTAAATCTCGGATTAACTTAATAGCTAAAAACGATGCGTTTACATATGAAAGTAAGCTTGGTGTAAGATCGTGTAGCTTTGGCGCGCATGCACACATACATCCACATGATGCACCACACTCACGTGCGCACCCACACGTACGCATCAACATACGCACATACACATACGCACGCGCACGCACACGCACACCCAAATATAAATCGTACAAAGCAAACTGGTTATCAATACCATCATATTAATTAATAAGATAAAATTATAAATTAGACTTTTATGCAAAGCCTAGATAATCATTTCAAATCGAGCTAATAAATGAAAGAAGGAAATGTAGGGCATCGGACGGGATTGGAACCTATAACAATTGCCTTTTATCGCCAACGCGCTAACCAATTGAGCCAAGACCGGTGAGTTAAATTGGAAAGACACACAAATCTAAATTGTGTTCACTACCAAACATGAACCTAACTTTCAGTTACGATTGGCATTTTTGTCAATTACGTTTAACAGTGTCAAGTTTTTTACTTATGTCAGATACAAACAAAAAGTAACACTCAAAATCAAGACTAAAGCGAACTATTAAATACTGATCTAGGTAACTGCACAAGGCAAGCTAATTATCAATACAATTATATTGGTTAATTAGGTTAAATTGTAATTTAGACCTTTATGCAAGCTCTACGAGAACATTTCAAATCGAGCTAGCAATTGTAGCAGAAAATATAAGGCCTCAGACAAGATTCAAACCTGTAACCTTCAACTTTGATCGCCGACATGCTAACCGATTGATGTATGGTAACGTAAACTATTTAGATTTGCCTATTTTCTAACTGCACTCACCGGCCCAAGTGGCTTATTTGGTTAGCGCACCGACGATCAAAGCCGAAGGTGACAGGTTCGCATAGTGCTGGGGTCTTATATTTTCTATCTCGCACCCTACTCTTTTCTAGATGGTATGAAAAGGATATGTGCACGGTAGAGGGTTGAGTTTCACTCTGGCACAGCTATCATCAACCGCTACAACTCGTGTTAAAAAGCAAAAGCCTTACTTAAAAAATACCTCAGGAAGTATAAACACAACTAAATAGAAACTAAAGAGACTGTAAATGGAATAAAATACTTGATTGGAACAAGGTACTTGATGTATGATTAAGTAATTTCAACGCAAGTGCATTAAGGTTTTAACAAAAAAAAAGGTAACGTAATTGTAAATAAATTTTAACATTGGTTTTTATATAGAACAAAACTATAATTTTGATATGTATGAAAAGATTTCCTTTTATCATTTAATAATTAAAAACTTAGTGCAGTAATTATTAAAGTAAAAGTTGTCACTTCTACAAATATAAGTCTATGTAATAAGTTACAACAAACTCTTTAAATGTACATTAAACTATATCAAACTAAATTTTCATATCTTCCTGAAATTATTGAAACAAAATAACTAATAGGTAAGGTAGTACTTCACGAAAAATTTTATAAAACCTTTATTTTACATTGTTTAAACTTGTAATTAAAAATTTTTCAAGTATTTATAAGGTTAACTAAATATAGCTCAATTAACTGAGTCATTAATTTTATATTCAACTGTACGATTTATCATATTATATTTTTCTCATTTGACATGTGTGCTATGTTAAAAACAGAAATAAAGCATATGTGTGTAAGATAACTAATTAATATCAAGTGTTACATATTCTTTTTAATTTTGTTTGGGAGTTAAACCACTCTTAGTTGTTAAAATCGTCTTTATTTACGTTCCCATCCATGACATTTACAGTATACCAAAAATTCATAAAAGAGACATTCCTTTGAGACCTATCGTAAGCTCCATAGATTCATCATGCCATAATTTAGTAGAATTTCTCCTAAAAATTATAAATCCATTAGTAGGCAAAACGGACTCTTTCATAAAAAACAACCAACACTTTTTAGAAAAATTACAAACATAAAAATTGAAAATACACACACAATGGTAAGTTTTGATGTAGTAAATCTCTTCACAAATGTCCCTGCAAACAAAACGCTTATTATTATAAAAAACAAACTACAAAAAAATTACAACCTTAAAGAAAGAACAAAACTAAGTAAATCATCGATCATAGAATTACTTGATGTATGCGTCAATAACACATATTTTTAAATAAGTGACCAATTCTACAAACAGAGCTTCGGAATGACGATGGGAAGTCCACTATCGCCAATTTTTAGTAACATATTCATAGAGGAATTCGAAAAAGACGTAATATTTACACAAGAATCAAAACCGCTAGTTTGCTGGAGATACGTAGATGATATATATGCTATTTGGCCTCATAATACAGAACTAATTAAAAACTTTGTAAATTCAGTTAACAAAATACAACCAACTATTAACTTCACATATAAATTGGAGGAACATGGAAATCCCGTTTTTAGATATTCTAATTAGCAAAAAAGATTCAACAATTAATACATCAATATACAGAAAACCAACGCACATAAACAGATACTTAAACTTCAATTCATACCACCCATACCGTGTCAAAACCATGTATGATAGAGCAAAATTAATATCATCAAACGAAAAAATTTTAAAGAAAGAGACTGATCTAATCAGATGTACACTAATAAAAAACAAATATCCTAAAAGAATAATAGAAAAAAAAATGAATAAAGTCCTAAAAAATAAAGAAGAAAACAGAAACAACGATACGCATCAAAAAAATGGTCGCAATACCATACATAAAAAAATTCTCCAAAAAAAAATCCAAAGAATAGGAAACAAATTTAAAATCAAAACAGTATTTAGAACAAACAATACACTAAGAACACAATTAACAAAAACAACACCCAAAAACGCAATACAAAATACCGTGCGAATGTAACAAGTTTTATATATGAAAAAATTCCAGACCATTTATTTGAAGTTCGATTAAAAGAACATAAATCATATATAAAAAGTAAAAAATTTGAAAGATCCATGATTTGCCAACATGCATTGGACTGCAGTCATAAAATAAAATGGTAACACGCAAAAATTATTGACAAAGAAGAAAACCACCAAAAACGCAAAATCAAAGAAATAACTGCGTAGCAAACGAATCCGTTAGTTTCAGTAAACAATGGATTCCATTACTAAAAGGAAAAACAAATGAAAATCAAATGCCTCCAATATCTAGGTAGCATCTCAAGTTTTTCCTGGGCTTTCTTTGCGATATTACCATGAAATGCAGCCTACTTATATGATTTCTATTTATACATACAATAGCTAATTACAAAATGATAGGCATATTAGCAGCCCCGACTACTTAAGCCTTACGCCAACGTAATCGCGCACTTCTTTAATTACCATCCTCTCACTCGTATAAACAGAAACATTTTTAAAAATGTTTTCCCAATACTCAATTTGTTGAATTTGAATAAAATTTAACTATATAAAAAATTAATCAGCTGATTTCACTTAAGCGTATTGGCTGCCTAAACGTCGCTCTCAGGGCGCAATACAAATTAAAGGCACTCGCTCTTCTAAACTTTAAAATTTTTCACCTAATATATTCTAGCCAAATATATTAAACATTAATAAACCAAAGTCACCTTCAATTTATGTAGCAAATGTCAAACTTAAATTTTTTTTATTATTTTGACAACGATCCTAGGTCATGGATCGAAACGTAAATAAAGACGGTTTTAACAATTATGGTGGTTTAATTCCCAAAGAAAATTAAAAAGAATACAAAACAAACCACAACAAACATATAGGGAGTATTTACAAAGGTCCTTATGTGGAATCGCAAAGTCTTCTAACCAAACAAATATTAACTCGTGGAATTCGCTGCTCATTTAAGAAATAAAATTTTTTACCAACAGGTTCTCGCATCAAAACGTGGTTATAAAAAAAAACATATACACCCAGGATGCATTCTGAATCAACGATAAAAATAGTGTTCAGATACTTGTTCAAAAAAATTTATCTACGAAAATAATTTTAAATTTTATAACCAAACATTTATGCTGACACTCTGATTTTGGATTTAAAACATCATTAGACCACGTGTTTGAATGAAAGAAACGAAAAATTAATCATCCGTGATGCCTTGAAACCCTGAAATATAACAATATTTAAAATGGCAGCGCAGTACAACGAAAAATAGAAATCAACTTCATTTAAAGCTCACCATTTTTGTTGTAAAAATTAGTTCAATGCAACACGTTCAACAATGCCATATGTATTTGAATAATATACAAAATAACAGGCACTAAAATCAGGAAATTGGTTAAATTAAAGTCGTCTACATCCAAATAGTTCAACGACATTAATATTCAAAAGTTATAAACAAACAACAGATGACTGGAAAATATTGTACAATTTTTCATGACAAAGAAGCAAAGTTCAATACAGAAATACAGGTGGTTTTTTAAACAAATTCTTTTCTAAAGTCTGTAATATTTTCAAAAATTATTCATCATCATAAGGTCTTCAGTCCTGGAACTGGTTAGACGCGTACCCTCATTGTTTCCTATTCCTAACTACCCTACACATTTCCCTAAAATTTGCACAGTCTGCATCTATCACTATCTGATCTAGGTCTACATCTACCTCTTTTTTCCTATCTCTGCTTGTAATATATCCCATACTATTCCGTAAAAATTATTATAAAATATAAATTGCACATAAATAATATATTTCCTAGTTTTAGAGCAGAGCTATAACCAGTTACTCAGTTATTTTTGTTTCAAGCATGCACTTATAATTTCAGTTTAAACAACATCCATTAATAATATATGAAATTTATTTGGCTGATGTTTTAAATAGTCGATACCTAATGCTCATTGATATCCTTGACAGTCCACAATAGATTACTAGTAGGAGATGATTTTCATTGATCGTCTATAAATAATCATACCTAATTTGTTTATGTATTTTTACAGATTGATTATTATGTAAGCTTTGATGAATGTAAACCCACAACTGTGTACAGTTTAATGACAAATTGCATCCTACATTAACACACCATACAACCCAACCAATGGACACGTTTAAGATTTCTTTGCACTCACTACTTAACTTTCACAAATATAACTCAAACGATGTTTTAAGAGCAGTTCTCAAACTGTGGGATGCGCCCTCCTGGGGAGGACGTTGAAACCGAACAAAAAAGATGTGGAATAAATGAATAACGTATCAATAGTTATTTACGTGTAAAGCTCGGAAAAGGGTACTTTACAGGACGAAATTGCGGTTTTCAGGGCGACCCTGTAGGCGGAGCCCTGAAAGCATAAGAGCACTGTAAAGACATTTGGCGAGTGTGGCGCGTACAAAATTTTTTGTGCAGCCTCAAATAATTTGACAATAATAGAACTACAACCATATTTAAATTTTTAAATAATTTACAAACTTGTAATATTAATTCACAAGAACTTACTGACAAATAAAAACAGTACTATCATGGCCACTGACGTAACATGCATATTTTGTTTTTATTGTACTTGTTCACGTATGAGCCCAACAATCGCTTTTCCAAGCTCTTGCGTCACTCTTCTGATCTCTTATGTCACTTTACGGATATAGCTCTGTTGTATAACTTATAAACACCTTTGGAAAGGTTTTATTAAACTAGAATAACACAGAGCATGACAGTCATAATAAGAATATCAATACTTGACAATTAGTAACTAGCTTACGTGATATTGAACAACTATTCAAATTTACCACATTCTTCCCTCCTAGTTGTCGAAGACACATAGTCATCCCAGTGCCGGGGAAACCGTCTCAACCTAGTGCTTCTTCTTGGCAATGATGACGACGCATTCGAACCCATATTATTAACCGGCATAGACACAGTTTCAGGAACCACATCCACTTCTTCTATTTCTTCCGCATCACCCCAGTGACGATCACCTTGAGGATCTGAAATTTCTGTCTCCCCATCGGGATCTAATTGATCAGATTTAGCAGGAGCTAGGTGTCGAGTCGATACAGTAGATTCTTTTCCATCCGAAAGCCGAACATGTGCATACTCCTAGCCGTTATCCTTCTTGGTCCGTTGTCAACAACATCCTTTTCCGTAAACGAAAGACTTCTATCGCTGCCGATTCTCAGGGCGATTGGAAAATCGTCGTTCCTACAGAGCAGCGTAAACATCTGATTGTCCTTCACCACGATCCTCCCACTTCCGGTCACTGTGGTGTGACCAAAACCTCTGCCCGTATCCTACAAACCTACTTCTGGCCCAGTCTCCGAGCTGACGTCGCTCGCTATATCCGACGTTGTCCGGTTTGTGTTGCTCACAAAGTTGAACAGTTGCCTCCTCCTGGTCTCTTTGCTCCTAGAGCAAAACCCTCCTATCCCTGGCAGATTATCTCCTGCGACATTGTCGGTCCCCTTCCTCGTTCCACCAAAGGTTACTCCTATGTTTGTGTAATGGCTGACTATTTTACTAAATTTCCTCTTTTCTTTCCTTTACGCAAAGCCACTGCACAGTCCATCACCAAAATCCTAGAAGACCAAGTCTTCCTCCTTTTTGGCGCTCCTCAATACATTATCACTGATAACGGTGTACAATTCCGCAGCCATCAGCTTACCTCTTTATGTGCCCGTTATCACACCAAAATCCTTTACACCGCTCGCTACCATCCTCAAGCCAATCCTGCGGAACGAGTTAATCGGGTCCTTAAAACCATGCTTGCCTCCTATGTACTCGACGACCAACGTCATTGGGACGTGAACCTCCCAAAAATTTCTTGTGCAATCCGCACCTCCAAACATGAAATCATAGGCTGTACTCCGTTCTTTGCTTTATTTGGTCGTGAGCATATCCTTTCCGGCGATTATTTCGGGCAGTTGTCCGAAATAAACGACATGTACATTCCTGATCCCGAACATCCTACCCCTGATCCTGAACACTTTAAACATATCCGTTCCCACATTCTAAAAAAACTTTCTGCTGGTTATAGAAAAATTCACGGCCGCTATAATCTCCGCCGCCGTCCCGTCTCCTATCAACTAGGTGATTCCGTTTGGCGTCGTAATTTTGCTCTGTCCGATGCTTCCCGTCATTTTAACGCCAAACTTGCTCCTAAATTCGTTGGTCCTTTTCCTATATCTAAAGTTGTTTCTCCCTGGACTTATGAACTTACCGATCCTTCCGGTCACAAATCTATATGGCATGTCAAAGACCTAAAACCTGCCCATCCTGATAATCCTAATGTCCCCGATCTAGATCTGTTGTCCTTTTGGCGACGCAAGCGCCGCAAATTTCGTCCGTAATCCACTCGTCTCCCTACGTTATACGATTACTTCAACTCATTAGCTTTATCTGTGATATTTGACATATTTCGTAGTATTGTGTGATGAATTTTATTTTTTTCTTCTACTCTTACCGAGTTTTCTTTAATTCCACATTCCTGTCCATTTTTTTTTCCTTGACTGGTTTTCCTTGCGGTTAGTTGATGTACTGACTTCGATCACCCGTTGTATCTGCTCCTGTGGTAGTTGCTCTTTAGGCCTACTTTCTGTCCTTTAGGAATCACGACTTAGTCGGCTTTTGGGTCTATTAACAAATTACTTTTCTTATTGGGTTGTATTATACGACTTTTTTTTTTCTTGGTACCACAGTTTGAAGCCTTTCGTTACGTTTCCCAGTTTTCCGTTTGTCGTTCCCTAGCTTACTTGAGGCTTGACACTTGTGTCTTATGTTGGCTATTGCTGTTGGTTTTCTTCCTCGCTACTTTTCTTTTGGTTTCTGCGCGCAAGAAATCAATTTCTTGAGGTTGGAAACTGTGCTGTTTCTTTTCTAAAGAGATATCCGTCCTTTGACGACTTTGGCAGCGTTTATGCCTTTACACCCTGGTCCTCTTCGATTGCTACTACTTACCTATCTTTCCCTGTGGATTTCTTTACTCTTAGTTTTGTCCGACATTTTGGTCCCTTGAGCCGGAAATTTCTTTTTGTGTGTTGGTTCTGATTGGATTGGTATAGTTTTTTTCGTTTTCCTTGTCGAGTCCGTTTGTTGTTAACGTCGTTCGTCCTCTGCTTCTCGTTCTCTACCCCGACCTTTTAATTTTGCTGGGGGGGAATTTGTTACGCTCCCTTTCTGTTAGCGTACTTAAAATACATCGTTTTTGGATCGCTGTTTGTATAAAGTAAATACTTTCGAATAGTTTTCAGATTTGTATGCAATTTAACTCGTGGGTATTACTTTAAAGGTAGATTAATTGAAGACTGATTTTCATTAATAAATAAATTGCAAGGAACGAATTTAAAATTGGATTATTCGTCGTATAAATTTTGTTCCTTATGTTATTATCGAAGTCGAGATAATAGACGATCAGATGTTATGGGTAACAACTATTTTATATAAACAGATTAGCAGTGTAGTTCTTATTCCATTGAAGGAAAGATGCTTTATAGGCGAACGTGTTTTACGGAACATCGACGGACGGACTTAGTGATTACACGTGTGTGACCAATTGTGTTTTTTTTAGTTGAGTTTCTTTTGGGAAAAAGCTGTGTATTTACTTATTCAGCATGTTCTTCACAATTAAGGAAATAGTTTTAAATTGTTTCAACGTAATTAAATGTAGGTGAAGGACGCTAATAACCGGTAAAATGAACTTTTGACTTGACCCAACCTAATTTTTGTATAATTGAACTGTAAATTTGTAAAATCGGAGCGATAGAATGCAAACAACATGTAACTAAATCAGTTGCGTATTCCGTGATCTATTCTTTACATCATTTTTTTTCTTTACGTCACTTTCGTGTGATCTATTCTATAAATAATTTTTTTGTGTGTCGTGAATGTGTTTGTGCTTTTGCTTTTAAGAGAGAAGTGCCTTAAATAAAAATGGTACATTCGTTAGTTACTTTTGGTGCACTACTAGGTTATGTGGTTGCGTTTGTCGTGTTTTTAAATGTTTCACCGTATTCAAACAATGCCTTTACCAACTGAAATTAGCTTCAGAAGTTGACGAAGTTCTGTCTGCTGAAGCAGATCCGCAATACGAAAATTCTTGACGAATGTTTGGATCGGAATTATACTAACTTTAATTGTTCTTAGTTGCGTGTGTTGCATGTGTTCCTGTCTGTTGTACCACAAATTCCACCCCCGCGAATAGACTGTGAATCTTTGCCAAGCTACACCAGTGCATCCGGCTTACCAAGCTATCAGGAGGCTTTCGATCAGTTACAGAAAGTAAAGAACAATCTGCAGTTGATAGTAGTGTCAAGTTTCAAGTTGATAATGGGATGGAACCATGGACACCCCACACTCCACCAACTCCAACTGCAAGGCTATCAGTAGCCGAATTAGTCCAATTCTATAGAAACTCTTCCGGTGCTCCTGGTTGTGTAAGTTGAACTATTTCATACTTGTTATTACTTTAAATATCTATCCGTTTGTTTTGCAATATTCTTTGTCGTTTTGATACCTTTTACAATAGAAGTGCATGCGATTTTAAAAAAAAAAAAGAAAAAAAAAAGAAAAATCGACAATACTGGACTACTCATATCAATTGTGTCTACCTATTTATCTTTTGTTATAATTTTGTTTGATTATGTTTAATTGGTGTGTGAGGAAACGTTTCTGCTACACCCAATATTTCCTTACTTTGTAATACAAGTTTTGTAATGCTTTTATCGTGATTATATTATATAGATTATCCAAACAGTTTTTTTTACATCTTACAGAGTACGGAATAATTTAGACTTTTCATTGCTGCTATGCTTATTCTTTTTTTTCAGGTTTGCTTGACTATTTTTATTGCAGGTATTGTCACTAATTCCTACAGCCGTGTATATCATATGGTAGTCTGCTTTCTACAACCCCGCCTAATCTCCGATTGAGCCCGGTCATTCCTTGACTTTCTTTGTGTTACGCACGGCTACGAGCCAACGTAACATAAATTTGGCGCCCAACCTGGGGCCCGAACCCACGACCCTGAGATTAAGAGTCGCATGCTCTGCATTGCCGTGAAGCAACATAACCTCATCAACCAACGGCTCATATTTAGACTGTCGGTTAGGTCTTTTCATATAAACGGGTCCAGGGGTAAGTAACCAAGTAGCAGCAGAGGAACATGTTCCAGAACGCAATGGTTCGGCAAAATTCCAAATTTTCCAGGTAAAAGACTCGCTTCCTGGCCAATGTAGTACCTTCGGGTGGAGCATTGGGAAAATCACATGTAAGGTCTCGTTGTGTGTTCCTGGTCTGTAAACAATATCATAACTAAAACAAGCTAACTCTAATCGCCATCGTGTTATTTTTCATTTTTCACTTTATCATGGCGGGTACTGTCGAACATGAAAGCAACAGATTGCTGATCCATTATCAACTTAAATTGGTTACCTATAAGATAATGTCTCCATTTACGAAGAGCTTCCACTATAGCTTGAGCTTGTTTTTTGACCGATGACTGTTTCAGTTCTGAACTATTTGAAGTTCTTGAAAAAAAGCCACAGGTTGTCCGAATTGCGATAATGTTGCAGCTATAGCATTTTTAGAAGCATCCGTTTCAACAGTAAAGAGGGTATTATGATCAATACAATTGACAACTGATTTTTTATTTCAAGTTTTAATTCTTCGAAGGCTTCTTTTGCTTTTCTGGATAAGGGGAATTTTGTGTGAACAATAAGAGCAATTCTCATAGAGGCTGTGTCTTTAGGTAGGGCAAGATTCTTTAGCGGTTTGAGACAACTAGGATCGGGTCTAATGGTCTTATTCGATATTAGGAAGCCTAGTAACTTGATTGATTTAAGTGAAAAGGACGATTTTTCAAAATTAATTGTTAGGTTATACTTTCGCGCTGTTTCAATAAACTTCTGAAAATTTTCATCATATTTCTCTTGACTTTTCCCGCAGATAGTCACATCCCCTAAGTACGCATATGTGTCTACTAAACGTTCGACTTTGATTATCTCTTCAATGGCCCTTTGAAATGCAGCAATCCCATCGGTGACCCCAAATGGAATGCGTTTGGCTACGGTTCGGTATGTGGACAGCACCAGATGGGGGCGTGGGTGGGCTCGTTTGAAAGCTTAGGGGGTGTGGGTTATAAATATATAAGTGTCATAGGCCGGAGGGGTGGGGTTCAGGTTTTATACGGGGGTCAAACTTTTGGTACTTTTTTATATTGTAACTCCCATTATAGTGTATATAAATAGTACCAAAAGTATTCACATTAGTGTCTTATGTTTTGAAAGTTGGTATAATACATGAGAAAAAATTTGACAATTTAATTAATCAGATTAAATAAGATTATTAGAGATTAAAAGGATTAACATCCAAAGTGGTGTCTTAATCACAAACCAATCACAATAGACACGTACTAAGCGTGAACTCATGATATAAAAATTAAGTATATAAAGACATGAAACCAAATCATATAAGTCTTAATTTAGTGGACATTACTTTCATTTGTATGACATTTTAAATAATTAATAATCATTTTATTCATAAATAAATTTTTGTAAATTAAGTGTGCATCTATTTTATATTATGAATCTGTCAAAATTGACAAGAGAGGTTTTAATAGACAGAGAAACCACTATGAAGTGGTTTATGTCTCGTGGCTTTTTGCCCTCCCAAAAGAAGTGCCCTCAATGCCGAAAGCTAATGGTAATTGACATAGAGCATGGATGGGGCGTTTTAGATGCACCAAGCGTACACATGCAAAAGGCAGAGGAATAATTAACATTTCAATGGCCACAGGTACTTGGCTAGAAAATGTTAAACTCTCTGCCGAAAAAGTGGTTCTTATGCTGTACGTTTTTGCATCTGGTTACGATTATGACCACACCATGCGTGAAGTTGGTTGTGGCAGAGAGGCAGTTTCCGACTGGTTCTCATATTTCAGAGAAGTAAGTATATAGGTTTGAACAAGTATATCTCTTGAAAAATGAGCTAGTTCAAATCTGTTTTCACTATTTTAAATATTATGTCTTTTATTTATTAGGTGTGCATGATATCATTAGACAATGAATTTGACAGACAAGGTCAAATTGGTGGCCCAGGAGTAACAGTTGAAATCGATGAGTCAAAAGTTGGCAAAAGGAAATTTAGGAAAGGAAGACCAAGAGAAGGGCACTGGATTTTGGGATGATTTGTAGAGAAACAGGAGATTACAGATTAGAAATATGTGCCAATAATAAAAGAGACAAGGAAACTCTTTTGCCACTCATCGAGAAGCACATATCCAAAGGTAACCTAACCTAACCTAACCTAAAATAACTTAACTTAACTTAACCTAACTTATTATAAAGGGACTACTATTATTTCTGATTACTGGAGGCCATATATGGCAATAAAGGATATGGGCTACAAACATGAAAGAGTATGCCATAAATATCACTTCAAAGATCCTGAAACAGGGGCACATACAAACACCATAGAAGGCCTATGGAAGCATATGAAAGATGACGTCGCCAGAAATGGTCTGAAATCAGAAGATTTGGCTATGCATTTGTGTGAACACCTATGGCGTAGAGATGTGCGTCGTTTTAAAAAAGATATATTTGAAGCATTAATTGCATCTGTAATAGAAGTTTACCCTATCGAAGAATGTAATCTATAAATTTTCCATAAAATTCTTATGTATTATACCAACCCTAAAAATATTGTCAAATTATTAAAATAGTTTTGGTACTATTTATATACACTATTGAGTTACAATATAAAAAAGTACCAAAAGTTTGACCCCCGTATAAAACGTGAACCCCACCCCTCCGGCCTATGACACTTATATATTGATAACCCCCCCCCTAAGCTTTCAAACGAGCCCACCTACGCCCCCATCGGGTGCTGTCCACATACCGAACTTCTGCCATGCGTTTAAAGTTATAAAGCTGACCGCATGCTTCAAATGCCGTATACATGTTATCCTCTTGTCTAATAGTAATTTGATGGTATGCGCTTCGTAAATCAACAGTACTAAAAACATTGTAGCTCGCAACCTTATTGATTACATCTTCAATTCTCGGCAAAGGGTACGCATCTAACAAAGTAAATCTATTGATAGTTCTTGAATAGTCAATAACCATGCGTTTTTTGTTATTTTTATTAGAAACAACTAAAACCTGAGCTCTCCATGCAGAGTTGCTAGGTTCGATTACATCATCTTCCAGTAATTTCGCTATTTCACTTTCGATAAACTTGTAGTTATATACAGAGTGGCGGCTCGACTTAATTGCAATTGGTTTACATTCAGCCTTTAGGTTAGCAAACAAAGAAGGAGGCGGAACACTAGCAGCAGCTACACTACATACAACTAGGGAAGCTCTTTCACCTCCAAACAGTAATTGAACACGTGTGTAGCTTTAAAATGTCGTGACCCACTATAATATCATTATATACGTGATCAAAAAGATTAACGTTTACTTTACACTGCCTTTCAATTTTCGAAGTCATAGTAGTCGAAGCCATGGAGATTGATCCAGAGCAGGGTAACACTTTTAAACTCAACTCAGTGGCAGTTTTCTTGTTTATAAAACTCAGAAAACTTCCAGTATCAATTAAAGCGAACACGGGGTACCCCTGAATAGTGACAGGAACAGTACTTTTCAATAATCCATTTATAGAAGCCGAAAATGCCATTTCACTACTTTCATCTTGTAAACTGTGTTTACGTGTTTTAGCAGATAGGCATATTTTGGCAAAGTGTCCTGGTAGGGCACAAAATTTGCAAGTAGAATTCCGTGCAGGGCAGCTGCTTCTACGATATCTAGAATAACCGCAAAAAACACTTGTCATAAGGATTGGTTAAAGTCGTACTGGGATTATTTTTAAATAGCATTTTGTTACGATTGATTTTAGGTGGGGATCGGCGAATACAAATTTTGAGCTTGTTCTTGTGCAAGTTCAATAAAACGAGCCAACTCATAAGCATCCTTTAAAGTTAGTGCAACGTTTTCCAAAAGACGTTGGCGAATTGTAGAAGACTGTAGCACACTAACAAAGGCATCCTTCACAAAATCATCTCTGTTCTTCTCAGCAGTGACAGCTTTAAAGAGACAGTCTTTGCTTGAGAGTTTTAAGGCTTGTAGGTACTGGTCAACGGTTTAATTCGACATTTGCTTACGTGTAGATCATAAGCGCCTTGCAAAAATCTCATTCACCGGTTTGATATAAATCCTTTTGAGTACGATTATAGCATCGTTGTAAGTTCCACAGTGGCTTATATAGTCATAAATATCCGGAGACACACAGTTTACCAATATCTTCAATTTTTCATTATTCGTAGGTTGTGGGTTAAGTGTGGAAATAAAATTCTCGAATGTTCTGATCCAATGAGTCCATTCGTGTTAAATCTTTCGGGTTTTAATACTCGATCCATTTTGATAGAACTCTAGTTTAATAAATTGTTGTATAACTTATAAACACCTTTGGAAAGGTTTTATTAAACTAGAACAACACAGAGCATGACAGTAATAATAAGAATGTCAATAGTTGACAATTAGTAACTAGCCTACGTGAAACTGAACAACTATTCAAATTCCCCACAAGCTCGACAACAACGTACTTTCCGAGCTGAAAAATGATTGGAAACACGAGTTTTCTATATCGGCCGCACAAAAATTAATTTTTTATAATTTTATTTTATATTTAAATGTACAAGTACTTAATCACAAGAAATGCATTATGACTAAAATTAAAGTAAAGCGTTTCTAAGGCACATACATAATAGCTAATTAATATGTGTCTGGTGTAAAGTCGCAGTTTGCCAATTTTGGTTTGATATTTGAGACTGGCACTCTTGAGAGCTCTTTCTGTTTGAAGTTTGTTTCTATATTTAGGCGTTAATGCTGCTATAGGGGAGAACCACTTTCGCAAACGTAAACTTTAGAAAAAAATCCGTATCCGAAACACTTTTACTTTTCATCATCATTAGCTCTTTAATCCTGGAATTTGTTAGAAGCGTATATCCACTGTTTCCTATTCTGAGTTAATCTACACATTTTCCTGAAATTCCCAGAGTCTACATATTTCACTATTTGTGTGAGTAGTATAACTATGGAGAAGCTGGGACAGCCCTTTTTAAAGGGTCATAAATATCTTGTAAAGGGTGTGTGTATTATGGAAAAGAGAAGTATGTATGTGTGAAGGTCATGTATGTGTAGGTGTGTGTGTGTGTGTTAGTATTAGTTAGGTTTGAGGATAACGATAGTATGGCTATGGAGAAGCTGGCCGGCCCTTTTTAAAAGGATCATAAATATCTTGTAAAGGGTGTGCGTATTATATAAAGAGAGGTATGTATGTGCAGGTGTGTGCGTGTAGGGTGTAGGGTATGTATGGTTTGTCGGTGATGTTAACGTGGAAGTCGTGCCGCCCTCGTGATAAAAGTGTGTGTGTAGATATCGATCGGGGGCGGTGTTGTTGTTGTTTATTTTCGAAAAGAAAGGTATGTATCGTTATGTGTATAGGTGTGTAGGGGGCGTGCGTGTTTTAGTCTAAGACGAAATATCGTAAGGGCGCGCAAGTGGTGCGAACGTGTTTTTGTTTTAAGAGTGTGTTTTCGGGGGTGGTGGTCGCGATCGAGAATAAGTCTGGGTAAATAACCGCAAGGGTTTTTTATTACAGGTGTCGATAAGAAAAAATTGCGATGGCCCTTTAAAAGGGCTGTCTCAGCTTCTCCATAGCTATACTACTGACGTAATCGTATTTTTGCTCAAGATGGTTCGATCGATGACGTGTGCGTGTATTTTTGCCTTCCGAGAGAAGATGATGAAAGTGCGCTATTTAATTCGTATACAAATACAGGGTCATGATTATCTCATCGGACACACGTGCAAGACGTTTCAAGTAAACTTTTAATAATTTGGAAATGTTACGCTCGATGTTTTCGTAGGCAATTATGATGAAGTATTTAAAATAACGCAGAGATTTCAGATCGTCGGGCAAGAGAAAAAAAAACGGGGTCGCGATTATCTCATCGGACACGTGCAAGACGTTTTAAGTAATCTTTTAATAATTTGAGTGCATTATATGAACCAAAGCATATACGATGACGAAATCGTATTTTTGCCGAGAAATAAAAAGTGGTCGTAAATTTTGTATAGTATACATTCATTGTATGAAAAGGAAGTTAAAATATAAATGATCGAGTATGTTTGTATAATTATTTTTTATTATCGAAGTCGGGGAATTGCTTTTGATTAAAACATTGTATGCATAAAAGATAGCTTCTTGGAACGCGTAAAGAAAATACTGTAGTTTCATGATTACATCATTCGTGAGTAAGTTTTAATTTCAGTACACATCGTTTTGCATCATTAATTATATAGGAACCCATTATTTTTAACAAATATGGGCTCATAAATCCTCGAAATATAGACGTTTGGGATTTTATATTCTTTATCGATGCCGAGTCGGGGAAAATGTTTTAGTTACTTACATCTTTGAATAAAAATATGCTCATTAATTTTATGCGACTTCAATATCCGCATAATAAAAGATGGCGTTTTAATTTGAATGGGCGCTTTTTTTTGTCCAGACAAGGGCAATGCTATTTAATTCTAATGAATTGCTATCGTTAATGTCATAATCGTGTATGTGCTTGGGATCGCAAATTAGATGCGTAATAAATTGTACGTCATTCGGAGCGATATAAATAGAGGGCCCCTTGTAAGGATTTTTATCTTGTAAAATATAAGTTTGAGAGTCGTGCAACGTGTTTTGTCATCGTGCAGCTTGCATTAAAAAACAGGTAATAATTGTAAATATATTTTTTAACTTTATGTAATTATATTCGTAATTAGAAATAAAATATGGAGTTAATTAAAAAAATCAATTCAGTAAGCCGCATCGATAGGAAGAAGACCGTAAAAGTCAAAGATCTCGAGCTACAGCGCCCTTATCCGGTTTTAAGCATCAAATCTCTTCAGTCAAAGAAGAATTCTCGGATCATTCTCGTCGAATTAGAAGAATGCGTTGTGTTCCTTCCGCAGAGAATCGCGGACGTAATTAGCGACAAAGATATCGAAGAGCTAAATAAACAGGAATGCCTTTGTTTGCACTACCTAGGATCGTTCGAAGTTGGTTAGTATTTAATATTTTAATTTTTTATTTAAAAAACTAATACGAAATTCGTTTATTTTAAAGGTAAACCTAATCCTGCAGCGAGTATTTCCTTCTGCTGCATGGGCGAAAACAAAAGGATCCATCATCATCAGCCCTCACGGATCCTCCCAAGGAAAATCAAGAACGGCAAGAGCAAAAAGCCATCCGTATCGTCATCACACTAGAATACCTACCTATACATGGTAATTAATTTTATAATTTTAGTATTTTTACATCTTGATTTTTAAAGTTATGAGTATTGAATATAGAATTAGATCAGCAACTCATTACAATCGTGATATGCTAATTGCGGATTATCCACATAATTTTATAGAATCGCATGCAAGGAATTGCCTGCTTATTTAAAAGACTTTAAATATCGGGACGGTTTTTGATTGGGTCTCGAGCCCTTTTTCTATTTTGCATGCAATTTAATTTGTTCGACAATTTAACGTGCTTAGAAGATTCGTATTCTAACACAATAGCGTTTTGCTTCACCGACGTGTCTCGTATGAAAGAAAAGCTTTTAATTTATGTAATTACGACCGAAGGGTATTTTATAATATTAGCGAAAGCATCTCGGCCGGTATTAGGTTGTTTAGATTTGTAGATCAATCTGCCGTATCGCCATTAAAAACAGTGTTTAATTTTCAGTATAAATGTGAAGGTGACATTTTCTTTTATGCAATTCTAAGAACCGATTGCCTATACGTGGACTTAAAAAAATAGAGAATTCGTGTTTTCAACTCAATTTATTAATTCTTTGTTGATTTGCAGAAAAACCCTCCGCATGCGCTTGCATGAAATCGGCGATTTATTTGTCTATAGTCAATGTGTTAGAACGACAGATGTATTTTCTATAAAATCAACTAAAAATTACAGATTCAGAAAAATATGCTATATACTTATCCTTTTGTATAAGATTTTTAAACTCGTACAAATTGTTAGAATAAAACGGGAACTGCATGCCGAATTAGAAGCCATTTTATGGTCCTGCGATTTATCGCCCAAAGACGATACGCCGAACGTATTAGTAAAATTGCACGGTTCAAAATACAGAAAGTTGGCATTGAAATACGAAAAAAAAAAAATGTTAACTAACAGAAAAATCGAAGCGGACGCGGGCGTTTCGATGTGTTGTGATCAGATGCTACAGTTGTATCGAAAAGTGCACGCAATTTTAACGAAATGTCGTAAAACTAAAGTATTTCGCAATTGGGTTCGAATATTAAAATCACACATTCACAACACCGAATCGATTTTAAGAACGGTGAAACAAACTTCTTCTTCGCTCTCGGCTAGTTATCTGAATCTATTCGAAAATCTTCTATGCCATATGAAAAGATATAAAATGCTATTTAAAAATCTATTAAAACAACTACTGCGGCAGAATGTTCCTAAACAATGGATGTATTCTCGGAGCACGCCTCGACATTCTGAATTGGTTTGGAAGCCGATCGTGTCTGCATTTAAATCGAGAATTCAAACAGCTCAAATTATTAATGTTGCACATAAAGATCTTAATTTATTTATCGAAGATTGTAAAAACTAATTTTATCCAAATTGTATACGATTTTTAAAATCACTCGGTAAACCTTAAAATTAATGTCGTGTTAGCGTGCGATTTTTCAAATTTTCCGTCGCGCTCAACGAAAATGAGTTTCAAACTAGGTATTTTCGACGCCCAACTTTTAATTTGTTTCGGCAATTTAGAGAAGTTTAACGAGTGGTTTGCGTGCAATATCGCAACACGCTTGTTGGATAAAATAGAGAACGACGCAATGCACGGGTCAGGATTCACGCTATCCGAAATATTATTTTAAATGTTAATATTAATAAATGCTATGATATGTTTCACGCGAGTTGTTTCATGCCTCTTCCTATCGCAATTCAAAACAAAAGGCCTGTTTAAACATTAGAAACAATGATTTTTCATGCTTTTATTGGAGCGTTTTAGCCGGAATAATTAAGCCTACAGCAGGTAAGCATGCTAATCGCACAACTTCGTATCCGCATTTTGCAGAAATTTTAATATGAAAAATTTCGTCAGCCCCATGCCTATATCGGATATATCGAAATTCGAAAAGCAGAATGATATTTCTGTAAATGTTTTTGCTCTTATTTTAAAACGCGCTCGATACATCGTAACACCGGTACAATTAACTAGCCAAAAACGAGATAAACACGTTAATCTGTTAATTGTTGAAGATGCGTATGTCGACGAGTCGTCAAAATTTAATTCTGACGACGGCGAAGACGTCAACGGCGACGAGGACGACGACGACGGCGACGAGGCCGATAAAGTTGGAAAAAGTTTGGAAGAATTAAAAAAAAATATTAAAGATTATAAACGGGGCGTTAGATATCATTATTGTCTTATAAAAAATTTAGCCTCACTTGTGAGAGGTCAATTAACTAAACATACGGGTCACTTTTACGTATGCGATAGATGTCTCTCCTATTTTTACGATCGCAAACGTCTCGATGCCCACGAGCAAGTATGCAAAAACTTAACGAGTGTCGTGTTATTTTACCCTCCGAAAAAACAAATATTTACAATTTAAAGATTTTAAGTATAAAATACCTGTGCCGATGGTGGTTTATTCTGACATAGAATGCCTTATTAAAAAACCGAAAGAGCTTCCGAATCAGAACGCACTTTCAAATACCAGGAACATATTCCGTTTTCAATAGGATATTATTTTTATTGTGGATATGACGAATCTCTTTCATATTACAGTTCATACACGGGCACAGACTGCATTTCTTGGTTTGTGCGACAATTAAAACATATTGCCATATGTTATGGGAGCGCATTTTTAAAACGAGCCTGCTACGTCCTCTATAGATGCCTCGACGGCAAAACGTGCTTTATTTGCGAAGTCGATTTCTTGCCGGACGACGAAAAGGTTATCGATCACGATCACATGAATGGTTCTGTAAGAGGTGTTGCGCATAGCAGCTGTAATTTAAATTTTAGGTTATTTCCAATTATTCCCGTAGTCTATCATAATTTGAGCAATTATGATGCTCATTTTATTATTAAAGAGCTTGCTAACGCTTTCGAAGGCCCCATGAATATAATACCCTTGAATAATGAAAATACATAACATTTTCTAAAAATACAACGACGCAAATGTGACGTTCAGATTCATAGATTCCTTTCGCTTTATGGCAATGTCATTGGAAAAATTAGCATGCGAGTTGTCTTTCGATGACTTTAAAGTTTTAAAAAAGGAATTTAGCTCGCTAAACCCGGATCGCATTAAATTGCTAATGCGCAAGGGTATTTTTCCTACGAGTATTTGGATGACATTTTGAAATTAAGCGAAGAAAATCTTCCTCCTATAGAATGTTTTTATAGCCATCTTAATGAATCACATATTGAAGAATCGGAATATATTCATGCGCAAACCGTATGGAGCACTTTTAAATGCAAAAATTTAGGCGACTACGCGGACCTATATTTAAAATGCGACATTCTTTTACTTTGCGATATATTCCAAGACTTTAGAAAAATTGTCTTGAAACATACAAATTGGATCCCTTAAATTTTGTGACTTTGGCGAGCTACTCGTGGTCTAGCATGTTATTATATACTAAAATCAGGCTAGAACTAATTTGTGACGTCGACATGTTTTAATAGATCGAAAGAGGCATTCGGGGGCCTTACTCAAGTCGTAAAACGATATGTAGAATCCAATAATAAATATTATCCCCAAACGTATGATCCATCCAAGCCGAATAAATTTTTATTTTACGGAGATATTAATAATCTCTATGGTCATGCCGAATCTTGCTATTTGCCTTACGGGGATTTCAAATGGCTAACGCCTGAAGAAATATTAAAATTTAATGTTACAACGGTGAGCATTACGAGCGATAAAGGTTATATTATCGAATGCGACTTGGAATTTCCTACGGACATTCACGACGCTCAGAAAGAGTTGCCGATGTGCCCAGAACAGGACACGCCTCCGGGCTCGAAATTTTCAAAATTAATGTGCACTCTCACGAAAAGTTCAACTACGTTGTGCATTACAGAAATCTCCAGGTTTATTTATCTGCGGGCGTAGTTATGACGCGCGTTCATAAAGTTTTAGAATTCGGTCAGTCTCCTTGGTTGAGACCGTTTGTCGAATTAAATACAAGAATGCGCACGGAAGCTAAAACGGAATTTGCACAAAATCTATATAAATTTGCAAACAATTCCATTTTGGTAAAACAATGGAGAATGTTAGGAAAAGACGCGTCATAAAATTAGTGACTCATTGGAGCGGTCGGTATGGTGCTCTATCTTTAATTTCCAAACCAAATTTCCATTCGGCAACGATTTTTGACAAAAATCTGGTCGCGATCGAATTGAGCAAAACAGAGATAGAGTTCAACAAACCTATCTACATAGGTATGGCCATCTTAGAATTATCAAAATTGAATTATATAATTTTCACTACGATTTCATGAAGGCAAAATTTGCAAATAATTGCGAATTATGCTACATGGACACCGACAGCCTTTTGTATAGTGTGACGTGCAATGATTTCTATGAAGAGTGTATAAAGACGAATCTAGAAAAATTTGATACGAGCGCTTATGATCCCGATAACATCTATAAAATTCCTTTAATTAATAAAAAAGTCATTGGTCTTATGAAAGACGAAACTAGAGGTCGTATTTTAACGCACTTTGTAGGCCTTCGATCGAAAATGTACTCTTTAAAAATAGAAGGCCGTGAGATAATAAAGAAGGCTAAGGGTGTTAAAAGTACATTATCGATCGGCAAATCTGTTTCGATCACTATCTCGATACGTTACGAAATAAAGTAGTCATAGAACGAGACCAAAATAGCATACGATCATATTTGCATAAGGTATATTCCATACGTCAGACGAAAATTGCTTTAAGTTATCAAGATGATAAAAGATACATTTTATCTAACGGAATAGATACTTTGCCTCATGGGCACTATCTAATAAAGGACCTTTGAATAAAACCATATTTTATTTTGTGAATTGCATGTTTATTATAAAAAATAATTAAAATCTTGTAACGAGAAAGAAATTGCATTGTCTTTTGTATTTTTATATTATAAAAACCGCATTGTATTTTTTTAATTTTTATATTATGTATAAAATTAATTTAAAAATATATTTTAAGCGCTGTTGTAGAGGCTCTCTTTGTTATATTGTAATCAAGAAAAAGCATTGTATTTTGTTATTTTTATATTTATTATAAAATTAATTAAAATATTGTAACAAGCCAAGATAAAAAACTGCATTGTATTTTTATTTTTTATATTATGTATAAAATAAACTAAAATAATACATTTTAAGTGCTGCTGCATGTCAAAGTATCGCAGTTGTAGCGTCTCTATCTTTCTTATTTTTTACAAGATCAAAAAAATGTATAATAAAAAATCAAACAAAAAAAAAGAAACAAATTTTTTAATTTTTGAAACGTAACATATTTATATAATAAAAATATAAAAACAAATGTTTTATTTTTAAATGTAACAATCTATATAAGATCAGCTTTTTGAATCCAGGAAGGCTCTTGGAAGCCCAACCATTTGACGAGAATTTTGGTTCCTTTTCGCCTTAGTATTTTCTCGATAAGGTAAATATTTGGAACTCTCGTTTTCTGCAGCTCAGCTTCATAAAACTGTCCCAATACTGGATCGCCATGCATGTCGACGAGTAAATAAGTAGTCGGATTTGCTCGAAACACTTTACATATTTTAAACGTCTCCTCGCGCCAGTTTGCATTGTAGCCCTTAGAACAAATACTTATATATTTTGAAATGCGTACAAAGTCGTCCACGGCATAACGAGGTTTTCTAGTCGCCAGTTTTAATTTATCGTAAACTTTCAGACGCGTTTTCGCGGTCACATTTTGGGTTTTCTTTTAGTGGTCGAATGCACCGTATCGTTGTATTTCGATACAATCGAATCGATTATATCAATCCACTTCCATTTGCCTCTCAGACTAAAAGCTTTATACAGTTTGTTTTTTATCGTTCTGATTGCACGTTCTACGATGGCGGCTTTGATTGAGCTATATGTGGAGTAATGATTAATATCGCCATATTCCTTCATCAGCCGTGCAAATTGGCCGTTATAAAATTCTGTACCATTATCTGTTTGCAGATTTTTCGGTAAAGGCGGCCGCGATCTTTTAATTTCATTTAGAATCTCGCGCATCGCAGATGTGACTTCATGACCATTCTTGGATTTAAGCGGTCTCGTCCATAAATATTTCGAATAGCAATCGATCACGAATAGAATATACTTATGCCCTTTATTATATTTCGAATATGGAATAAATTCAGCAATATCGGCTTGGAATAAGTCGTGATAAGATTTGATGATCGTTCTTCGACGTGGAAAATTTATTCTAACCCCTCTGTGCAGTTCATCCACTAGTATTTCCTTATCGTTATATTTCTTAGACATTTTAAGGTTTGACACGAGTATGAGAGTTAGACGACGAGGCTTTATCTTGCTCCAATAACACGTGCAGGTGTCTTATAACGTCGGTATTAATTTTGTGAAATTGTAAATCGCTCCAGCAGACGTCTTGACTCCGTCTAATTTCAAGTGGTTGAAAATCAGGAAGTTCGTGTTTAAAACAACTTCGTTCAACACTTGAACGACCGATTGCAATACATCTCGAATGATCACGTTATCGCGGTGAATGGCGACACCTTCGATAAGATTTTGTATTCTCGCGTTCACATAGAACTTAGAAACGGCATCGTGCTCATCTTCGGCCTCGCCTATGTTGACAATTCTCAAGCCTCGAGAGTCGAAGTTCTTGGCCTTACCGTCGTCGATCGTGGTTAGTTTCATAAAATTTTGCGCTTTTTCTGACAACGTCGAGTCCACGTATCTCTTGTTAACGGCATCGCCGAGCTCTGCGGGTCGTGCAAATTTACAATGGATCGCGATTTGGCGTCAAATTTAAGTTTCTTATTAGCATGCGTTTTTCCCGAAGATGAAGCGGTCAAACATATTTCCAATGCTTTGCCTATACGCAGATTGAGTTCTTCGCTGCAAAATTTTAAGTTTACGCCGTCGTTTGATTTTTAGGATCGGCCAAATTCACTATTCTAAAATCCTTCAAGTTAACTATTTTCTCGTCCTCGTCCAATACCAAGGAGCTTCGTTTATTTACCGCATCCGTTCCGGTCACGGGATTGCCTACGTTGCAAAGTTTTCTATTTTCTATGTTGAAATCGCCTTCCGGAGTTAGTTTAAAGCCTACACCAGGAGGCCCGCGCGCAGCGGTATTACCAAACCCTCCGCCTCCAGAGTCTCTGGCAACATACGCTCTTCCAAATTTATCGACGACCATTTTATTTCTGAGACTATTCTATAGAACGTGTATATTTTATTAGGCGATTAATTTCGCCTCCTTTAATTCGGATATAATAGAAAGAAATTCGTTTTGATTCTGAGAGCTATTGTTGCCCGCCGAACGTTCGGCCATCAACAAACGAAGCCGGCTCACCAGCTCGGCCGGCGAGTCCCAATGAACGTATTCTATCTCATGATTAGAATTATCGAATTTTTTGTATCGCCAAATTCTGCTTATATTACTCGATGGCTGTCTTTTTTCGATAAATTATCCATACCGAGACCTTTCTTTTCTTCGTTATTTTGGATCGTAATTGCATGGGAATCGTAGGAGTCGCCGATGCTGTATTCATCTCTCTTGACGACAACGACGACGGTGACGGCGACGAAGCATGCTGCGGCGAGGAGGAGGCGTAGATATTGTAGTCGCCACGGGCGACGGTGTTAAATTCGGAACGATATAATTTTTATATTTGGGCGTTTTAGGCAGATCCTTGCGAAACAGTTTATTATATGCATTGGTTTTCTTCAAAATATCGATGTAATTTTTACATCTAGCTCGGAAGGATTGCCAGCAGGCGTTTTCTTATTCGAAGGGATTTTCTTATAAGTTAACAATCGAAGTAAGCCCTCCGTAATAGGATATTTTTTATTTCTAATATTAATCGTAGATCCGTCGTCTGCAATAGCTAACTCTGAATTGCCCATAGACCATTTATTCGAAAGGTCGTCGTATTGAATGCCGATTCCGGTATCGTCTATATTGGGATCCTCGCTTTTGGACAGGATGTCGGCATACTTTTTAAGTAAGGCATCTGAACCGTCGCCGACATTATCAGATTCGTGCTCCGCATTCTGACGTCGAATATAATTAGGATTTTTACTTGCAGAGAATTTTGATAGCGATTTTAACGGTTCTAGTAATTGAGCATGCTTCATTCCGTATTTTAATTGAGCTCGATTTTGATCTCGTTTAAAATCTAAAACTTTTTCTTATCGTTTTAGTGGCCTGCACTACGGCTCGATTTAAATTCGTAGAGTGACGTCGTCGTCGTCCTCGTCTCATCGCAGCCGCAGACATTGCGTTGATGAAAGTTCGCTCGAACGTCGTGATTTTAAATACATATGTAATGATCGAATCCTTTACGGTAGCGGCCCTCGTTTATGGCTTTTCTTTGTCTACCACTAAGAATCCGTATCCGGCTTTATTGCCATCGCCGTCTTTTTTCCCACGCTAGACGGCACATCTTTTGAAATCTTCGAAGCTCATGTCGGTATTAATGTGCTCCGAATAGATATGTCTTAAGTTCATTTCGTCTTGCAAAAACTATAATTAAATTTGTATTGTCGCGAATAAGATGCTTCGGTATTCTTGCATACGATTGGCTGAGGTAGAACGCGTCTATATTCTTATGACGGCTCATTGAAAATATTGACGAATCGCGTTTTGTTCGTGACATTGAATGTCGTCGAAAATGAAAATCGAATTACTCTTAGCATCTTGCGGTAAAATTATTTCAGAATTTTCGCTAAATTCGTAATAGCCTAGTCCCTTGATCGGTCTCAAAACTCGACTCAAAAATCGTATTTGGGCTGAAATAGCGACTTGGAGTAAATGTAAACGTTTTCAAATTCCAATCCGTTGGGTGCCAGTAACAAACTCAAAATCAGGTTTGTTTTACCGCACGCAGAAGGTCCGCATACGATGCATCTTATGCTGGCCGGTAAGAGATCTCCGTGCTTTTGCGCGTTCCAAAATAGGAATAAGGATCATCCTGCTCGACCGTTAGATCCATATTTGCAACCGGTAGAGATTGTTTCTGTTTAATAACCTTCATGTCTATTATTCGCTAATATGACGCGTAACGATTTCCGTAAACGGATCGTATTCGAATATAGAGTCGTGCAAAATTAAGCAGTATGCTTTAGTGGTTTGATCGAAAATGTTGCTGGATTCGATTTCGAGACGTATATCGACGGCCGAATTTTAATAGATTCTTCTTGACGACTGCAATCGATCACGAACACGGGACAATTGCCAAATTGCTAATAGTCGTTCAAACAACACAGAGCGTAGCTCAAATTGCTCGCGCCTGCATAATAGTTTTCCGGAAATTTCGAATAGTGCATGAACGGGGTCGAATAATCGTTATTGGCAAAGTCCGAATTCATATCTTGAAGTGGAAATTCTTGGGAATTAAGGTATAGTTTTAAATTTGTCAGATTGCAGTGATCGAACTGGGCTGCCGATTGCTTCGCATTATCATACTTGCCATGCTGAAGAGTAAATAGAATCCATCGAGGTTTTTCTAATTCGTTCGAATTCTTAATACGCCAAACGTGAATTTTCGAAGACGGAAAGGACGGCAACTCGTGAAGCTCCCAGCGACGAAAGTAAACCACAATTCTGGGATTTTTATGCAAATGATGGAATAAATTTAATTTCGATTCATCGCTAAGCTTTAAATGCGGAACCTCCCACGATATTTTAGTAATTTTAAATGTTAGCTCGTTTTCGTCGCTCTTGTAACAATTGACGTCGCTCTTGGATCTAATTAAAACAAGCTCTTGCGGCATGTTTACGACGGCTCGTTTATAATCCTCGCAAAATCCAAAAATATGCTTTAGAGGCACATTGCACGAGAAGCGTCCGTTCTTAAAAATGTCGGCGTTTGTATCTCCTCGAGGGTCCCAGGTGCTATTGCTCAAACCGTTGAATTTTTGTGATACGAAGCGAGACCCTTCATCGTGCACGTTATACCAGGCTGCTTACAAACGTCGACCACATGCGTGCTCCCCATTTTGTACTGTATTTCATCGAACAAGAATAATATTGCGTTGTTCGTTATCGTATACGGTTTACCTTCGGTTTTCACCGAAAACGTTCCTTAATATTAATGTAACTGTCGTAGGTTGCGGTTATAGCATCGGAATTTTGGATTTCTATAATCACTCTATCGCTGTGGTCTGTGTTTCGCGTGAAGGGTAAATACGAATAATAATCTTCTTTCGAAATTGTCTCTTCGTAGCGAGGCCTTTTGAATACGTCTAATTTGGCCACCTCGTCGAAACGTAATTTCTTCAAAGGAGAACTAATCACCGACGAGATGTAATCTGCGACCATTTTCGTGCTACTACCAAAATCACCACGTATTTTACCGCCACGTTTAGCCATTTCTAGTACTTTTTTTCTATCTCGTATTCAAAAGCTTGTAGCCGAGCGCTTTTAAGAAACTTGCGTCTGCGCGACTAAGAGCGAGGTTCTTCTTCCTCTTCTTTTAATATGATGTCGCTTTTTCACACCTCTTCCGCTTTTTATTTCGTTATGGCCTAACGATGATTTGCGTGCGACTGCAGATTTCGAGAACGTTTTTGCGTTTTATATAGGTTTGTTTTGAGGAAGAAGAAGAAGAAGAAGACTTCGGCAGCAACGACGATAACAATGCCCAACGCGCGGATTTTTCTTAGGTATATTGACGACTGCGGCTAACGTCTGTTGCTGCTGCTGCTGATGCTGACGCTCGTCATCGTAAACGACGCCCATTTTAACTTAATAATAATTTTATTATTCGCGTCTTAGCTCTAGGCGAACGCAAAGGTACGTATCCTTCGAAAAATTAACCGCTTCACCCGTATGATTCACCAGTCTCAACGTAATGTTATCGAATTCGTCCACGCACAGAGGGAAACGAATTATATTGCTGGGTTGTTGTTCTATGCTGTAGCCTGGGGCACGGTTAGGCCAAATTCGTAAATGCTATGACAAAGTTGGTTATTGCGGTACGCTCCCGTCGTAATGTTAGTATCTACGAAAATATTAGATACCGAAATTATTTCCACATCGCGATCGGACGTATGCGAACGACCTTCCTCTAAAATTCGATCATAAAATCCCAGCATTCGACCGATGTTGCCGCGCTTCGTGAAGTCTACGGAGTATTTCGATTTTATTTCGCACTTTAGGGTATTATTATTAGCTCTTAAAGAAAACAAGCCGTCGACTAATCCGTCGTCGTCCAAAGTTACGGACGAATTAATTTCTTTGTTGGCTTTAGCCGACTCCAATATCTTTTTTCTCAGGAACGTGTTTAGCTCGTCTATTTCGTAGCATCCCTCGTCGATGGTGATTTCTTTATCTTTATCGTAATAGAACTTATTATTTCCCTCGTAAATATTTCGAACGGTGTTGCACGTGTAAAGACCCACCAAGCCGCAGGTGTACGTGCCGCCATCGTTCAGTCTCACAGGTGGGTATAGCGTACCGCTGCTGATGGTATTTCCATACCCGAATATCGTGAATGTCCTAGACATGACTGTAGCGCTCCGAGGGCATTATGGTTCTTTATGTAAAAATTTCAACACTAAATGACCACACACGATCGTGTTAAAGTCTTGCTCCCTTTCCACGTTATAATATATATCGCTACCGTGAAAATATCTTAAGACTTCCTCGAGAGGCCTCAGGTCTCCGAAACTATCGAAGTATATCACCGTATTGGCCCTTTTTTTATAACCGACCCAATGCGTGCCCGGACCGGATCCATCGTCTAAATTTATAATACCACTTTCGTTTCGCCACGGCGGTGCTAAGCTTCCGTCGCGTCTTTTAGCGGCAACTCGTCTCGCATGTACACGCCTCTAAAATACGGAACACCTTTAGCATATTTGTGCAGATCGAGATCGGTCAATGCGCGCATGGGAGGTGTAAGGGTGGTGGTGGTGGTGGTGGCGAGCTTAGCATTCCTCGGCACCATCGAAGTCATCCGTTTTTTGAATCCCCCGGATAAGGTTTCAAGTACAAGGCGCTACCTTTCTTGTGAGGCTTTAAATACAATCCGCTGCCGACTTTTTCTCTTCCATGGCTCTGTTGTGACGCGCGTTCTCGTCGAAATACCTCTTTGCATTTTGGCCGAATTGATGGCGTTTGCGACGCTCGACGCTCCGCCGGCCAGTGCTCCGAGCGCCGAAAGACCCGCAAATATCGGAATCAAAGGCAATAAGCCTCCTCGCTTGGGCACCGGTATTATGCGCGGTACTTTAATTTTCGAACGACCTCCCATCCTGTTGACTATAATTTTGCAGCATTCATCGCGCTCGAAATGAGACGATTATGCGAAGCATCTCCGTGTCCTTTACTCTTGATGCTTTGTTTTCTGATTTCTTTAGATATTTTACTTATAAGACCGCCTCTGAAGGAGCATTTTCTGCCGACGTTACCGTTATTGTCTTTGAATTTACCCGAGCATCGACGTACTCGACGTCGTCGTTTTGTCGTCGTCGTCGTCCTCCTCGCTGTCGACGATCCAGTTTCACGGCCATTTTCTTGTCTATTCCCATTCCTAGTTTGCGTTTCGCTTTCATTGCAGCCGTTACGCCCAACGCTGCGAGCTTCTCGGACCACTTAGAATCTTTGGCCTTGACTCGCCGCCAAGCCGCTTCTTGCAAGACCTTGTCGGCCTCGTGCCTGCGCTCCACGTCTTTGTGATGCGAATACGCGATGTCGTGCTGCTTGCACGCTTCGTCTAGAGGATTAATACCTTTGTCTCCGCGATTTAAACGCTCTTGTAGCCTGGTTCCGGGGCCGCAGAAGTTATGACCAGGAAGGTGCAGTTCGAAGGGCAATTTATTTAAGAGGTTGTTGAACAACCCTTCACCCCGTGTACCAACATTGACTAACATCTCTCCTGCAATAACGTAACAATTTAAATATATATATATATATATATAAAATAACTGCATACAGAAAAAATTTTATTTACAAATAAAGGATCATACACTATCTTTAAAATACAAAGGTTTCATTTCGACATTTAAATTCTTTTGATATAAACATAATACGTCATCGACAATTTCGTGAGGGAAATGGCGCGTGATTTCTAATAAGCCGAGTCTGTTGATGTAAAGAACGTTTAGGGTACTTAGGGATGGATTTCCAAATACGTATTCGCTTATCATCTCGACTCGACATAAGATTTGATCCTGCACGTTCGAATAAAGTCCAGCATCCTCGAGGAGGGGGACGCCTTTACCTCCATCGTCGTCGCCGTCGCCGCTACTGCTCTTGCACCTGTTATAAGCGTAAGCTCCGAACTCTTCGGGAAGGCAAGTGGCGACGCACTCTATATTTCTATCGTAGAACTCTTGAAAATCTTGTCCTTTCAATATTTCTAATTTGAGCATTATAAGAGGCGCTAGAGTAAACACTTTTGCAAATTCTTCGCGGAGAGAGAAATTCGCGCAACATTGTATCCGGATCCTGTTGTTGTTGATTCTAATGCGGCGAGAGCCGCAGCAGTTTTTGCACCTCGACTCTATGAATGGACTCGTATTCGTCTTTAAATTCCACTTCCAAGTATCCGTCGATCGTCTGATGCATTTCACGCCTCCAGTGCCATACGTCTGCGACTACGGAGGCGGCGGTAGCGCCTGCAGATGCAACCGTGGCAGTATCCGAGCGGTTGGAAAAAAATTTTCTAAATTTATGTTCGATATTGATAGACGACAAATCTTTCCACTCGTTTTCGTCCATTTGCAATTCGCCTTCTTTACAAAATCTGTTGAGGCATATAAGTCTGATAACAGGGCTAAAATCCATATTGCTCTTTCGTTTGGTTAAGCCCACTTCGATCGTATGACCGTGAGCGCACCATTGCGCATTCTCCTTGGAGGAATTCAATCGGTATTCGGTGCTACATATCAGGGGATCCATCGCCTGATCGTTATCGTAGACATGAATACCTGACAAAACTTGCGGCGATCCAGATACTGCACACGTAGATGATGATGATGACGAAATTACGTCATCATCATCGTTATTTAAAATACTTGACTGTCGTCACCACTTGTATGATTATTTTCGTCTTGAATATACTTCACCATAATTGCTATTTAATTAAGTGCAAAATTTCACGCACACATACACACCCTGAACGAAGATACCTCCCGGTTAGAACTGAAAATTATTTTGCATGCGTAGGTTTTCGTTCGAGCTCAAACGATGTTGCTCATGCGCGCATAGTTTATTTTATATTTGTAATAGATGTAGTATGCCCACGCTCCTATTAATTGCATAAGTACGATGTGTTCTAAATACGTCCATACACCATCTGAACTATCAAATTCTCGATCTTTTTTTCTCGCTCTCTCTTTCTCTTTCGAAGGCGATTCGTTTATGATTCCATGGCATGACGTACCATTCGGTCTCCGTAAAACTGCTATTATATTTAAATCTTATTTTAAACATCAGAAAAGGATCGATGCCAACTCCGTCTCCGACACAATCGCCCGCGGATCCATTGTTCAACCATTCGGCACCGTCGTCGTCGTCGTCGTCGCCGTCCTCGCCGTCGCCGGATCCATCTACGTTTTCTATTTCTCGTCGTCGTTGAAGGCGTCCTCCTCCTCCTCCTAGATAACTTTTATAAATTAAAAGGTCTCTCGATACCGCGGACGATGACGACGACGACGACGTCTCTGATGATGGCGATAAGGGAACCTCTTCCGAATGGTTCTGTTGCTGCTGCTGCCATTGCTGTTGCAGCTGCATGGTAATTAATTCCATACGTTTCCAATCTTTAGAGCGAGAGCATCTTATTTGTTGTTGTTGTTGTGACGACTCGGACTTCGACAATGCCAAAACGTCTTTATTTTCAACAACCTCGAAACATACGAATGCATTCGGAGGATCTACGGAACCGGATTTCTTTGCCAGGAGGGCACGCTCGGTTTAAATATGTATAGGTAATTATTACATATTAAAGAGTAGGCGAGATATGCTGCGACGGCTGCGGGCGGTCCTTTAGGAGTCATTTCGAACAATGAGCATTTTAATTGCATTCATAGGTTTTATTGCAGGGCTGCGATGTGTTGTTGTGCGCGCGTACATATGGGGTAGAACATGCGCATTCAGGACACGATTTTATTTGCAGAGGAGGTCCATCTATCTGATCTGCATGCGACGACGATTGTAAGCCATGCGCTAAACAATAGCGATGCGTCCATAATTGTTTTTGCAAATACTCCGGTAATTTATCGAAATTTCTGGCGACGTCTTTACTTGCATGCCTCTCGATATACTCGAGCGGTAATTTCGTAAGATCCTCGACCGTCAACATTCTTCTATATTACAAACGTATATGATTATTAAAATAAACATATCATCTCGTAGACAATTTTCTTATCCCCTTCCTTAAGAATGCATACTATAGGTTCCTGCATGATTTATATTGACGCCTAAATTTAATATTCTCCAAAGAGCTAACCCGCTCTGCTTTTCGGTATATTCGCCTATATTTCGAGGATTTATGAGCCCATATTTGTTAAAAATAATGGGTTCCTATATAATTAATGATGCAAAACGATGTGTACTGAAATTAAAACTTACTCACGAATGATGTAATCATGAAACTACAGTATTTTCTTTACGCGTTCCAAGAAGCTATCTTTTATACATACAATGTTTTAACAAAAGCGATTCCCGACTTCGATAATAAAAAATAATTATACAAACATACTCGATTATTTATATTTTAACTTCCGCTTTATATAATGAATGTATACTATACAAAATTTACGACCACTTTTTATTTCTCGGCAAAAATACGATTTCGTCATCGTATATGCTTTGGGTTCATATAATGCACACAAAATTAAGAAAGAACTTTTTTACCATTTATACCGAAACAATTACATTTAAAACGTCTTGCACGTGTCCGATGAGATAATCGCGACCCGTTTTTTTTCTCTTGCCCGACGATCTGAAATCTCTGCGTTATTTTAAATACTTCATCATAATTGCCTACGAAAACATCGAGCGTAACATTTCCAAATTATTAAAAGTTTACTTGAAACGTCTTGCACGTGTGTCCGATGAGATAATCATGACCCTGTATTTGTATACGAATTAAATAGCGCACTTTCATCATCTTCTCTCTCGGAAGGCAAAAAATACACGCACACGTCATCGATCGAACCATCTTGAGCAAAAATACGATTACGTCAGTAGTATAGCTATGGAGAAGCTGAGACAGCCCTTTTAAAAGGGCCATCGCAATTTTTTTTCTTATCGACACCTGTAATAAAAAAAACCCTTGCGGTTATTTACCCAGACTTATTTTCGATCGCGACCACCACCCCCCCGAAAACACACTCTTAAAACAAAAACACGTTCGCACCACTTGCGCGCCCCTTACGATATTTCGTCTTAGACTAAAACACGCACGCCCCCCCTACACACCTATACACATAACGATACATACCTTTCTTTTCGAAAATAAAACAACAACAACACCGCCCCCGATCGATATCTACACACACACTTTTATCACGAGGGCGGCACGACTTCCACGTTAACATCACCGACGAACCATACATACCCTACACCCTACACGCACACACCTGCACATACATACCTCTCTTTTACATAATACGCACACCCTTTACAAGATATTTATGATCCTTTTAAAAGGCCGGCCAGCTTCTCCATAGCCATACTATCGTTATCCTCAAACCTAACTAATACTAACACACACACACACCTACACATACATGACCTTCACACATACATACTTCTTTTTTCCATAATACACACACCCTTTACAAGATATTTATGACCCTTTAAAAAAGGCTGTCCCAGCTTCTCCATAGTTATACTACTTGTGTGCAATAGTATAATCCAATTCTACCTCTATCCCTTTTTTCTGGTTTCTATTCTTCTAATAAAACCTTCTCTATTCCCTCATGTCTTTGAACGTGTCCTATCATCCTATCTCTCCTATTTTTTAACGTTTTCTACAGATATTTTTCTTCCCCTACTATTTCTAGAACCTCTTTGTTCTTAACTTGGTCTGTCCATGATATCTTCATCATACATCTGCATCACCACATTTCAAAGGCTTCTACCATTTTCCTGTCTGCTTCTCCTACTATCCACGCTTCACAGCCGTACAGTACTGTGCTCCACACATATGTTTTAAGCAATCTTTTCCTTGTTCCTATGTTTGGTGTCTTCGAACATAGCAGCTGCTTTTTCTTGTTTAATACATCACGGTCTTGAGCTAACCTTTATTTTGTCTATCTCTAACATTTATCCCATTTTATTGATTACTAAAAAGATACCCTATTTTACCGATATTAGATAGTACGCAAAGGGGCTTAAGAAATCTGACGACTGCCAAAACCCATCACTATTTAGACATTTACAGAGTCAATAGTTTTCCAATTACTCCCTTCGGACAATCTACATTTGTTGAGAATATTCCAAAACCAACATCTGTAGTTATTTACGATTATTTTCTTTACCTGTCAATTTTGAATTTTTGGCAAATCACGTTCGTAGTTGAGATTTGAAACAACCAATAACATAAGTTTATCGGATCAAAATAGTCGATTTGCAATAGTCACCGCAATTTCAATAGGTAGCTTTTTATCACGTAGGCGGACTCCTGCCGTAATAGTAGTAATAATGTCAAACAATGAAGAATGAGAAATTTAGTTAATACAATTGGTTACGATTTCGCTCAAATAAACCGTTTTAGCAATGTTTCACGAGAAGAAATTGATTGTGCTGTAAATTCTTATATGCTTTCGAACACCGTAAAGAGACGATGTAGTATTTGGAAACAGTTTATGAAGTTCTGTGAATATCGAAAATACGTTTTTAGTGGAAATACATCTAGTCAAAATTTGAATAACATTCTGAAAGACTGGGCATGAAATATGAAAAAAGAATATGGTGACGACTATACAGAATACTCCCTAAAATGTATGTGGAATTCCACTGCAAAATCGCTCCAAGAATTATATTTCAAGGAATACCAAATAAAAATATATCCATTTCAAGCAATTGAGTTTAAAAGTGCACGTGATGCACGCAACACTTACAAAAATGTGCACAAAAACGAAAACAAAGTGCTTCAGTTCTTGGTATTCAGAATGGATATGCTCTAGCTGATACATGTAACGAGGAAACTCCTGACTGACTAAAAAAAAAAGTTTTATTATTTAGCTGCTGTAGAATTGGCATAGCGTGGTGGTGAAGGTGTTCATTGTTTAAATGACCATTTTAAAATTAACGTGAAAATTGATGGTAGCGAGTCCGGTAGAGTAGAATATAACCCAGTTTTCACTAAAACTTGTAAAGGAGGAGACAAAAAATGTGTTGGCAGCAAATTTCTAACTCAAAATATTGATCATCCTGAACATTGCCCAGTGAGATTGTATGAAAAATTATTAGAGGAACGTGGACCCAACCTTACTGGTAACCGTTTGTTTTTAACTGCAAAATCAACATTGGAAAAATGCAGATTCTCTTTGGTATAAAAATTCGCCAGTTGGAAGGAATGAGTTTCCAACGTGGACGAAAATGGGAGCGCAGTGTATAGGTTTAGACAACAAGCGTTCCTACCGGTGAACCGCAGTTTCCCAATTAGCAAAAGCTGGAGCGCCTGAACAGCAGCTTATTAAGATAACAGGGCACTTCAACTCTTCATCCATACGGCCCTACTTACAAATGGATGAAAAGCATCATCAAAACATTTTAAACAAATTAAGAGCATGTAAAAAAACTGAAGCGTCAATAAGAAAATGCTACAACTACATCGTCGAGCGGTTCAGGAAGTGCAATTTACAGTAACTGTACATTTAATATTTTTTAACAACAAAGAGCTATTGAGCGTTGCATTTTGCTAATTTGATAACTTGTTTTTTTTGTTAATTTTAAACATAGATACAGCGTTTACAAACGTTTACAAACATCAATAAATCAAAGTAACCTTCAATTTATGTCATAAACGTCAAACTTGAAGTTTTTATTATTTTGAAAACGATCCTAGGTCATGGATCGAAACGTAAATAAAGATCATTTTAAAAACTATGAGTGGTTTAATTCCCAAAGAAACTTAAGAAGAAAGCGTTTACTTTAATAAATCCATTTTGGTGCAGGAAATAATCTTTCAAAATGGAATGAGACTTGACCAAATTGCCATTAATAATCAAAGACTAAACTTCTCGCGCTAAAGCGCTTAGGCTTAAGTCAGATTATTAATGGCAACTTGGTCTTGTCAGATTAACATGCCTTGCACTCTCAAAAAATTCATCACAATAAAATAGCCGACTATTTATCAAGGTCTTATGGTAATACCTATAATAATCATCAGATTTAAATACAATAATTTTTTATTAGGTTCTCGTCAAACTGATTGAATGCGTACCTCCATTGTTTCTATTCTGAGTTAACCTACACATTTCAATGAAATTCTCATAACCTACAGCTTTCACTATTTGTATGCAACAGTTAATCTGGTTCCAGCTCTACCTCTCTTTTTCCTTTCTCTGCTTCTTATATATTCAGCACTATTTCCTCATGCGTACTCATGTGACCTATCCTCCTATCTCCCTATGTTTACTGTTTTCCACATATTTCTTTCTTCCCCACCATTTCTAGAACCACTTTGTGTTTAACTTTGTCTGTCCATTATATCTTCGTCATGCATCTATAGCGCCACATTTCAAAGACTTCTATTCTTTGCCTGTCCGCCTCTTCTACTGTCCAAGTTTCACAGCCGTACAGTGCTGTGCTCCACACATATGCTTTCAGCAATATTTTCCTTGTTTCTATATTTGTTGTCTTCGAACATAGTAGTTGCTTTTTATTGTTAGCGGCTTTTGGGTTGGGGGTAGTGACAACTTTTGCTCCGGCTTAGTCAGGGTGAGACTCTAATTCAGGGTATATCAGAAAATGTATTGCACAGATTATATTAATAAAGGTTAGTATTGAATCAGAGCCTGGACAAAGAATGCCAAGGTGCCAGGAACTGATAAAAATAAAGGAGCGTATGAAACCTAAAGTCCTAGTTCCAACAGACTTCAAAGGAACCCCCTTCCAGATCATAAATATAAAACACGCAACTTCACAAAATAACTATCTTTAATATCGTATCGGAACACAAAAACAATTAATGACAATAATTCTAAATACCAGTGGAATTTCAACATTACATCAATTATGATTAACACAAGCCTAGAAAATACAAAAGTGTAAATATTATCATAAGTAACCCCGCACGAGTGCATATAAGGAAGAATAATTTTAATTTCCACTTATTTTAATGTTACTAATTACTCACGTACTCATTTTCCTTAGCCAAGAAAGCATGTAGTAGTACGTAAAATGCACCATAAATTAAGTGCTCGGTGTTCTAACCTCAATTTCAAATAAGCATCTCGTAGGAGCAATCTCTAACAATAGTGTAAATATTAGATACCTTAACGTACTGTTAAAATATTTCACTAATAACCTTAATAACTCACTCTAGGCAGTAAAGAGGATGCCTAGAAATATACTAAAATTTGTTTTAAATATTAAATTTTGTACATCAGTATTACTAATTTTTGAATGAAGTGGATGCACTTTTATGAACAGCAATAGCTCAAATTAAGTACTAGTAAGGAAAATAATAAAACCACAATAGCACAAAATGAGTACAAACACTAACGAATAATAATACAGGGAATAATCTTACTCAATGATTAGCTTCTGTACGTAGTTATCTCACATCAAAGGTCGTCGAAGTCCTAGGCTGCCGGAATGGTAACGACAGCTGATCGACAACGCCAATAAATGAGAAATAATAAAGTTGATAGTGCGACAACGTTCTTGAGATAAAGGAGGCAGGAGTATAAACAGAATGAGGAGCATACGCCGAACAAACACAATGACTAGGCGTAGGAGAAAAAGAACTCTCGTAAGTGGGTCAATTACATGTGCACTAGCTGATTTAGAGATAACAGGACGTTACAATATTGAAATTTCAATAACGAACATCAATTATGAACGATGATGATGAATTTAAATCGACTACAAGTAAAAATCGAAGCTTGCAAAAGGCATTCTAGAACCATAAAACCAAAATTGTCAAACTACAATATTAATTTGTCGGTTCTGCCTAAATCCGTAATAAATAGGATGAAATCGGCAGAAATCCAACCTTCACCAACAACGATCGAAATAAGAATGCCTCTTATCCACAAGAACAAGAGCAAAGTACGGCTTGTTATCATATTTGTAATTTTAAATGCAGATAAATAACGTATATTTGAGTACACGGCAATAACATGTAATTATGAAAGTTAATACAAAACGAAGCGCAAAGGTAACAACAATATAGATGGCAGGATAATGCTATCAATAGACAATTGAATTTAGAAATATTATATAAATAGAATGCTGACACAGAAGTGTCAACCGGAAGGTTACAATACATCGAGTAGACAGGCATCCACTACATTAAATGTTAGCCATACATCGATAGTAAACATATTAAAAGAAAATAAAATGTATCCCTATAAAATGATACCTACTCAAGAGCTCATGGAAAACGATTTTGATAGACCAGTAGCGGCAAAATTGCCGCTACTGGTTAACGGAAAATTTTCACTGGATGAGAGAAGAATACACGCAATACCCTCAAAAGGTTAATCTTTGGGCAGAGATTGTTGGAAACTATATCATTGGTCCCTTTTTCACTGAGGGCAATTTGAATGGCGATCATTATTTGGCACTACTTTAAAATAATGTTGTTCCAACTTTGGCAAATTTATATCCTGACCCAGGAAACCCTCAAGTTCCAGTGAATACGATATGGTGTCAGCAGGATGGAGCACCGCCACATTACCAACGCAGTGTCCGGCAGTACCTCGATGCGGTTGATAGGGAAGCGAGGATTGATAGAATGGCCAGCGCGATCACACGAACTTACATAATTAGATTTCTTTTTATGGGGATATGTGACGAGCTTTGTATACAAAACTAAACCTTTTGATTTAAATGACTTAAAAGAACGAATAACGCTTGCGATTAGGTTGATCACGTCTGATATGTTAAATAATGTTAGAAGACAGTTTTATTTAAGATTAGGATGTTACCAAGACGTTCACGCTGAACATTTTGAACATCTACTTCATTGACATTCATAGTTCTGTTTAGTGTTTAAACATTTTATTACGTTTTGCTTTACATTTTAATTTTTGATTGTATTGTAGCTAATTTTTGTAATCACATGATTTTATTTTATTCTATCTTAATTGTTGCAATAAACTTAAAAACTATAACATTATTGAATAGAGACTGAAGAGGCCTTTCAAACGATATATCACAAGCCTATGCTTCTTATTTAAAATATTGGGGGATGTACCTGTCATTTAAATGGGGTTGACGGTAGGAATCGCATTTTCACGTTGAAGAATGTCAAGTTATAATTTGAATTTGACGTGTTTCGTGTTTAAATGATCATTTCAAATCGAGCTACTAAATGAAAGATGAAAAATATAACGTCTTGGACAGAACTCGAACCTGTATCTTTCTAGGACTATGCGTTTTTCAATTAAACCACCGAGATCGATGACGACAATTGAAAAATTTACAAATATAAATCGTGTACACAACCATACATGAACGTAACTTTCAATTACGTTTGGCATTTTTGTCAATCAGTTAGGTTCGTGTATGGTTGTGTACACGATTTAAATTTGTAAATTTTTCAATTGTCGTCATCGGTCTCGGTGGCGTAATTGAAAAACGCAGGTCCTAGAAAGTCTAAAATACAGGTTTGAGTCCTGTCCAAGACCTTATATTTTCCATCTTTCAATTACTATCTCAATTTGCAATGGTCATTTGGGCTTTGCATAGAAGTTATTGTTTCATCTTATCAACTATAATACGTTAGTATTTATCAACTTACTTTGTGTAATAACTACTTAATATATTTATATATATATTACTCATATTTAGACCAGGGTAGAAAATTAAATAATCACATCAAATAATTTTCATCACCGTGTATAATGAATATTATTAGATAATACGCGTTATTAAAACCGTGAAGCATAAAAATTTATTAGTTTCAGTAAAAATAAGAGATTTAAATCATGTACAAGACGCTTTATATCAAAAGAAACAGTATTAAAAAGCTCTACGTGTAATTTAATTATTCCTAATAAAGAAACAAATGGAAATTACGTGCAAAATTTATATTAATTAACCCTATTTTAAGTAACCGGTATTAAACAAAGTGTACAAATAATAATTAATATTTAATTTGTATTCGCTAAAATGAAAGGATAGAAGTCAATTTTAATTGGAGTTAATTAAACCATTATTAATAATAAGCATAAAAGTCTGTGAAAATCCAAGATTAAAATACCACGGAATAAGGCTCTGAGAATTAATAGAATGTTTGAACACCTGCGTGGTTTAAAAAGCTCATTCGGCGAAAATTTTGTAGATAACAAATGGTTTCAAAGAATCTTGGAGAAACCGTGGCTTAATATTCACGAGAAGGTGCGATACGGGGTTATTTAACCCAGATAGTCCACATGGACTGAAATAATCGATAATAAGGAATATCAATTTGCACTAATAAGAACAGGGTAGATAGAGACAGATAATATGCGCAAGACCGAGACACATATAGTAAAAAGGCGTGAGTAGAGCAACGTCATGGGGTTGCGATTGGTTGAAAGTAAAAGGCAAAATTGAAAGGTAGAAATAACATTTCTGTATAAAATTTAGTTAGGTATTCTCAGACGTTGCGTGCCGTGTGGAAATTTTCTGAGATTTAACTGGGGCGAGTACAAAATTCGTAAAAACCGACGCGCGGGCTACGGAATGGGAACCGAGAATGCGAAATTCTTTAGAATTGCCCGTTTTGAGGACTCGACCGACAGACAGGCTAACTTCTATAGATACCCAGGTGAATATAAACAAGCTCTCTTAGATCTTCGACTTGATTGAACGCGTTAAACAGTGCTTTTTAGTTTTCCGGTTTTAATATTAAATAAGTTAAACAGTTTGCTCGAATATTATGTGATTTAAAACAGCTTGTTCTTTACGTGCTACAATGAATGTACGTTAGTGCACTTAGAAAAGAAGATACAAGGTAATAAAGTTTAGTATCACTGTACCAATTGGTAAAATTTACTATGACAAATAAATACACAAAAGTAGGCAGTTTTGGCGTATCTTGGTGAAAGAAGTATGAATTTCTTTGTTACTTTTCGGGGGTATTAATACTTAAATGGTGCATAAACGTGTCTGGATCTACGAAACAAGGGTCAGATATACACAGAGGAGTTCCGGAAAAGCCCTGAAACAACTTTAAATAAATGGTGATGGAGAAAATTTTAAAGCGTTGAGAATCAGAAGCCGTAAATATAACCCAGTTGGAATGGTGTGATTAACAAAAGGGACGATGTACATTGAAGCTACGAGTGCAAGTAACCTTCAGGTAAATTATACTATTTTGTTTGAACTTTGAGATTTTGGTGTGTGTTGAATAACTTTCTAATTTGTTTATTTAAAATGGACAGTAGTGAAATTGTACTAACAATAATATTTTAATTTTAAGGTGAAATTTGCTTGTTTAAGTAGAAAGGGTATTTAGTATTGATGTTCTGGATTATGATAAAAATATGGGTATGTCTTTGAGCTCAATTAGACGAACCTGGTTAATTAACGTAAAGGGGTGGTAGATGCTCCTTTGTACTCTGCATATATTGTTATAGTAATTAGTAGGCATCCTACAAGGACTTTAATTCTGGATGCACATTAAAATGATAATAAATTTAATTTTGAAATTTTCCGATATTAAAATTTATGCTGAATATTAATTTTGAAATTTTAATGTATTGTGAATATTGATGTAAATAGAGTTGACGTTGATGTTTGTGGTAGGAATGTGTTTGTTTTTATGTATGAGGATGAAAGCTATCTAGGGGAGCAGCCGAGGCGATTAACAGAAGAAAGTCAATGGATCAACACAGTTAAGGTAATGAAAAGCTTTTTGTATGATTCACAGCATTCTGGACATCCAATTCGTAGGGGCTCGATTCGAAAAGCGGAGTACCCGGATTTTGGTGGTATCACAGCAATATATATATATATATATATATATATATATATATATATAAATTCTTTTTTAGCGAACGTAAATATATGGACAAGTTGATATTTTTATTTTTTGGGATACTTTTCGTTCGGATTATTTTTATTAAATATTGATTTGCTGGTTTCTGACGTTTCGATTTATTTAAAATCTTTGTCAAAGAGTTAAAAATATAAAGATAATAACAGTATTCAAATTATAGTTTTTGGCATACACAGCTTGAATAGAAAATATTTGACATTGACATTGACATAAAAATAAATGTGTAAATAAGGTAACTTGTAGAAACTGCAAATTATGGATGTAATGTTTTGATCATGTGGGGTGTATAGTATGGTGTGGTGTGTTGATTTTATATTTTGAAATGTAGAGGTAAATTAGTAAATTAGTTTTATGGATGGTTGTCTGTTTTGGTGATGTTATATAGTTGTGAGTACACTGTACTGAGGTTATTGATGTCTTGTTTGTTGTTGATGCAATTATTGTCTTGTATTATGTGGTAAGATTCTAAAACTAATCGTCTTTTGTGGTTATTGTCTTCTGTTAATATGGCGATTTCATTAAAATTGGCTGTATGTTTATTAAATTGTAGATGAGAAGCAAGAGCACAATACGTTTTTCCAATTTTTGCATAGCTACGTGTATGCCAAAAACTATAATTTGAATACTGTTATTATCTTTATTCTTTTAGCTCTTTGACAAAGATTTTAAATAAATCGAAACGTCAGAAACCAGTAAATGAATATTTAATAAAAATAATCCAAACGAAAAGTATTTCAAAAAATAAAAATATCAACTTGTCTATATATATATATATATATATATATATGTATATATATATATATATATATATTAGATAGTTAATTACATAATGTAAGTTGATAAATACTATCGTATTACAGTGAATAAGATGAAATAATAACTTAGACTTTTTATGCAAAGCCCAAATGATCCTTTTAAATCGAGCTAGTAATTGAAAGATGGACAACATAAGGTCTTGAATCGGACTTGAACCTGTATCTTAGATTTGCCGGAACCATGCGTTTACTAATTACGCCACCGAGACCGGTGACGACAATTGGAAAATTCACAAATTTAAAACGTGTATACAACTATACATAAACCTAACTTTCAATTACGTTTGACGTTTTTGTCAATCATATCTGACATTGTCAAGTTTTTGACTTATGTCAGTTATAGATATGAAGCCAAAATTACGGCTACAAGGCAAGTATTAAATACATAAATATTTTAGGTAGTTAATTACACAAGGTAAGTTGATAAATACTATCGTATTACAGCGAATAAGATGAAATAATAACTTAGACTTTTATGCAAAGCCCAAATGATCATTTCAAATCGAGCTGGTAATTGAAAGATGGAAAATATAAGGCCTTGGACAGAACTTGAACCTGTATCTTGGTTTCGCCGAATATAAATTTGTAAATTTCCCAATTGTTGTCATCGGTCTCGGTGGCGTAATTGGTAAACGCATGGTTCCGGCAAAACAAGATACAGGTTCAAGTCCAGTCCAAGACCTTATATTTTCCATCTTTCAATTACTAGCTCGTTTTGAAATGATCATTTGGGCTTTGCATAAAAGTTAAGTTATTATTTCATCTTATTCACTGTAATACGATAGTATTTGTCAACTTACCTTGTGTAATTAACTACCTAATAAACCACAAAGAACATTCAAACTATATACATAGAGCAAGGTCGTAAAGAAAATAAATTGTAATATATATATATATATATATATATATATATATATATATATATATATATTATATATTTATATTAATGTCGGTAGTAATTTATAATTTCATTTAGTCATTATTATTAAAATAGAATACCTATTAAAAAGCTCTAATGTTAATTTGATATTACTCACATATAAGTACCTACTAAAATATGTAGTGATGCTTTTTATGTATCAAGATATTCTAAACATCGTTTCAAAAGAAGCGGAAGGTGTATTAATTGGAGGCCGGAGGAGAGAGGCAACTATTAGTACACAAGCGACAAAAAAGTCCAGTGCGACCCTGCACACATGATTGTCATTTTTATATTTTCTATCTAGTAAAAATTAAAGTATAGAACATTGTAACTTTTGACTCTGAGGTAGTGAGTTGAAGACCTGTTTTGAAATATAATTTTCTGAGGCAACACAATCTTAATAGACTTGGGAGGTTGTAATTTGAAAAATTTCAGTCCACGTTACCACTTAAAACTAACTATAATTCATATTTAGAACATTTAAAAACAGTTACAGATACATAATAACAGCCTTGGTCCTTGGCATTGCATGGCAATGGACTGACTTCCTTAATCACCTATAATGATATGCAAATAAACCTACCAAGTATTTCACTGAAATAATTGTAATTCGCACTTATTTTAAACGAAACCATCCACTTATTAACAAAAACATTCACTTTCTTCAAATGACCACATAATATTTCAGGTCAAAACCGAATGTTTTTATAAACTATAACAGTTAGTATACACATAGGTATAACTTGTTTGTTTATATCAAGTTACGTAATCCTTATTGGATTGAAATAGACGAACCAAGTTCGCATTTTAATTTAGAAGGACGAATAAAATAAACGTTAACGGATGTTAAACAACCCACTCCGATGCACACGTGAGACTGTTTTGGTCCGGAATTTAAAATCGTATTGTTGATTGTTCTTTGTGTGGTATGTAGAAGGGGAACTAATAATTAAGCCAGCAAGTTCACTTAAGTCACCGCGTTGCAAAAGCACTCGCCGGAACGAAAAAATAAAACCGTTTTGGAATAATGAACCCTGAAAGGGTTTTTACCTAGTAAGTTCGTTATGAAGTAGCAGGTTTGAAATAAAATTACTTCTTTTAATGACTTGAAACTGTTATTTGCTATAAATTAGTTGTCTTTCCGATAACTATATGAAATAGATATACCACGTTTAAGTAATCTCCAAAGGAATTAATCAGTGGATTAATTACTATCTTTTATACGTACTTTATTCTTGAAAAGTGTGTAAATTTGCGGTTTCCTAAATAAAATTTCAAATCTTGTAAATATTAGCGAATTACGCTTACTTCAAAAACTATGTCTTCATAGACAAAGAACACTAACCCTTTTTTAAAGACATCTTTTATTTACGAGGCTGAGGAGATAACAAATACTGAGCGTTAAAGCTTCACTGCCGTCAACAACGACAGACCTTTCAATAAAAATTAAACACCACAAGAAGAAAACAGGATTTTGTATGCCTTCAAATGTTGTAATGTTTTAAAATTAAAATATACTAATTCAGATTGGTGCCGTTAGAATTATATCTTCTTAGCATCTGGTAAATTGGGTATGTGATGTATCTATCAATATGTAACTATCCCTACAAGTTAAAAACTTTTGATTAAATAATCCAATTTTAAATATTTACTATTGGAGTAAAAGCTCTGATCCCTGACACGCGTGAAGTTAGCCCTCCAACTTTTGAAAAACATAACTTTTCTATAGCTCATTCGTTTGCACATTGTTTGCACATGTATGCACATCCGGTATTTTTGTTTGCACACTTTTCGTTTAAAAATTATTCAAGAAACAATTTAGGGGGGGGGGGTGCAACTTCACACTGGCCCCCCGACTTTCAGAAAATTTATTTTAAACCGGCGGAATTAATACATCATCGTTTGCACATATATGCACATACACTATTTTTATTTGCACACCTTTCGTTTAAAAGTTATTAAAGAAACCATTGTGGCGGGCCAACTTCGCACTAGCCCCCGACATTCAGCAAATTCATTTTAACTCGACGAAATTGATAGATCTTCGTTTGCACATGTATGCACATCTATTATTTTCGTTTGTACACTTCCAGTTTAAACGTAATTTAACATTTAGCTTCATAGTCCCCGCTATACGATAGCTACTGTTGAAAACGTGAAAACATTGTTACAATGAACCCAATTGATATCTTTTCGTTTGCACATTACGAAAAACATCAACTTTTTGTTTGCACAACACTGTATGTCAAAAAAAAAAAATAAATTTAATCACGGATACTAACTTCACACATGTCCAATATTGCATTTTTGTGCAATTCTAACATGTGATGGCGGAAATCAAAGGATCTTCGTTTGCACATCATGAATTAATTCGCTTTTTCGTTTGCACACCTATAGTTCAAAACTTATTTAACATTTACTTTCGTAGTCCCCGCTATACGATAGCTACCGATGCTGTTTTAAAAAACCGGTACGAATACCGTTATTTATAAAATGCTGTGAAAACCTCTATTACTGTTTAATTATCTAACTACCACTAGTATCAAATTAAGCGGGTGCATGTGACTGCAAATTAGTACTCAAAAATACAACAAAAATTTGAAGTTTCGCTTGTGGGGAAGTACGTACCTCCTGTTGTCTAGTATTCATACGAGACGGTTGAAAACGAAATTCTCGAACTAGCGACATCTTGTAGCGCTATATAATAATGTAAATACATAGAACTATAACATTTGAAAACAATATTTTAGTAAATGTATTGATTAAAATACTCTCGATCAACGGTATAGGTTCGTGTGTATGTCTGGTATTGTGCAAACGAAAAGGTATCAATTAGGCTCACTGTAATCCATTTATGCACATTTTGAACAGTAGCTATCGTATAGCGGGTACTACGAAAGTAAATGTTAAGTAAGTTTTGAACTAAAGGTGTGCAAACGAAAAAGCGACTTGATTCATGATGTGCAAACGAAGATACTTTGATTTCCGTCATCAGATGTTAGAATTGCACAAAAATGCGATATTTGACATGTGTGAAGTTAGCTCCTCCTGATTAAATTTAAAAAATTTTTTGCTTACAGTGGTGTGCAAACAAAAAGTTGCTGTGTTTCATAATGTGCAAACGAAAATGTGTCGATTAGGCATTGTAATCCTTTTTTGCACATTTTGAACAGTAGCTCTCGTATAACGTGTACTACGGAAGTAAATGTTAAATAAATTTTGAACTAAAGGTGTGCAAACGAAAAAGCGACCTAATTCATGATGTACAAACGACGATACTTTGATTTCCGTTATCACATGTTAGAATTGCACAAAAATGCGATATTTAACATGTGTGAACTTAGCTCCCTCTGATTAAATTTAAAAACTTTTTTGACTTACAGTGGTGTGCAAACAAAAAGTTAATGTGTTTCGTAATGTGCAAACGAAAAGGTATCAATTGGGGTCATTGTAACAATGTTTTCGCGTTTTAACAGTAGCTATCGCATAGCGAGGACTATGAAGCAGAATGTTAAATTACTTTTAAACTGGAAGTGTGCATACGAAAATAATAGATGCGCACACATGTGCAAACGAAGATCTATCAATTTTATCGGTTTAAAATGAATTTGCTGAATGTCGGGGGGGCTAGTGTAAAGTTGGCTCCCACAATGGGTGTGCAAACAAAAGTAATGTGCAAAGGACTTAGTATTAATTCCGCCGGTCTAAAATAAATTTCCTGAAAGTCGGGGGCCAGTGTGAAGTTGGCTCCTCCAAATTGTTTCTTGAATAATTTTTAAACGAAAAGTGTGCAAACAAAGATACCGGATGTGCATACATGTGCAAACAATGTGCAAACGAATGAGCTATAGAAAGTTATTTTTTTCAAAAGTGGGGGCTAACTTCACGTGTACTGATCCCTGACTTCGAAAGCTCATTTCTCCAAATATATTCATTCAATCGATTTGCATAAAAAAAGTTGCATGCTAAAGCGGTTTAACCGTACATAAATATGATAAATTTTTCATAGTTTTCAATAAGGCGTTCATTTATTGAAGCCATTTACGAAGTGTGCAACTAAGTTTCTGGGTTTATTTAATCAATGAAAAATGGAAAATTTCAAGAGAAATACAAAAAATGGTTTATTCAAAGTATCATCTTTTGCTAGCTACATATTTTTGCCTCCCTGTCAATACATTAATACCGCGACCATAAATTGAAGCGTCTCTGGATCGAAACCATTAATCTAACCAACTTTGCACTTCTTCAAAATTGGCCAAGTGTAGCCCAACCAAGCCATGCTTCATAGATAGAAGCAAGTGATAGTCGCAAGGGACCGGGTCTGACAAATACGTTGGGTGCGGAAACAGGTACCATTTCAGCGTTTTGATGATGTCCTGAACAATGGAAATGTGATGACACGAAGCGTTATTGCGCTGCAATATCACTCATTCGTGTCCCACTCTGGCTGTTTTTCAAGCAATTTACGGTTCAAACTAATCACTTTTCGGTTGCGATATCCATTGACAGTTTCGCCCACTTTTAGAAGCTCATAGTGCACGATTCCTTTCTGATACCACTAACAGCAGAGCATTAATTATCTTCTTTCCGAAGGTATTTGGCCATGTCGTCGATGTAAGTGCTTCCCCAGGTGAAAACTACGATTTTTGCGTTTGGAATTCTCGAAATATATCGACTTCTCATCGCCAGTAACAACTCGATGCTGGAAATTCTTTTTTCACGTCGCAAAAGCAAAATTTTGGAAATGGCTCTTCAATTTTCTATCTGCCTCTTAGTCAATTCGTGTAACATCCATTTTCCTTCTTTTTGAATTTTTTCAATTGCATGTAAACGTTTGAAAATACTTGGTGGGTCATGTTTAATGCGTCCGCAAGTTGATCTTGTGTTTGCTTATCATCTTCATCCAATAACACTTGCAGATCGGTGTTTGCAATTGTTTTTGGTTTTCCAGAGCGTTCTTTGTCATCAGAGTCGAAACCGTCACTTTCGAAACGCTTAAATCAATTTTCACAAGTAGCTTTTGATGGTATATGTCGTTATAGACCTTTTCAAGCAAACGGCGTGCTTCAGCTGCATTTTTTTTTCAAGTTAAATGAGGAAAGCAAACCTTTCCGCAAATACTGTTTATTTGCCACAATTATTTGCGTTGCCATGTGTATTGGTATTACGACTGGTTATTTTTAACAGATGTCCAAGCACGTTCTGAGCGTCATTTAATTGCTACAACTTCACACTCTATTGTTGTAGTGCCTATTTAAATGCTACAACCTCCTTCTATAATTTCACTAATGCTTAAAAATTTGCCACGGCCGCTCTGCTCACTTTCCTGAAATGAACTAGCAACACGAAAAATCCTACGGTAAATACAAAACATTTATTTACACTCCAACTAAAATTAATGTACAAACCAAAATCAAATTAGTCTTCTCTTCCACATCCCATATACAAGTTATATACATTCTCCTTTTTAAATACTCCCTTAAGAGTAACATTCCAAGATCAATATTTACACACGGTATTATAATATATTAATTGAAAGAACGTAATAGGGCTTTAACACATATTTCTTACTCTATTTCTGTTTCAATACGAGCTCATGGTAAAACCTGTACCTTTAGTGCAAATTTCTGCACACAAATATTTTAAACAGTCCCTCTTATCTCGTACATTATATCAAATACGTCATATACCCTAAATTATTCTTAAACCTATACATAAATTCACACATAAAATAACCCAAATTAAAATATTCAATAAAGGAACTCTCCTCTTTTTGTCCTTCTAGTTAACTTCAAATCATACTCTCCCCTCCACAATCATATATACACGCGGAACCTGCTACCATTCTTTCCGGGACTGATGCATGCAAAAGCAACCCCAAATCTGGATTGCTTTCTCCAAATTGCAAGCTGTAACCAAAAATTGCCAAGGAGTTCTCTATCTTTTACCATTCAGCAGTACACCCAAACTTCTGCTGTGCATCAAATTTCTTCCACGAGGACCATAATTTGTAGTAGTAAACCAAAACTGGTTAAACGCCGACATTTAATTGTTCAAAACTAATTACATTAAACAGTATGTGCAAATAAACATTTATCGTTAGTTCAAAATTGAAAAGATTATGAAATCATCTGAGTATCGAAGAGAATCTAAGAAATTCGTAAGCTTTGTGTAAGAAAATTGTAAGAGACGTAAGAGAATCGTAAGAGAGAGCTTAAAATCAACCTCCCGCTGATTTTATACATTCTCCCCAACTCTAAAACCTGTTAAAATTCTCCAAAGATCGTCTTGCTATATTATTTCAATTCCTAAAATTCAGACATCAACTCAGCCAGGTTCTTGCGTTTCCAAAAACCCTCACAAATACACACCACACGTAAACAAATTTTCTGCATTTATCTTCAACCGAAACTCGTTAGTTAAACTTACACTCGGATCGTTATATATTTTTTAAAACACTTCTCCGTAAAACCACTTCGAAGCGAACAACATAAACGTGCACTATTGCTTCCTAGTATTTGAAAAATCAATAATCTAACAACCTTGATATACACCCCAAGTCGACCAAAACCAACGTCTAAAATACGCCTCTATCCAACACATGGTGTCTCCATCTCATTCATACATATGCACTCGAATCAACTCTCTCTGTCACCTTGTTTTCAATGTTGGTTGTTTAACCGATAACTGCTGCCCATTCCTGTTCTTATTATCAAGTTTTACGTTCAATCCAGAAGTCGTAAGTCTTTCTCTTACACCATTAATTGACGTCGGGACTAAAACTAGCTACGATGGAAAATTTATTTGCTCGTCTAACAATCTCTCTCTCTGAACTACAGAAACTCGATATTATTTTACCAAATCTTACACCTTTCTACCAAACCAACTTAACTTTGCTGGATCTGAATACTATTGCCGAACTTTTGCGGGTGGGTCGCAGACTGGAACAGCGCAAAACCCAGGCAGATAATTTCAAGTCTCCTCCTGCTCAGAACTTTTCTCAACTCCTAGAGCCTGACTTAGCTTATACCGGTCCTGTGGTCCGCAGCAAACTTACGTCTGCTTATGTCCCTCCCTATTCTAGTGTTTCTACTTCGAAAACATTTACACCTGGTGCAAGTGATGCTCCTAGAAATATTTCTAATTCTTCCGTTACTTGTTGGAACTGTGGCCAACGAGGACACAAGTCTCCTTCCTGTACTAAACCGCAGATACTTCATTGCTATGGTTGTGGTAAACCTAATGTTACCCGTACCAAATGTACGAGTTGTAACAAGAAATTTAAACTACCGATCGAGTCGCTAAGCCGAGAAACCGACCCGATTCCTTCTACAGTTGTCTCGGTACCTATTATCTCATCAGAAAATCCTTTCTCTGGTCTTGATGACCGATCTAAATATGTTCTGGATTTTATTTTAGCTAGTTCTCGTGAGGACGACAGACCTTATCTTACTGTGACCATTTTCGACATCGAATTTAAGGGTTTACTTGATTCTGGCGCTTCTCGCACTATTATTGGTGGTCCTAGTTGGGATATTCTCTATTTTTTTTCTTTGCCTTTGTCCCAAACGGAGATCCACAGCTGTACGGTAGCCAATGGTCAATCTTGTGACATTCTCGGGTCACTTACTTTACCCATGTCAGTCGAAAATAAAACTATTCTTCTTGACGTCCTAGTCGTTCCTTCTATTTCTCAGTCTCTGATCTTAGGCATTGACTTCTGGAAATCCATGGGTGTTGTCCCGGATTTTCGAGCGGGTCAATGGACTTTCTGTTCTTCTTCTACTGTCTCGATCAGTCAAATCAATGCTCTTTCCGATCTATCGAACACACAACAATCCGCATTGTCTCGTATAGTCCAACAGATGTATCCTAACGATGATACTTTACCTTTGGGCTGTACTAATCTCATTGAACATCAGATCCGTACGACATCCAGTCCTATCAAGCAAAGATATTATCCCATGTCCCCTACGGTACTTCGACATGTCAATCAAGCTCTGGATGAGATGCTAGAAAGTGGTGTTGTAGAACCATCTCGGATGAGAGGTTAAATGGAGGTCCCGTGTGTGAGTGTTGTCATGCACGTTAAAGATCCCTACCTTGCCTGGAACGACAAGGGTTCGGCAAAATTCTAAATTTCCAGGCAACAAAAAACTCGCCTCCTGGTCAATGTAGTACCTACAGGTGGAGCATTGGAAATGTAAATGAACTGTAGAACCATCTAATATCGCTTGGTCTAGCCCTATTGTTATGGTGCCTAAGAAAGATGGCACGTATCGTTTCTGCATCGATTTTAGAAAGATCAATGAGGTTACAGAAAAAGATGCCTATCCCCTTCCCTATATTTCTACGATTCTAGACCGTCTTAGAGACGCAAAATTCTTAACTAGTTTAGACATTCGCTCTGCTTATTGGCAAATACCTCTTTCTCCTAATTCTAAAGCGATTACTGCATTTACGGTGCCTGGTAGAGGTTTATACCAGTTTACTAAAATGCCATTTGGTCTTCATAATTCTCCAGCGACATTTCAGCGACTTATAGATCGTGTGCTTGGTGCTGATCTCGAACCTTTCTGTTCCGCATACTTAGATGATGTGATCATCGCTACCCCGACTTTCGAACAACATTTGGTGGTACTACAGAAAGTGCTTTTTCGTTTAAATTCTGCAGGTCTTACTCTTCACAGAGATAAATGCATTATATGCCGACCGGAACTCCGTTATCTGGGATACGTAGTAAATCGCCATGGACTCCATGTCGACCCAGAAAAAGTTTCGGCCATTCTTAATCTTCCTCCTCCTACTACTGTAACTGAAGTACGACGCATAGTTGATATGTGCTCGTGGTATCGTCGCTTTATCCCAAATTTTTCTGCTCTTACTGCTCCGATTACTGCTTTGACTAAGAAAAATTCTAAATTTAATTGGTCTTCAGAATGTCAGCAGGCGTTTAAGCTGCTGAAAGAACACTTGGTAACAGCTCCAGTGATGAGTTGTCCTGATTTTTCTTTACCCTTTATTATACAGACTGATGCCTCTGATTTTGGTCTGGGTGCTGTGCTGACGCAACAACAGGGTGATGACGAAAAAGTCATTAGCTACATTAGCTGTTCTCTTAAAAAGGCGGAACGCAACTATAGCGCCACCGAAAAAGAATGTCTTGGTGTTATATGGGCAATAAAGAAATTTCGTCCCTATATCGAGGGTTCTCACTTTACTGTGATCACGGATCACCACTCGCTTATCTGGCTGAATAATCTACAAAGCCATAACGGTCGTTTAGCTCGTTGGTCTGTACGACTTCGACAACATAACTTCACCATCGTACATCGGAAAGGTAAAGATAACATCGTTCCCGACGCCTTATCTCGCTCAGTACCTAAAATTGGCTTAATTGATGACTTTCCTAAATCTTCTATTACTCTGCCAATTCTGGATCCTTGGTATCTTAAGCTACGCACTCGTGTTAATTCTAATCCTAAACTATACAGTAACTGGCATGTGGAAAACGAATTACTATACAAACATGTAAAATCTAAACAGTCTTTTCTCCAACATCCTCAAGACGATTGGAAGTTAGTAGTTCCCAGCGAACAACGGAATAGGGTTCTATACGAGACTCACGATCTACCTACTTCAGGTCACCCTGGTGTACACAAAACGGTCTCTAAAATTTTCATGCGTTACTATTGGCCTAAACTTAGAGCCGCTGTTGCTCGATACGTCCGTCGTTGTAAAATTTGCTCTGCACACAAAGTCGAACAAAAGAAACCTCCTGGCTTTATGTCTCCTCGTGGTACTGCCACTCGTCCTTGGCAAGTTCTATGTACGGATATTGTCGGACCTCTTCCTAGATCCTCTAAAGGTAATTCCTTCATTTTAGTTGTGGCCGATTGTTTTACGAAATATGCTTGTTTCTTTCCTCTACGTGCATCTACGGCCGCTGCCGTTGCTCGAACCATTGAGGAAAATATTTTCCTGGTGTATGGTACTCCTCAGTATCTAATTGCGGACAATGGTGTACAATTTCGTAGTAATATTTTCACTAAACTCTGTAATTCTTATCGAATAAAAATTCTGTTTAATGCTCGCTATCATCCTCAGGCGAATCCGGCCGAACGTATTAATAGAGTCCTGAAAACTATGATTTCTTCTTACGTTTCTGATAATCAACGTCGGTGGGACGTTAATTTAGCAAAAATTGGTTGTGCTATTCGTACGCTCAAACATGAGGTTATTGGTTACTCCCCGTATTTTGCTCTATATGATCGTGAACAAGCTCTCTACGGCGATCATTTTGGAAAACCTCCTGATACTGATAATGTTCTTATGGATCCCGAACGTCCTATTCCTCCTACTGACTTAGTCAAATTTGAGTCACTTCGTGAAGAAATTTCGAAACGTCTTTCCTTAGCATACAAGAAAAATGCTAAACACTACGATCTTCGTCGTCGTCCCTTAACTTTATCTCCTGGCGATCGCGTGTGGAAACGCAATTATGTTCTTTCGGATGCTACTCGCTACTTCAATGCTAAACTTGCTCCCAAATATGTGGGTCCCTTTACTATTAGGACTAAACTTTCTCCGTGGACCTATATCTTAGTGGATGATTCTGGTAACGATCTGGGTACTTGGCATATTAAGGACCTCAAACCCGATAAAACTTTAGACCCGCCAGACATTGATCCTGAACCTCCGGATCCTAATGGGCTCCCTCCGGCTGATTCTATTTTGACCCCTACGTATCGCTATCCCTAATGACTTGTTTTTTTTCTCTCTTTGGTTTTTTGGTTTATTGGTCTTGTGTTTTCGCTGATAAGCTTGAGTCCGAAAACACTGGCGCCCATTTCGTATTCCTATGTATATTTTGTAGCTAGCCCCTCCCGTGACTTGTTCTTCTGGCCAGGTCCACCATTTGTTCACTATTGGACTATTATAGTCGGTTTCTACATCCATTCCTTGAGGTAGACTTTAGATCTATTTACTTTTCCTTTAGGAATTTCGACTTAGTCGCTTTTGGAGGTCTGTTAGCCATACTCTGCTTGAGTAATCGTTTCATACGAATCTGTGTTACCTCAGTTGGAAGTATTCCAGATGGTGTACTCGTTTGCCTTTGCTCTTTTCTTTGTCTTGGTTCTTTCGTTGCTGCACACTTGAGGTTGACAGTGATGTCGTTTAGTGAATTTGCTACGAGTTTTCTTCCTCGTTTTTTTTCCCTTTTGGTTTCTTTGCGGGAAACCAAAACTTTTCTTTGAGGTGGAAAACAGAAATGTCCTTTTTGGGGACATCCGTCTTTTGACGATTTTGAAAGTAGCTATAACCTTTAATCCTCATTGGGTGTTTACTTAAGACTTTCTTTACCTATTTTGTCATTGTTGGTTACGATAGATGACTGTCTTCTTTTGGAAAAATGTTCTTTCTCTTATACTGGCGTTGGTCCTTCGAACCGGATAAAAAAATTTTTTTTGGTTTGGTTCCTGGTCTGCCACTTTTCTTTCTTTTTTTTTTCTCTTTCACCCCGACGTCTTTATTTTGCTAGGGGGGAATTTGTAACGTGCATTTTTGGTGGCCTAACATTTTTAGTCTACTTAATTCTTAAAATACATCGTTTTTGGATCGCGGTTTGTATAAAGTAAATACTTCCGCCTAGTTTTCAGATTGATATGCAAGTTGACTCGCCGGTATTAATTTTAAAAGATGGTTTAGTTGTAAATTGGAATACTCGTAAAATTACTTTCCACTTGTCATTAATAAATAATCCCGCTGTAATTAATATGTGGATATACAGTCTAGGTAGGCGATCAGAAGTTGTACTAGTAGGATTAGATATAAACAAAAGAGGGGTCGTGTTTTGTTCTTGCTTGCGAGATGTAAAAAAATGAAGTGTAAGATACGTTTTTCTGCTTTTAACTCGATGCACGCGTATTTAAAGGATATGGTTACGGACTCCCTTTAGTGATACATGTGCTTTACTTATTATGGCTTTGGTTGCTTGCTTTGTCTAGTGATATTTAAACTGTGACAGACTACCGGTATACAAAAGTAGTGGTTGAAGTTCCTCGCTGCTTTTGTATGGTTATGCAACTAATATACCTAGTTCCTTCGCGTGATAAGGTCCGCTGCTAACCCCAGTGAAATCAGTCAGTGTGATTAGGGTAAGTTGTGATAAGTTCCATCAACACCCTCACAGTCTAGGGTGCAGTGCTTCGTTAGTGTCAGACATCGTGGATCCCACACTGCAATGGCAAGGAAGCGGTACTGAAGGACTTTGTGTAAGTTGCACTATTTCCTATTTGTTCTTACTGTAAATATCTACCCGTTGTTTTTGCAATATTCCTTGTCGTTCTGATACCTTTTCTATAGACTTGCCCGCTATTTTAAAAAAAAGAACAATCAACCCTACTGAATGACTCAGAACAATTGTGCTTATCTACTTATTTATGTCTTTGCTAAAAATTTTACTAAATTATTTAGAGTAATTATGTCTTACCTATTTATATTTTTTTGTTACATTTTACCTGAATTATGTTTAATTGGTGTGTGATGAAACGTTTCTGCTACTCCCCAATATGGCCTCACTTTGTACTCAGAATTTTTCTGTACTGCTATTACTGTTGTTAGATTATAGAGTTTATCTAAACAGTTGCTCTTGTTTATTCTATAAAGTACTGAACAATTTATACTTGATCCATAGGCTATGCTTTTCTCTGTTTCAGGTTTGCAGGACTAATTTGTTTTTCTTTCAGGTTTACTATTCTAATTTCTCTATGGCAGGTACTGGTACTAACTCCTGACAGCCGCGTCCCTTCTAGATTGGTCTGCTTTCTACAACCCCCCCTACTCTCCGATTGAGCCCGGTCTCTGGTTTTTCTTGGATTTTCTTTTGTTACGCACGGCTACGAGCCAACGTGACATAACTTTGACGCACAACGTGGCGTCAACTAGAAATACGTAACACACTTGCTGGTTGAAAACAATTTCTATGAAATCTTATATTAACACATGTTCAAATTCTTTGAACGTAACATTTAACAAGCAGGTGTTTCTGTTAATTATTGACCGTTTGAAAATAACAATTCCTCGATTTTCTGCTTCTACGTATCTGATAAAACTGAGCGTTGACTTTTAAAACGAATACATTTGCCTTAGAAATTATTGATTTTCTTATGCACGCACGCTCCCTTTTGCTTATATGCATCTGATTAAAATAACTTATGATTAATTCTGCGTATCCTTGCACTTCTATATGCTTTGAAGCATTCTTCCTTCATGTAATTCTAACATTCCAATTATTAAATATAAAAATATCCTAATACTCGTCCGTTTTCACTAAATGAATTAAATTAATTTGGCGCCTAAATAATTTGCTCTTTTCTATATACATGGTTGCTGAAATTTTATTGTATATACCTATTTACCTCTTTAAATCCACAACAATATATATATATATATATATATATATATATGTGTGTGTGTGTGTGTGTGTGTGTGTGTGTGTGTGTGTGTAAAACCCGGAAACTTGGTTGCACAGTTCTGTATATGATAAAACACAGTTTTATGTCAAATTTTAAGGTTCCACGAATTGGAAAATATATTAGAATGAATATTGACCAAAAAGTATATACGTGTCTAAGATAAAAGAGCCACTGTAAGGATCTTGGAAACGGTAATAGACACAATGCGAGTTAAATGGGAAAACGTTGTGTAATTAAGAGACCAACAATTTTGTCATTTAAAAATCATCCTTAAGATTTTTGGTTTTCGAATATGTTTAGATTTTTCAATTCATTTTTTCTGGCGTTATTATCAAAATTACAGCAAAAATAAGAAAAGCATTTTCATATCAATTTTGGTATGCTTTAACATAGTACAGTCGGATTTTTTATTCGACGTTTCGTACTCGTGTAACCATCACCAACTTTATTTTTCTTAATACGGTTCTGTACAGTGAAAAGCGGATTCTGAGAGAATTTTTTTATTTCAAATTCAGCTATTATGTCCATTATCAAGAATTTTACAGAATTTAAATAAATTTCACCGAATACTCTGCTTGTCCAAATTTACTAATAAAACATTAAATCAAATCTAAATTAACAAAAACTATTAAGATATTGCATTGAGTTTATGTGCGTTTTTCTATAGTTTCAATATGGGAAGTTAGGCAAATCATCCTACGCGTCTCATGTTTTCGTGATGTTGGCTGGTATATTTTTCTTGTCAAATACATTTGTATAGTGTAGAGCGCTTCAGTCGGTTTCCCATTTGCTGGTCGTGGTTCGCTTCTTAAAGTAATAAAAATGGATATTAATGTACGAAGTTACCGAAATTACAAACGCGTTTTATTCAATTAGTTTTCTAGTTATCTTATAAACAAATCGATGTTTCGAGGAAAATATTATTCATGTGATTGATTATTATCTACACATGGATGTTTTCTATGAAAGTTATTATTTGAATAAAATTATTATTGTACCTACTCTCTTTGCTTAAACGAAGAATAGAATTGCGTTCCGTTATAAAAATGTTACGATTCTATTTATTGTTTTCCGACTATTATTTTCGGCAATATTTGATTTTTTAATGGCTTAGAGAGGCGAGGTTATACCTGCAGCTACAAATTTTTAATTTGTCCTTGTACAAATTATCCAATAATATAATCATCACAGACTATTTGATTTTTTAATGGCTTAGAGACACTAGGTTATCCCTGCAGCTACAAATTTTTTATTTGTCCTTGTACACATCGTCTATCATGGTTTTGAAACATATGGTAGAATCTGGGCGACCGCATATGGTGGAAACGGCGGTGGTTGTTTTGCTAAATTCCTTTGAAGATGGTTCCAGTGTCATATAATTTTCAAAGACAGGACGTCGGAAAGTGCACCGTTTGAAGCTGTCAATTTCACCATTGTATGTATATTAGAATCTCGCGAAGGTCTGCAGAGGATGTTTCCTGAAAAGTTTTGGATGAAACTCAAATGTTTGTCACGCAGGCATTAAATAATTGCGCAAACGTTATATTCGGAATTATTCGTGAAGATACAAGAGAGAATTATACCCCAGCTAATAAATATAACACTGAAATGATTAATGCTGTTATAGAACACACTAAATCGTACTCAAATTACAAGTCTCGTTATACGGGAGGAACAAATGACAAAAAATATGTAGCGTCACATTTGACATTTGTACTGTGAAAATCGAGAACAAAAAGTTTCTAGAATTTATAAATGAAAGTTCCATAAATTGAAGTTGGCATTAAAGAAACCGAAAGCGGTTACATGACACAAATGCTACGTTGTTACACATGAAATTAAAAAGCGATTTGGCTGAAGTAAAAAAGACAATACAATAGAAATCAAAGATCGTCATTCTGAAGTTGATAATGCTTATCTCAAAAAGATGAGGATAAAATGGCTGTTGACAACAAGAATATTAAATGTTACACTTTCAACTTACAACAGTGCCTTTCTACGCCCTATGTAAATTCTTCAATAGCTTTTTATAAGATAATTGTGGACTTACAACTAACACTAATTAGGAAGTGAAGATGTAACATGTGTTATGTGAAACGAGACTGAAGCAGCACGAGGTGGAAATCAAATAGCCACGTGTCTCTGATCTCAACCCATGGACTTACCTCCACATGCAGATCACGTAATTTTATATTCTATACTTGTGGAGGTTAAAATAAAAATTCACATGTAGCTGCAATAGTGCAATGTGTTTATTTGTCATGCAAGAAAATCAACATTTACAAGGAATCAATCACAAAGTCATGGCACCGTGCTATATTCATATTGAATGTGACGTGGACGAACTATGCTGTACACTAACGTCAGAAAAAACTTGCAGTAGAGATTTCACATCCGCATGACTAGTATCAGCTAGTAATATGGGAAAAACGTAAGGAATCTCACTTTTGACAAGTTCCTAGATTTTGAAATTTAGATAAACTTTTCTTAGTTTTGAGAAAAAAAGACACAGAAAGAGTCCCTTTCAAATAGCAAGTAGTCCGGTTGCTCAGATATGCTAATAAGGTTGGAACAAGATTTTTAAAAATTGTCTAAATACAGATGTTGCTTTTGAAACAGTTTGCTTTTGGAGAAGTGGCTATCACTCGATCATAATCCCCCATTTCTGTAGAAAAAAGGATTTACTGACGTTATCACCTTTAATATCGCCAACATTCAACCAGTTTTACCTAGGCTTACCAACTTCAGCCGATACGATAAATGGTTATCCTGATGTAGAAGAGTAGACAGAAGACCATTAATGCTTTTTCTATTTTTTTTTTCATACGAATTTTGATGTTCTTATATTCAGTTATGTATCGATGTGTTTCAAATTACATATTCGTTCCTTCTTTAATGTTTTCTTACCGTTGATGAGTGTAATATAAGTCTGGTATAAGTGTACCAAAGAGTATAAGTCAATTTTTTTAATAAACAAAATATATAATACCATAGCATGCGTAACAGATACCTCACCAATATTTCAATTAATCTGTTAAACTGAAATCGGAAAAAGTTTCACGACAAAATAATGAAATTCATCGCTAAAGCGTCGCATTTTATATCTTACTACTACGAGAGTAGGCTGAAAAGTGATGCACATATGCTTGTGGAGCGCGAGCAACATAACCTACAGAAGCACTCATGGTGGCATTCGGAAATCACAATTCTCCTTTACACGAATGCCCATCTTGGAGGCGTTGCGTTCACCAGTTTGTTTTGAGTAGTGAAAGTATGAAGACATATTCTACTACTATATCAACACGAGTTAAACAGATCACTGTTATCAAATTTTTCACTGTTGCGAATGTGACTCCTTCTAAGATTCATTGCTGTTTAAAGCTTATTTATGGTGATGAAATTGATAGATCTACTGTAAATTGATGGGTAATAAAATTTTGTGATTGCGAGCCTGAAAAGCCCTAATTGTTGATAAAACAAGCGTCGGACGTCCGATCACTGCCACAGACGATAAACATCACCAACCTGTCGACGATATGATTCAAAATGACCGGGGAATTACTCAAAAGCGTAACGCGAACTATATTAAAATATTATAGGAATGTGCCGGCTTCATTATTTTACACACCTCGCGCGCAACTGAAGAGGGACTGCGAAACCTGAAGTTTGAACCGATTCCACGCCCCCCGATCTGGCGCTTTGCAATTTAAATTTTTTCCTCTACTCAAGAGAGACCTCAAGGGTAAGTAATCATTACACCTCGGACGATAAGGTGAAGGCAGCTATGGCTTCTTGGATTGAAGAGAAGTAGGAAGAATTCTTCAGTAACCGGATGAAAAAACTTCTTACACGTTGAGTGAAATGTGTTGGGTTTAACGGTGACTATGTTGAAAAATAAATATATAACTTTGAACCTTAAAAATTGTACTTTGATTTAATTTTTGACCGATCTTGCTATTTGTTTTTGATCGTGTTCTATAAGCATGTGTGTATCACCTCTCAGCTTACCCTCGTACTTCGTTTGAGAAATATTCACGTCTACTTTTTTCTCAGCCAGGATAGTATATGGTCAGTGTAGCGTCGTTTTTCCGCTCAAATTGTAATATGCACTTTGTCTGCCTGTCTCTTTAATAATAAATTTTTATTAAATTTTCGATTTATAACCAATGACACATTATTTTTGTTAGGACATATTAAGTTATAGGTAATTTATGTAACTGCATTATATAACAGCGGAATTTTCCGGTTAGGGAAAAATGCTGTAAGAGTGCGCACTTGGATTATTTTTACGAATTTCCAACAAATGGTCTTATTGATAATCGAGAAAATGGGTTCAAATGAAAGACTTGTTTGTTCATTTTCCATTTATTTTTAGAAAACTATAAATAACATTATTTGAGTAAATAAGTTAGATTTTAAGTAACATATCGTGTGCGTACTCTTAGGAGACGGAATTTTAAGTGCGCAGTTCATATTATAGGAGTACGTAGATAACTAAAGGCTACAGACATCGCACACAAAATATCTTCCCACATAATTTGAACACGATTCATGTCACTATCTTTCGCACTCCTTACATTAAATCCAGTCCCCTTCCGCGGGATCATTGTATTCTTCGTACAACCGGGACAAATAACAATATCACTTTTTTTTCGAGGTAGAAAAAGAAACTAATTTACTTTTATCTTGTGGTGCTTCTTTAGTAATTGCTTTCTTCTTCCAGTAACTTTGTTCTCCAATATTACATTTTTCCCTTGGATTGTGTCTTATTACTTTAGCTGGAAGATTTTCATTCCTTTCATTATGTTTCTGTTTAACTTGTTTAATTTTAACAGTTTCTACATTTTATTTTCTTCCAAACCATTTTTGCAAGCACTGCTGGTTAAAACTTCTGATTTCTGGGTATTGCGTCTTCTTCTTTGCTCGGTTTTTATTTTTGGAAGCGGGCGCAATAGTCGCTATTTTTTGCTGTTACCTATGTAGTTGGTGTACTAGGGTTACCTTTTTTGCGCTAAGTTCAGTCGTGGTTCCATTGTTTTGTATAGGTGCTGTTGTTTCGACGCTCGTCTGTACTTCGATATTATGAGTTTCACATGCTATAAAACTCTCTAACAAAGATTGAACCTGGATTTCATTAAGATCTATTATCTCTGGCGTTTGTAATATTTGAATTGTAGCAGTACCATTTTCAACCTCGTTTACATACTACTCTTGAAGTTCGTAACCCCTGTGAGTCACCAATGACGGAGCATAGTGTTGTTCGTTAAAAATTAATCCATTAAACGATCATATTCTCGTTGAGTGAAAGGCAGTAACGGCTCACTCTATGTCAGATATTTTGTGATAAGACTTTTTGAATAGTTCTCTTACGTTTTTTTGAGTTGTATCTTTACCGGGATTATTCGCCATACATTCGTCACACAAATTGCTATAGACCGTCTTTAACAGACCAAAATATCCTTTACCTAAAGGTTGGAGTTTGTGGCTAGAGTGGGGTGGTATAGTTAACAGGTGTGTGTGATTCTCTCTACAATAGGTAATTAGGTTCAGACTTTTATGTAAAACGTGGTTATCAAATATTAGTAACACTGGACTCTCTGGTGTTGGATAACTATATTTTTTAAATGATTTATCCAATCCATTCACAAATCTGAGTTAATAAATCCCGACTCGGATATTAGTTGTAGAATTCCAAAAAGTGTATCCTTGTATAGGTTGTAGTTCACTTTTTTCTGTTAAAAGATTGTAGCAGGTGGCACATACTCGTTCAGAAAACGGCGGTAAATAATTTAAATCTTTCGCCACTAGCCACTTTCCCAATCGGTTTTTTACCCTTAGTTGCTAAGACTTTAGGAATCTTTGTTCGGCACTGTGAACAGACCTGTCTCGTTCATGTTAAATATAATATCAACAGATAAATTGTATTTTTCATAGTGTTCTTAAATTGTAGTAAAATTTCTCCACTTATATTTTATTGAACCCCATCATTCACCCAATGGAACACTTTTCGGGTTGCCTTACGGAAAAATTTTACCGTCAGCGGCCACGTTTTTTCATTATTAAACCTATGGGTAATATTGTTAGCCTCTGCGAATTTGTAGGCAATCAGTCGAAGATCTCTAACAGGAGAACATAGAATTTGGCATCTATATCGGTTAAGGGGTAACTAAATCTCCATATCAGAAGAAAAAGTGCGTTTAAAACGGCCTAATGATAACGGTATTGTACCCTCTTTAAGTCTTTTACTGAAAGTCGCTTCCTAATTCTTTGGCTAAATTTCTTTTACTAGTACCACTGGCAACCTTCCTAAACTTCGCGAAAAAGATCTCGAATGAAAATCAATTTTCGATCGGTTTTTCTTTTATAAAACATCATATTGAATTTTACAATTAGTGATAAAATTTAATAGGTTCGTGAAGAAAATAAATTGTATAAGCCAATAGAAATTATTATTTAATTTAATTGAGTTTAATTCAAAGGGATATAACGTCTAAAACACATAAAAACGTGAAAAATCGATAATTCCAAGGCGAAACGCTTTACTAACAAACAAACACGTCGAATATAGGAAATACCTTGAAACGCAAACTCCTAGAAATGTTATTTTAAAACGTTCGTTAATTAGGCACAGGTGCATGTTTTGAAAGGTCAACTTCTCCTTATTTGTGTAGAGAGGGGGGCAAGATTCGAGGTACATTGTGCAAACGGTCGGATGTTTCGCATAAATGCTAACCAAAAGTTTCCTTAAAGCGCAGAAGGGATGTACAATCAATGATGTACTTCGGAATAAGACAGGCATAATAGCATTTCACTTCGAAACGCACGTATTCAGTCCACGTGGGTTAGATAGCAAGCGGACAGTAATATCGATTTTCTACCACTCAAACAAGGTTAGAAGGAAACATATAATATGCATAAGAGAGGAATAGAGTTAATACAGGCGGGGTTTCAAGACGTCACTGAATATATCATTGGTCTAAATAGTTAGTTGTACAACAGACAAACACGGGAAAATTGAATGCGGGTTTTTCGGAAAATATCTTATCTACGAGCTAAATTTCAAAGATTTTGAAAACGGTTACACCAAAATTTGCGGAAATGTTAGTTCAATTAAATATTTCGCGTTAGGAGGGTTTGGAGAGGTTACACTTAGAATCGTATAAGTATGAGAGAAGAGTTATTAAGTCTCTCTTTGACTTCGCTCCTTGACTTCGTTAATTTGCATTGCCTACTACGTACAGAAATCTACTAACGAGCTTGTAAGTATTTAAAATTTATAAATAGTACAGTGTTGGCCTCATAGTTTGAAACGCGGAGAGTGTCGAGTTTAATTTTAACTAAGGTGCAACCGATATTTTAACAAGCTTGTAAAGTAAAGTAAAGTAGCGTAAATTAAATTCTGCAATAATAAAAAAGTGTAATATACTTGGATTTGGATTTGGATGGATCTTGAATGAATAGCATGCAGCACAACTTAGACGGTGTTCATCTATAAATAGCTGGAGGCGGCAAGCAGAGCAGAACCACGAGACCGAGGGTGCAGGAAATTAACTTCATCGTCAACGGAGTAGGGATCTTCAAGTTTCCAGGTAACGCATTAGAATTTGCTGTTTTTTATAAACTATGAAAGTTATTGTGATGGGTGAGAGTGAACTTTGATGGTATTTTGCATTATTTTGCGTATTGAAAATAATACGTATAACTAACTTTGATTATGGTATTTGAATATAAATCTAAAGGTGTATATAAAGCTTATTAACATTTTTGAATTTAAAATTTTATTGTTAAGAGTATATGGGTTTTTTTGTGTTTGTAGTAAGGGTATGCAAAGTAAAAAGCATACATTAATAAAATAAACTGGGTTATCATGAGCTCACCATACTCCAGAGTGTACTAATTAGAAATAATTATAAAAAAAAAGGTATTATTCAGGGCCCATTTACTCCTGTTACATTCAATGTGTTTGATATTTTAATTTAAAATCCTGGACTTTACAAAGATAGAATTTATTGAGGTGTAACTTGAGCACCGAAATGTAAATAATCTTGAATTATTATTTGTGAATAGTGGTAAATAAATATTGTATGATTGTTGTATTATTTTGTGGTTTTATTGCAAGTGTGCGTGAACGATAAAGAGTATGATAGTAAATCTAGATATCCAAGAAGAGGCCCAACTGAGCTAGCCAGGGAAGCGGTTGAAGTAATTAAGTTGATGGAAGCAGAATCTGGGTAAGAAATATTTTTGTTGAAAATTTTTCTTTTTGGTAAATTAATAAAATGCACGAACGAGTTTGAGGAAATTCCAGAGGCATATAGGGTTACACGGCAATTTATACGGCCCAATTCGTGGGGCTCGAATGTTTTTTTTTACTCTGGCGAGGGCTTTATAGAGGTGACACGGCAATATATATATATATATATATATATATATATATACATATATATATATATATATATATATTGTTGTGGATTTAAAATAGGTGTAGACAATAAAATTTTTGCAACCGTGTATATAGAAATAGAAGCAAATTAATTACGCGCCAAATTAATTAATTTATATAGTGAAAATGGACAGGTATTAAGGTATTTTTCTATATTTAAATTGGAATGTTAAAATTACTCAAGAGAAAGTTTCTAGAGTACATAAAAAGCTCAAGGATACGCATAAGAAATTATAATAATTTAATCAAACGCATGGAAGCAAAAACTGGAACGCACAGGCATAGAAAATCAATAATTTCAAACGCAAATGTATTCAATTTTAAAAGCCTATGTTCGGTTATACAAATACTACGAAATGGATAAACCGAGAATTGTTATTTCAAACGGTCAATTGTTTCAAGAAACACCTGTTGTTATATGTCAGGTTCATAGAATATAAAACGAACGTTAGCACAAAATTCCATAGAAATTGTTATCAACGGTCAATTTGGATAAGCTGCTACAATAACCAGTACCTTAAGGAGTGAGTGAAATAAACGATCGATAATATAAAATAGATAGAGAAAAGTATAAATGAAGCGTTCGATTGAAGTCACATAAGATATACACGGGTACTTGTGAAGGACAACTACAATATCGATTTTTTGTAACTCAAAAGGGTTATAAAGGAGACAACAAATATGCGCAGAATAGAGATGGATGGCGGATAGATGGAGCGCTGTGACGACAGGAAATTATATCATTGATTAATAGCAAGCAGTTTTCCAGAAGTACGCGTACGGTAAAGTAGGAAACGAAATTCTATCTAAACAGCACGACGGACGGGAGAAATTTTTCAAAAATTATAGTCGGTTACGTTCAAAATTTTAAAAAGCCGCTTCGAAAACAAGCTTTTCATATAAAACAGGTTCCACTAGGGGGGTTTAAGAATAATATAAATACACGAACGAATATATTAACGCTTCTCTTTTCTTTCCATTTAGATTTGAATACGGGTTCAGATCTACAACCTATAATAGTAAAAGCTTTCGGTTAGCAATTATTGTAGTTAGTAAAGTTACATTAAACATCCTGTTAAAAATCATAAAAGCTGTAGTAGCGGACCGCAAGTTATAAAAGTGTTTGCACGAGTTGGTGCTTATTTAGATAAAAGGTAGCGTTACTACTACAAAATTGTTAAATGAAGAGATGATATTTTGGGTAAGCCAAACTGAAAGCAATTTGTATGCTTGAAATATTGGTATGGAATGTTACTGTTGAGCCGAAGCTAATATCTGGGTGGTAGCGGAGATATTAAATGGTGGGGATCTGTGGATCCAAACTTCATCGTAGTAGATGGACACATCGACGAGGGTTTCTGGTAGCCATCTGCAGCAGTGACAAGGAACGTAGGTGACTTCAGGTAACGAACTTTAAATTTCTGTTTTGTATAAACATTTATGGTAATATTTTGGTGTTTGTGTGTTTGACTTATTGGTGGCGTATTTATTATTTATAAAACTTGTTTAAAAAGGTACATGTGCTGGACAATTAATTTTGATTATAAAAAAGGGTTTAGTGATGATATATAAAGGTTTATTCAGGCTATAAATTGTGGTTGTAAAGAGTAAACGGGTCTTTAAATTTGTTTTCAATAAAATGCAAAGTTAAAAGCATTTACAAAAACTGGGTTATAATGAGCTCACAATAGACCAATATGAAGTCAAACTAGGATTGCATGTGGGGCCCATCTACTCATATCATGTAGAATTTTTGTAAAAATAATTTAAAACTAAGGACTTTAAAGCATTTAATAGTTGAGCTGGTAACAATTGTACCAAATCGTTTGTACTCATGTGTAAATATTTAATCCGTTAATATGTATAAATAAAAGGTTGTATGGTTGTTGTATTATTTTGGTAATTTCATTTGATGGTGTGTGTGTGAGAGAGGTATGTACTTAAAGATAGGTATTCAAGAAGAGGCCGATTGCTGAGCTAGCCAGGGTGAGCAGAGAAGTCCGAAGGCGTCCAAAATAAAGGGTAAGAAATTTTTTTGATAAAATTTTTTTTGAAAATTCATGTTGGATTTAGATTTTAGTAAAAGAGTCCACGGTAATATATAAATATATATATATATATATATATATATATAAATATGCTGTGATATTCTCTCAGCGTCTACGATTGGGTGCGATAAAAATGCTGTGATATTACCCTTATACCACGCAAGCACTTGTGAAAATGTTAATTTATAATTTTCTTTTGCCTCGACTAGCTGATTCAATTAAATAAAGCACTTCTACAATACACAGTATAATGATTGAATATTTACAACCCTTTTAAATATCTTCTCTTTTTTTAAATCATATACATCTGTCAAAATTTTAGAAAATCAAGCCAGCAAAACGAGATTTTTATTTACCTTTAAAGGCCTATTGAAACGTTTCAAGATGTCTATGTTTTTCATAAATTTACACAAGAAACCCCAATTTGTCGGCTCTCACACTTCAAATTGTTATTGAGATAAAACAGTTTAAAAATAAATCATATCCAAAATATTTGAAATAAAACAGTTTTAAAAATAAGTCATATCAAAATCTCTAACCTGAAGTGGTTTTATAGGTGCTCCTAAGAATTGAAGTCGATATTCAAATCGTTATTGGTGCGTTTATTCCAATGAAAGGTTTTTATTTCCGCAATAGAATATTTACCATCAATTTGCTTGAACAAGCAGCATTCTCCAAAATTGTATTTCTGATCATAATGGCTCGTTATTTAAAGTTTCAACAGGAATCGTAACATTTTTTTGATTGTAATTTAAGATTGTAATGGTAGTTTTCGGATGTTATTCAGATTATAATTGAGATGGTAATTCAGATTGTAATTCAGATGGTCATTGAGAGCCGTCTCAGAAGTACGGCACTTTTTACACAATTATATACTCTAGAATTTCACTGTTAATTTAATTTATTATTCACGTAAATATTTAGCACTTTCAAGTATAGGAACTGCCCAGTTTCAAAGTATACTAACTCGATATTCAATTTTCAAGATATTTATAGGATCGGCCCCCTTTTGTTTGTGATTCGTTGGCTTTACGTGCTAGGCGAGGCCAAGCGTACTATCACTTGTTATTTTGAAAAGTTTACCAATTGTATGTATTTTAATTGCATGACGCGGTGCTCTAAGTCGGGTAATTTAAATGTTATACCTCACATCTACTTCAGAAATCCTATGAATTTTCGTTCATATCGATCACGTAGTATTGTTTGTTGGCCTTATTCTAATCTAAATCGAATAAATTTGGTGTTTGTTTATTTCCTAATAAATTGGATTTTCGAACAACTGTGATTCTTTTAGATCACGTACGCTTTTAAATAATGCATAATTTCTGCGTGCGTTTACGATAATATCTTAACACACTTTTTGAATGCTTATCTAGCCATTTCATGCAGGTTTTTCACTGATTTAATTTCAATGCGTTTCGTTACCATTTTTAAATTCTAATCTTTGCTAGTATCTACTCTTGGATATGTGTTTTAATCATTTGTAGTGCTATATACAGTTTGCTGTCAACTAATAATATTTATAATATCTATGTACTCTTCTAATATCTGTAATTCCGTGCTTCTGTTACTTGGGAGTTTCCCTTGTTTATTCTACGACCCCAATGACTTAACCTACCCCTAAATTAACCCTATAATTACAGCAATATATATTTAATTCTGTAATTATAGGGTTAATTTAGGGGTAGGTTAAGTCATAGGGATCGTAGAATAAACAAAAGAAACTCCCAAGTAACAAAAGCACATAATTACAGATATTAAAAGAGTAAATAGGTCATTATAAATATTATTAGTTGTGAGCACACTGTATATAGCCGTACAAGCGATTAAACACATATCTAAGAGTAGCTACGAGCAAAGATAAGAATTTAAAAATGTAACAAAACGCATTGAAATTAAATCAATAAAAAACCTGCATGAATTGGCTAGATAAATATTCAAAAAGTGCGTTAATATATCATCTTAAACGCAGGCAGAAATTATGCCTTATTTGAAAAGCGTACGTGATATAAAAGTATTACATTTGTTCAAAAATCCAATTTAATTAGGAAATAAACAAACACCAAATTTATTCCATTCAGATTAGAATAAAGCCAACAACAATAATATGTGATTTGTTGAAGGAAGATTCCTGGAATGTCTGAATTAAATGTGAAGTATAATAATCAATTACGTAACAAATTGAGCATCGCTTCATACAATTGAACTACACAATTGGTAAAGTTTCCCAAAATAACAAGAGATAAGACACTTGGTGTCGTCCAGCACGTGGAGTCAACGAATCGGAAACAAAAAGGGCCGGTTCTATAAATATGATGACAATTGAATAACGAGTTAGTATACTTTTGAAACTGGGCAGTCACTATACTTGAAAGTGCTAAATATTTACGTGAACAGTAAATTAAATTAAAGTGAAAATTATTTTAAAAGAGTGTATAATTGTGCAAGCGAGCCGTACTTCTAAAGACGTAAGTAGATCAGATTTAGTGAAATTATACCATTTCTAATAATAAATAAAACAGGGCTCTTAATTACAATCTTAATTACAATCTAAATAACGACCCTAATAAAGATCTTGTTACGATTCCTGTTAAAACTTTTAATAACGATCAATTACGATCTTAAATACAATTTTGGATACTAGACTCTGGAGAATTCTACCTGTTAAAGCAATTTGATAATCTCTGAAAATGGTAAATATTCTATTACGGAAATGAAAAACCTTTCATTGGAATAAACTCACCAATAACGATTTGGATACTAATTTGGTTGGATGTCCACTTCAATTTAGACTCAGAACATTCAGACTAGACACGAAAATTCTTGGGAATGCAGAGCACCTACTAAACCACTTCAGGTTAGATATTTTGATATGATTTATTTCTAAAAACTGTTTTTATCTCAATAATAATTAAAAGTGTAAGAGCCAACAAACTGGGGTTTCTTGTATAAATTTATGAAAAGTAATAGACATCTTGAAACGTTTCAAAGGGTCTCTAAATGTAATAAAATCTTGTTTTGCTGGCTTGATTTTCTAAAAATCTGACAGATGTAAATAATTTAAAAAGGGAAAAGATATTTTAAAAGGTTGTAAATATTTAATCATTATACTGTGTATTGTAGAATTGCTTTATTGAATTGAATCAGCTAGTCGAGGCAAAAAGAATTATAAATTAACATTTCTACAAGTGCTTGAGTAATAAAAGAATAAATCACAGCATAAATATATTTGACAAAGCGTAGGGGCAAAGCCGAAATGATAATTTCAAATCGTGCTAGTAATTGAAAGAAGGAAAATATAGGTCTTGGACAGAATTTGAACCTGCATCTTAGTCTTTCCGGGACTATGCGTTTACCAATTACGCCAAGTCCTCTCAAAACATCAAGTTGGTGACTACATTAAATTCTAAAACATCGTATTTTATTCACAACAGAAACCTGAAACAAACCTTGACAAATGAGCTTAAATTATTGGAAATTCATCGAGTACTAAGATTTAAGCAAAGCTATTAGCTAAAATCCTACATCAATCTAAATACCGAAGTTCTGAATTGTACAAGGAATGAATTTAAGAACTTGTTCAAGTTACTGAATAATGCAGATTATAAAATAATTAGCAGGTCACTTCAAAACGGAAGTAAGGCAATCCATAGCCTTATAAAATATTGTTGATAAAGATGTATTTTTAGAATATCTTCAATGCTACGATGATATGGGCCAAACAAGGAGGATGGAGACCAGGCTAAGGAACCAGCCCATGAACACATTTAGATTCCAGAGGAATAATGGACAAGAGAGATATTAAGGCAGACCATTTGGAAGGGGGAATATGCAAAGAAATAATTGGAATAGTGGAAATGCCACTAGGAGTGACAGGGGAAAACAGAATAATGAATCCCGGACCATTGAGAATAGAACCGTTACCCAAGGAAGGAAAAAATATGGCAAATGCACAGAGAAATGGCATAAATAGTAGCAACGATAATAGAAGGACATATGTAGAAATAGTTAATCAACCTGGAACGTAAAGACGGCAGGTTTGTTTAGAAGCAGACAAATCAAGCGACGAAATTTAGAAATTAATAAATATGAACATGCACGTGAATTTATAAAATTTGAGTTGGCAAATTATAAAAAAATTAATGAAAGAAATGATTTACTACCTATAATAAAATTGCAAGTAGAGCGAAAAGAGGTAACATTACTGGTAGATAAGGTGTTGAAGCAACGTTAGTGAGTGAAGGTTTTATTAAAGATAATTCAGAGGAGTTAATGCAGAAAGTTATTCCTATTAAAAGAAATAATTTAGTATCGCCGAATAATAAGAAGTTTGCAGTTATCAAGAGTATCGTAATTCTGAAGGTGAAATTGGCTAAGATGGAATTTGAGCAATAGTTTTTAATAGTGTCAGGATTAAGAGTAGATGCCATTCTAGGAATGGATTTTATAAGTAAGATGAAAGGTGATACCGTGAATAAAGTGATGATCATGGGAGATAATGCGATTAAATGGGATGAAGAAATCCATATAGAAGTACAAGGAGATTGTATGAATTTGAATCAATTTGAGAAAGAGATGGAGAAGGAGAAGGAGGTTCTGGGAATGGATTTTATTAGTAAGATGAAAGGCATAGTAGATACCGAGAATAAAGTGATGATTATGGTAGATGAGAGGATTAAATGGGACGAAGAAGTCTGTATAGAAGTGCAAGGAGATTGTATGAATTTGAATCAATTTGAGGAGATGGAAGGCGAAGGGGATAAGAATATAAGTAGTAAGCGTCCTGGTAAAGTTAGAAGAGAAATTGTATCGTTTTTAGAAAAAAACTCGGAATTATTGGAAACTGCAGAAGATGATGTTGAAGAGATGGAAATAATAAATGAAACTGATGAAAATAGTAAAATTGCAGGTTTTGAAAAGGAGATAAAGGAACTTTCTGTGAATGCAGCTCTTAAAGATAAAACAAATAAAGGTGGTAAAATATTAAATAATGATGAAATAATTTGGAAAGTAGAACTTAATAATTTGTTTGGGGTAATTGCGTTAAAGAATCCAATCGTTTTTTGAAATGGCGTATGTACAAATATGGAGGAGTAGCGTTTAGTTTGTCGGATGTAAGAAAAAAATTGGAAGGGTAGGAAAATGAAAGAAATTATTGAAATGAAAGAGGATGAGGGAGTTAAAAGTATAAATGTGAATTATTTTGAGAAAGATGTAAATTATTTTTAAAAAAAATAAAAGAAAAATGTAAAAAAAGGAGGAATATGGTTGTTAAATGTCCAGAGGAAGTTATAAATGAAATAGAATCGTTATTAAATAAGAAATATTAGGAATTGGAAGATAGAGAGTTAAGAATTGCTACAGATTGTGAAATAAGTTAAATATTAATTAATATCGAACCACTGAAGATTAAAGTTTGTGCATATAATGAAGTTGTATGGTTTGAAAGTAACATAAGTAGGCTAGATCGGGAAACTTTAGACCATAATTTTTTCTACGTAAGTGGTATAAGCTGAGTAGTTGCTGGGACAACTTCATGAAAATTTCATACCTCATATTTTTCTATGATTATAATAATTTAGAGAGGAATGTGCTATTATAAGTTGAGTTATGTGTGACAGTGAAGAGAATTTTGCGTGAGATGAAACTTGATGAGACCGTGTGTAAATATGAGAAAAAGTTTAAAACAACGGATAGAAATGTTAGATTGTAAAAGATATTAGAATAGAGTTAAAGAAAGTTTAGTTGATTATAAGATAGGAATAGGTGGATTGTTAAAAGAGGAAAACCCTAGCATGAAAATATTATCCGTGTGTATTATAAAGCGTACAGAATTAGTTATAGATAGCAAGTAGTTAGAAATAAAATAGTAAAATTACTCATTTATGCAAAAAAGTAACGCAGATTTCAAATTTTATATTTTGATTTGGGGAGGAGAATAACGTGATAGGGGGTCACGAGAAGTCATTGAAACCCAAATTCTACAAATAAAGCCCACTAAAATATAAAAGAATCCGAAAAAAATAGAAATTTCCTTAAATTCATGGTTACGTCCTGTATAATACAAGCGTACTTTTATTCATTGATGTACAAGCGAAAAACGCAATTGCGAGTGTACAAATAATCAGCCTGTATGATATAAGCGTAATGTAATTACATAATAAATAAATAGCAAACAACGTAAGTTGTACAATAATTAATTTTAAGATACCTTAAAATCGATCATTTTAAGATAAATACAAACCCATTTATTTTCACTTATTAATAAGCCTTTGTATAGTATAAAAACATTGCAAATAAAAACATGTTTTTGAAAATTCGAGTGGAATTGAGAACAAATACGTCAAACTCGTATGAACTAATTAATAAAGGAACGTTTATTCCAAAAAGCGGCCGAAACACTAAAACCCAGAAAATGTAATAAAAAGTGATAACAAATATTTATTACCTTTCGCAATCACTGTTGGAGAGACAATGCAGTGCGCGTCACTAATAAGTGAAAAGAGATTACGAGGTAATAATACTCCGCAATTTTAGACGCTAATGAGTTTTTCTGGGAACCCTTGCATCATTACGGTTTAAAATGTTCCATACTGTAGTAGTATATTCGAGAAATAGATAATTTTGAATATCTAAGGAAGCGTGTATTAAATACAGTCATTCTTAAATTCGATCGCGAAATGTTATTTTGATTTAAGTCCCGAGCTGTTTCATTTGCGAAGCTTATATTTGAAGTATGCAGTAAGCATACTGTAATTTAATAATCACGATGTTACGATGAATATAGAAGTGGTGTTTTAAATGTAACTTACATAAAAATGGAAATTATTAAATGCAATGAAAAGGGAAAATTCTTCAATATAATGCTATATTTTATTAAATAATTGAAAAGAAAATTTAACCAAAAATGTACTTTGGTAAGTGTTGCTTGAAATAATGATTTTAAATATGAAAAATTTTGTAAGCCGAAATAAGAATATATTTAATTACGAACTGGCGGAGCGCTTTTGTGGATTCTGCAAGTATTACTTATAGATTTATTTTTAACTGATATTGGAGTATTTGTCAATTAATTTAAGGTAGAATAATAAGTGTTAATCATATAATTTATTTTGTGAGGATCTTTACCAGGATAGTTTGTGTTTGGAGTTCGAAACACTCTGACCTTTTAATAAATTATTTATCAAGGATTTTTTGGCCAAAACAAACCATAGAAGCATGGGAATAAACAAAACCAGGTGAAGTATCCATTAGAAAAGAGATTTAGTTCTGTAAATTTAAATAAAGAAAGGAACACTTTTTTATAATTGTTTTATTATCGAATACCCGTTTTCCGTAACGGGATACAAATAGAACCACCTTGAGTGCAAAAAGCCGTAAACAAGGGGTTCCGAGATAGAGCGTGGACTGTAATTATTAAGGGGTGAGGGTGAGAACAGTTTATAGGAGTAGAATCATACAAAGGCATAAAAACCACTTACTGAAAGTTCCTTTGGCACTTGAGAGGCACTAAACACTGTAACTAACGCTTTTGGCCAAGGGTTGAAGGAAAGGAGCGAGACAGGAAAGGAAGAGTCCAATGCCGGATTAGAAGAAGAGAGCGGATTTATTTTATTAGTTGTGGCTATCACGAGACTTGACGACCGACTCGCCTTAACTAGCGCGAACTATTCGGACCCGCTCGCGCGGAGAGAGGAATGCCCCGAACGGGGACAGATATGGCGCGTACATACCGCCCACCTAAAATTAAGAAAAATTTTACAAAAAACGAATTATAATTAGAGCTAGGCATTTCCTCCAGCCGCAGAGTACGGTTAACCCGCCGATACTCGGGTGGGGAGAAGAAAACAAAGAGAAAGAAAACAACTAAAGAGTGACTAAAATCGTAAAAATTAAAAATATCCTAACGAAAATTTGAGCATTACTTTTCTAAAGGAAGGAGAAGAATTTTATTCACGGACGAACGAAGGTACCACGAGACGTTTTACTGAAACAACACGAGTAACTCCGTCGCGACCGGGAAATAGTTCGATACGGCCTAGCGGCCATGACAAAGGCGAGGTATTTATTCCTAGGAGAAAACCATATGACCCACCTTCAAGTCGTTATCCAATGAACGGTTCCACTTTGTCCGCTGCGTGAGTGTGAGTAAATATTCGTTCGACCACCGGCGCCAGAAAGAGTGAGTGATTTGACATAAGCGTTGCCAACGTGAATGTAATTTGATACTCTCGGGAAGAGTGATTTCTGGCAAACTCAGAATTGGACCCCAATCAGAAAATGACCAGGGTTAGGTAATCAGGGCTATCAGTAGCGTCCAAAGAGTAGAAAGCTAGAGGTCGGCTATTCAACACGGCTTCGATACGAGCAAATATAGTTGTGAGCTCCTCAAATGTGAGGACCTGATGACCGATAGTTCGCAGTAATAAGGCTTTTGCGGATTTTACGCAAGCTTCCCAAATGCCACCAAAATTAGGTGCATATGGGGGGTTAAATTGCCACTTAACTTGAAGAACAGCCATTGCAGAAAATATTTCCTCATGATTTTGACGCAAAAATTCACTGGCTTCCTTCAGCATGCGAGCGGAGCCAATAAAATTTTTGCCACAGTCTGAATAAATGGAATCAGGAGCGCCGCGACGAGAAACAAAACGATTAAAGGATGCCATAAAGGCGTTTGTAGAAAGTTCAGAAACCAGCTCTAAATGCACAGCTCTGGTGCATATGCAAACAAAGGCACATAGATAAGATTTTCGATTAGAAGAATTTCGATTTAACGAAGCTTTCGTTAAAAGGGCCAGCAAAATCAATTCCGACGTGAGCAAATGCGCGAGTTAATTGTACACGAGAAGGAGGCAGATCGGACATTATTGGCTGAGGGGGCTTAGCGTTTAATCGGAAACAGGACAAACAATGGTAAATAGTTTGCCGAACTAAAGAGCGCAGACCAAAAATCCAATAAGTTCGGAGAATAAGAGAATGTGTCATAGAGGGCCTGAATGTAACGATAAAAGGTGATAATGTTTGCAAATTAATTTAGATAAGTTTGCCCGTTTAGGCAATAATAGAGGATGCTTGCTAGTATAGGGCAACTGAGAATGTTTCAAGCGACCGCCCACCCTAAACAAGCCTTGGGAATCAATAAAGGGCGATAACTTTCTAAACGAGAGAGGAAGATCCTTATTTTTTTCATATAATAATAATTCTGAAGTAAAAAACTGACGTTGAGTCAACTTTACACAAGTCATCAGACCATTTTGGAATTCGTCGCATGAAATGGGGCCTAACATTTTTTCTCGGGGGTGGCGACAATTGTGAATAAACCGATTCACATATGCCATGCTGTATTGCAAATGAGATAAACAAGAAAATCGCTCCATAAACTCACAAAATTCATTTTGTTCTGTAGCGATAAGCGAGACAGGAATTTGTTTCAATTCGGGAACTTCTCCTATAGGAGGGAAAGAGCTGTTGAGGTGGATAAAATCGTAATTGAAATTGCACGAACCATGCCACCACAATTCGTTGTGCAATAGTTGAAGTGGAGAACGACCTCTTGAAGCCACGTCTGCGGGATTATTTTCCCCGCAAATATGACGCCACTGAGAAATAGTAGTATATTCCAAAATTTGGCTAACTCGGTTTCCTACAAATGGCTTGAGCAAATATGAAGGAGTCTGTAGCCAGGTTAGTACTACTTGAGAATCAGAAAATAGCTTCTTTTCTAAAATTGGGTAAGGAAATTTATTTAAAGCAATTGAATGAATTAATTTCGCTAATAAAAGGGCACCTGAAAGCTCTAAGCGGGGGATACTTAAATATTTTAGGGGAGCAACCTTGCTCTTAGCTTGAATTAGGTTGCAATTCACTGAATCACCACAAACTATATGCAAATAGACGCAAGCGCCGTAACCCCTTTCGCTTGCATCACAGAATCCTAACAATCTGTAGGTTCCCGTGAAATGAGACAAAAGACGAGGAATCTTTAGCTGCGATAATATTGTAACTTGGTTACAAAAATCTTGCCATTCAGAACACCAATTATGGTCGGGGACATCATCCCAACCTAATTGTTGTAACCAAAGCCGTTGTAACAGATGTTTGACTATAAAAATTACCGGGGTTAACCAACCTAACGGGTCGAATATACGAGCCATATAAGAAAGTACGGCGCGTTTATTAAACGGGCCTGCAAAGGAATTACGTTATAAGTGAATACGTCTAATAAAGGATTCCAAACTAAACCTAATATTTTATACCGCTCACTTGATCAGAGAAAGTAATAAGAGTTTCTAATTCCGCTTTTTCAAAATCTTGTAACAATTCCACGGCATTGCTTGACCATTTACGCAAATGAAATTGTCCGAGAGAGAAGCTTAATAAGCTCGTGCTGTAGCTGTCTCGCTTCTGTGACACTACAGGCACCAAAATTACATCGTCCATGTATGTGTGATGCATAATAGCTTCGGAGGCCATAGGGTAAGATTTACCCTCGTCAATTACTAATTGCTGAAGTACTCTTTGAGCCAGAAATGCGGAGGGCGCTAACCCGTACGTGAGAGTTTTGAGTTCATATTCACAAATATTTTCTTGAGAAGTAGATCGCCAAAAAATGTGCTGGAATTGACGATCCGAGGAGCAAACCAGAATCTGACGGTACATCCTTTGGATGTCCGCACAAACAGCAATTTTGTGACAACGAAATGCGGATATTATTTTGGGTAGATTTCCTTGTAGTTTAGGGCCAGAATATAACCTGTCATTAAGAGAAATTCCTAATGAATCAGTAGCAGAACCATTGAAAACAACGCGTAGCTTCGTAGTGCTACTTGTTATCTTAGAAACTGCATGATGCGATAGTACATAATCGGAGGGGGTTTCGGCAACGGACATGTGACTAAGATCCAAATATTCCTGCAAAAAGCCATTATAAGCATTTAGCTTTTCAGGAGAGAGTAAAAGACGCCTTTCTAAATTTAAATAGCAATTATAAGCGGCCCGACGATTTTTACCAAGCGGTTCAATACTATGATTGAAAGGAAGAGCAACCGTGTAACGACCAGAATCGTCACGCGAGTGGGTTGCGAGAAAATGCGTCTCACAAAACACATCTTCTGGGGAGGTTTCCGTGGAAATTTTAATTTCTTCCAATTCCCAGAAATTTCTTATTTCTTTATCTATCGAATCAGATTGAATGAAAAGTGAAGTAGCATTAACCGTAGGGTTAATACACGGAACTTGACCGAGCAGCACGTAACCAAACATGGTTTGAATCGCCAAAGGGCGGCCAGGAATAATAGCGGAATGTTCGGAAAACAGTACTTCGGCACATATCTCGGCACCTACAAGAATTTCTACGGGCAAGGATTGATGGAAACTTTTATCAGCCATTTGCATATTTTTAAATTTATTATAAACAGAAATGGGCAATGAACTACCCGGTATATTTCCTGTTATTTTAGGAAATATTGAAGCCTTGAATTGAATTCTATTTTGAGAATATTTAGAATAGACTGTGCAACAAACAGTCCCTTTGGACTTTATGAAAGCGTCGGAAATTCCACTAACTTGGCGGGAATCCCTAGTACGCTGAAAACCCAAACGTTGAACACATGTACTCGTAATTGCGTTTATTTGAGATCCAGAATCAAAAACGCACCTTACGGGTTGTAAATCCTGGTTTATATCTAAAATAAGAGCCTGCACTGTTGCCAACAGCACAGTATAACTTTCATGAGAATTCGAAACATTACAAGCCGAAACTATTTCGGGTGCTATTGCAGTAGAGGATTTTTCCGAATTATGCACCACCTCGTTGGGTAGGGGTTTATGCAACAAAGTATGGTGATATGAGAAATGGCAAACTTTACATTTACCTTCAGAATTGCAACCTCGAGTATGATTACCAAAGCATTTAAAGCACAAATTTAAAGTTTTAATAGTGGAATAACGATCGGAAATATTAAGTGCTTGAAATGTTGAACAACCATAAATTTTATGAGCTTCACCACAGCACGGGCATGAAACTCGGGCAGCTTTAGCCGTAGCGGCATTTTGCGAACTTTTCATTAAGAGGGACTGATTGAAGTTGGATTTGAAACGAGGATGCGCATTAGGTTTAATAACCCTATCTTTTTTCATATCGTCATAAAGCTCAGAGGTTTTGCTTTGCAACGATAAAAAATCGAAGAGCTGAGAACAAGTAGGAACTTCGGAACCTACTTTTAGATCAAAAGCATTTTGCGTTTTGAACTCAAGATTACGGTAACACAACGAAAATAGTATAAAGTCGGTCAAACCTTCGACTTTATCCGCCGCCTTCAATGTGTTAACAGCGTTAAAGTGAATATTGATGAAGTTTGAGAGAGATCCAGATGATTTAAATTGTAATATTTTATTTAAATAATAGCTAGTAATTCTACGGGGTGAGTTATAGCGTTCTTCTAGCTTATCAAAAGCTTGTTGGTACAAATCAGCCTCAAGGGCTAGATCCGAAATTAGGGCGAGAGTTTCACTCTTAAGATAGCTACGCAAATAGTGATACTTACGAATTAGCGGGATTTGGTCGTTTTCATGAACCAGACTCTTGTAAAGCGAAATGAAATTTTGCCAGTTTTCTACACATCCATCAAAGGGGGTTATACTTAGAGGTTTTAAATAACTTACAGAAGTTTGAGAGGGATTAGTTGAAGTATCATCAACCGATGTTGATGCATTTTATTTGATATCTAAATACCGCGTACGAATAACGTCTAACAGATTGTCAAACGAAGAACTTTGAGTTTTAATCTCATCCTTTTCGTCAACAACCGAATTATAAGTTAAAATTTTATCGTAGACAACATCTAGTTGTCGTTCAATACTAGGCGGCTCCGTGGCGTAGTGGTATGTGTGTGACTACTACGCCCAAGGTCCCGGGTTCGAATCCCGACACGGTCCGCTTGAAAAATGTTAGGCGAGCATTTTTCACAAAAATACACCCTCGTTCGGATGAGAGGTAAAATGGAGGTCCCGTGTGTGAGTGTAGTCACGCACGTTAAAGATCCCTACCTTGCTTGGAACAGCAAGGGTTCGGCAAAATTCAAAATTTTCCAGGTAACAAAAACTCGCTTCCTGGCCAATGTAGTACCTTCGGGTGGAACATTGGAAAATCACATGTAATGTCGTTCAATACTTTGCATACGTAGATATCTCGCTTCTACGGCAGCTAAACGGGTTGCGGTACGAACATAATCGGCAATTTCGGTTAAGCGCGCGAAATAGTCTTCAAGTTTTTTCTTTAAAATATCACCTTCTGCCATAATTAGGAACTTTATGAATAAATTAACAATAGTTAAGTAAACTAACGTACGTATTAAAGGACGGCTTGTTTGTAAACAAACAAATTCTGAATGGAGTGCAATGATCTTGATATTGGAATATGGTAACAATAATCTAATTGCAATGAACTTGAACTCGAAAGAATGCACGTGCGATTTAACAACAAATTGAAACGTACAGATAACACTTTCAAATCGTTTCTATTCATCATCATTGGGTCTTCAGTCCTGAAACTGGTTAGACGCGTACCATCATTGTTTCCTATTCTGAACTAACCTACAGATTTCCCAAAATTTGCACAGTCTGCATCTATCGCTATCTGATCTAGGTCTACATCCACCTCTTTTTCCTATCTCTGCTTGTCATATATCCTATGCTATTCCCCAAAAATGCCTTAGAACGTATTCTGCCCTTCTATTTCTCATATTTTTTCCCAAAGATATCCTTGTTCTCTTACTGTTTCTATAACCTATTTGTTATTATCTTTGTCTGTCCATCCTCAAACATCTGAAGCACGGCATTTCAAAGGCCGTTACTGTTCTTCTGTCTGCTTTTCAGACTGCTCGTATTTCGTAGGCATACTGTCTGTGCTGTGCTCACACATACGCTTTCAACAACTTTTTGTTCTATGTTTGTTGTCTTTCATCATAGGCGCCGTTCTTTCTTGTTAGATGCAGTTCGGTCACCTTCTATTGTTTTACAATTATATACCCTATTTTTCCGACATTCAGCGGTTGCGAGGGGGGGTAAGCAGCCTGTGGCTGCCAAGTTCCCCCAGCACTTGAACATTTACTGATTTAATATTTTTTCCAATATATCTTTTCGCACAGTCAACATTAGTTGCAGATATTTTACAACAAACAACTAGATTTATCTGCGCTTATTTTTTCGTCATTGGGTTTCCCGTCTTAAAACTGGTTGGACATGTACCTGCATCTATTTCTTTTCTAAACCTAACCTACATAGTTCCCGGAAATTCTCACACAGCAATACAGCTCGGTTCCCCTTATATTGTTTTCTAATATTATGCCCTATTTCACTGAGATTTATTGAAGGGGGTTAAGCAACCTGTGGCTGCCAAGATCCCCCAAGACTTAGACATTTGCCGAAATAATAGGTTTCAGTAAATGCTTTCACGCAATTACCATAATTCGAGAATATTGCCCATCCAATGCTTGTAGTTGCTTATAATAAATATTATGTATCTTCTATTATTTTCTAATATTATCTTTTTCACTGAGATTTATTGAAGGGGGTTAAGCAACCTGTGACTGCCAAGATCCCCCAACACTTAGACATTTGCCGAAATAATAGTTTTCCAGTAAATGCTTTTATGCAATTACCATTATTCGCGAATATTGCCCCTCCAATGCTTGTAGTTGCTTATAATAAATATCATATTTAATTGCAGTTACCTTCTTCGTCATTAATTTATCCATCTTGGGACTGGTTGGATGCGTACCTCCATTGATTTCTCTTCTGAGCTAGCCTACACATTTCCCTGAAACTCCTACAGCCTACATCTTTCACTATCTGTGTGCAGTAGTCTAACCTAGGTCTACCTCTTCTTCTCTTTTTTCCTATCTCTGCTTCTAGTATATTCCGCACTAGTCCCTCGTGCCGTAGTATGTGGCCTATCATCCTATCTCTCCTATTTTTTATTGTTTTCCACATATTTCTTTCTTCCCCTACCATTTTTAGTACCTCTTCGTTCTTAACTTTGTCTGTCCATGGTATCTTCATCATACGTCTGTAGCACCACATTTCAAAGGCTTCTACCTTTTTCTTGTCCGCTTCTCCCACTGTCCAGGCTTCACAGCCATACAGTGCTGTGCTCCACATATGTTTTGAGCAATCTTTTCCTTGTTTCTATGTTTGTGGTCTTTGAGCACAGTAGTTGCTTTTCTTGTTAAATGTAGCACGACCTTGTGCTAATCTTTGTTTTATATCTTTTGTGCTTTTCCCATCTTGCGTTATTTGGCTTCCTAGGTAGCAGAAATCTTTAACCTCTTGTAAGTTCGTGTTGCATATTTGTATTCTTGTTTTTGATTTATTTTTCCCTCCTTTGCATACTAGTACTTTAGTTTTACTTTTGTTAATTTTCATACCGTATCTCTCTGTTAGAACCGTTTCCATTTCATCGAGAGCAGCTTCTAACTCTTCCCTGCTAGATGCTAATACCGCTATATCATCTGCAAATCTAAGCATATCAATTTTTTGTCCCTGCATATTAATTCCAAATGTCTTCCTGCATTTGACAGTATTCATTGCCTCTTCAATGTACAAGTTAAAAATTAGTGGGGATAGGGAACATCCCTGTCTCACCCCTTTCCTGATGTTTACTTCTCTACGTTCCTGCTCTATTTCTATTACTCCTGTTTGTTCTTTGTATAAGCTATGTACTATCCGTCTATCCTTATAACTTATTCCAATCTTTTTAAGTATTTCGAACATTTTTTTCCATTTTACATTGTCAAATGCTTTTTCCAGATCTACAAACCCTATATACACGCTTTCCCCTTTTTCTATTGTTTTCTCCATTATCACCCTCAGAGCTAAGATAGCTTCCCGTGTTCCCCTGTTTCGCCTAAACCCAAATTGGTCTTCTCCTAGTATTTCTTCAGCCCGTTTTTCCATTTGTCTTTGTACAATTCTAGTAAATATTTTTGATACGTGTGCTGTCAAGCTTATTGTTCGAAAATTTTCACATCTATCTGCGCCTTTCTTTTATGGTATAGTTACTATGATGTTATGTTTGAAATCTTTGGGTATCTCGCCTGTCTCATACATATAGCTTACAAGTTGGAATAGACGTTCTGTTACTGCTTGACCAGCGGCTTTTAGAGTCTCCGCTTGCACCTTATCTGTACCCGGCGCCTTACCATTTTTCAGACCCTTTAATGCCATTTCAAATTCATCTCTAAGTATAGGATATCCCAAATCATCATTTTCAATGTCTGATTCCTTTTCTAATGCAGTTAGTTCCTCTCCTGCATATAAATTCCCTATATATTCTTGCCATCTACCCACTTTCTCTACATTTTCTATAATGACATTTCCTCCCGCGTCCCTTATATTTTTGCTATACGGTTCTATATCCCTATAATTGCTTCTAATTAGTTTGTATGCTTCATCTGTCTTTCCTACTTCCATCTTAGTTTGTACCTCTTTGCACTTTTCATCAATCCATTGTTCTTTAGCTTTCCTGCATTTTCGAATAATTTCCCATTTTATGGCTTTGTATCTCTGTTTTCCTGTTTCGTCTGAATTATTTTTGTATTTTCGTCTTTCTTCTATTAAATTCAGGATATCCTTTGTTATCCATGGTTTCTTATTTACTTTTTGTGTATACCCCAGAATATCTCTGGCCGCCATGTCGAGGCTGGATTTAATGTTATTCCATTCTGTTTCTACTTCCTTAGTATCAGATATTTTCCCGATATCTTTGAGCAATTCATTTGACCTTTTTTCGAATCTTTCTTGAATATCTTTCTCTTTTAGTTTCTGTAGGTCCAAGTGCCTTTTTCCATTTCTTTTTTTCAAATTTTTTAATTTAAGTGCGGCCTTCATAATTACGATGTTGTGGTCAGTGTCTATATCTGCTTCTGGGTAGCTTCTACAGTCTTTCACTTGATTCCTAAACCGTTGTCTAACAAGAATGTAATCTATTTGATATCTTCCTATATCTCCTGGCATCTTCCACGTATATCGTCTTCTAGCATGATGTTGAAATAATGTGTTTGTAATGATTAAATTGTTCTTGTCGCAAAATTCTACCAGCCTATTTCCTCTGTCGTTTCTAGTGCCTAAACCAAATAAACCTACTATCGCTCCTTCCCTACCCTCACCTACCACTGCATTAAAATCCCCCGTAATTATTAAATTTTCATGTACTTTTACGTGTCTTAATATGTCTTCGATATCTTTGTAGATCGCTTCTACCTCTTCGTCACTGTAGCTAGAGGTGGGCATGTATACTTGTATTATTACTGTGTTTACCGGTTTAGATTCTAATCTAACCATTAGTACTCTTTCATTCTTTTGTAAGTAATTTTCTACACAGTATCCTATCTTTTCCGCATAACTATCCCCACACCCAAATTTCCTTCCTCGGCTCCTGTATGAATTACCCTAAAGTCTCCACTCCAAAATCCCCCGCCTCTGGCCACCGAACTTCGCTGATCCCTACTATGTCTAATGATAACCTATTCATTTCGATTTTAGGTTCTCTAGCTTACCCACTTGCTTCATAGTTCTAACATTCCACGCTCCGACTCGCAAAATGTTCCCGACTCTTATTCTTAACTTTCCGATCGCATCCTCCGAAGTAGTCCCCTCCCGGAGATCTGAATGGGGGACTATTTTAACTCCGGAATCTTTTACCCCAAAGAATGCCATCATTTTATTATAATTTAGGTACGCTGTGTACTTGGGAGGTAATGTGGTGGTTTCCCGTTGCCTTCCACGTCGCGGTAGTGTGTCTTAGACTGCCATACCGACCCCTATGGTCTCTGCCAATCTAAGTACCGAAAGAGCCGCTGCCCTCTTTCGGGGACCTGTCTTAGTCTGGTTCCTCACTAACGACCCTACTACTTTGGTTGGACCTGTAGTTTGGCTCTTTAGCTCATTAGAACACGCAAGCCATTTCACCTGTTCTAGTAATCTAGAACTTCGGCAAGGTGCAGGTCCATCGAAATGGCGTTTCTATTATCAAGTACTAAATTATTTACGAATTTGTAAATTAATAAAGACCTACGTTTGTATGTCTTTGAATCGATAAGGCGAGAAAGAGAGAACGATATGAACGTAGTTCTAGATCCGGCTCGAAGGACCAAATGTTTTATTATCGAATACCCGTTTTCCGTAACGGGATACAAATAGAACCACCTTGAGTGCAAAAAGCCGTAAACAAGGGGTTCCGAGATAGAGCGTGGACTGTAATTATTAAGGGTGAGGGTGAGAACAGTTTATAGGAGTAGAATCATACAAAGGCATAAAAAACACTTACTGAAAGTTCCTTTGGCACTTGAGAGGCACTAAACACTGTAACTAACGCTTTTGGCCAAGGGTTGAAGGAAAGGAGCGAGACAGGAAAGGAAGAGTCCATTGCCGGATTAGAAGAAAAGAGCGGATTTATTTTTATTAGTTGTGGCTATCACGAGACTTGACGACCGACTCGCCTTAACTAGCGCGAACTATTCGGACCCGCTCGCGCGGAGAGAGGGAATGCCCCGAACGGGGACAGATATGGCGCGTACAATAATTAAGTAAATAAGTTCTTGTTAGAAATAATTTGATGCTTGAAAGAAACATGCTGTAAATGTTGTATCTGCTTTTGTATGAAAGAAAATATTTTATGTATAAATGCTTTGTGATATTGCAATATATGATTTCATTTTATAAATTCCAACATTTCCGTTGAGCTAGCCAGGCAAAAGTTGGGAAGGAAGGCAAGTGAATAATTTCAAATTTTACAATTTGCTATATATGTATCACAGCACTGTTTTAGCGGCGCATCAAAGCGAGGCATTTTCATATCACTCTTCTAGTAACGTTTCAACAAGCGGCACTGTCACAGCACTTTTTCAGTGACGCCTCATCGTGCGGCCATTTTCATATCACTCTTTCAGCGACGCTCCAGCGAGCAACGACGTGACAGCTATATATATATATATATATATATATATATATATATATATATATATTGCTATGATAAGGGGGTTATTTATGGGTATATTGAGTCATAATGGTTACACAATACAAGTAAATAGTATTAGAAGTTAAAAAACCACATTTATTTAGCACGAAAGATATGTAGTTTGCAAATTATGCAAAGAGCAAACATTTAACACCCTGTATAAGGATCGCAGTTGACTTTAATTAATGCCAGGAAGCACATCATTCAACAATAAACACACATTCAGCAAAAGAAAATAACTCTACACGCAATCGAACTTGTCTTAAACCAAAAGTATCCATAAATTGTAAATCGATACGCGTTAAATGCAGTAAAAAGCTAGAAAATCATAATACAATTCACATTAAACATGGGATAGTGAAAGCAGATAGCATAGTGTCCTGATAAGAAACGCATCTTTAGAAATAAATACGTTTTGGAAACGCAAAATGTAAACAGAAATATGTTAATTTACGTCACTTTGTCTACGTGATTTTCTGCATGGAGTTATACAAATCACAAAGTATTATCTAGACAAACAAAAACCATAAGTGAAATTACGTGCCAAGGCGAATTAAAAATTCCTATAACAACATCAAAACACACGGTCTAAAATAAATACAAACTAGAAATCCACTGGTACCTATGTGATCAAGGAATCGTTCCGACAAGTTATTATCAGAGATATACCTGTAAAAGCCCAAAATATCCAATACAACCGATGGTTGGTCGTAAATTTTGAACAATAGTTCAGATAGCCAATGAATTTTTAGATGGGGCGTAGACTATATAACACGCGAATTTGATAAGCAGACACTCTTAGTTTGAACCAAGCACAAGCTACATTACTCATACTCAGGAATTTACACGTCGGGTAAATATTCAAATTAAATAACCAAATTTTTGTGAAAAGTGGTGTTATAAAATTTTAAAATAAATTATAGTGAAAATATATGAGACAAGTTTCGCCGTTTGCTGGAAAACGTGAGTAGAAGTTTATTAATTAAATTAGGTTAAATATTTATAATTTGGGGTTCTAAGTGAGTACGAAACTTTAAGTGAGATCACGAAATCTAAGTAAGATAACGAAGATCTAAGTGAGATTACGAAGACAGTACGAAACTCTAAGTAATATTACGAAAATGTAAAAGAAATGAGAAATTTAAAATTACTATCTTACGTTACTGTTTCTTTGCCTGGCTAGCTCAACGGAAATTATACTGTAAAATTTACAAAATAAAATGAAACACTGCAATCTCAAGTAACATTTATACATTCAAAAACATATTTCTTTCATGCAAAAGCATTTATATAACAGTTTATAGCTTAAGTTTATACAGAAAATAATTGCTACGAGTTACTTAATTATTAAAATATTCGTTGCCTAGTTTTTATTGTAAGGTATAAAATTATCTTTAATTAATAGCTAGGTAATTTGCCTATCTCTTATTACCACACTTGTGAGTGTGATTGGTCAAAAACTCTTTAATTTATTAAAGGACAAAATGCTACGAACTTCGACCTCAAAATTTTCTTGAAACTATCCGCTTCACAATTAATAAATTTGAGAACTTATTCTAGTTTAAATTAGAAATTATTTAAATATTCTTATCAATTAACACACAAAGAATCATGATTTATACTTGCAAAATATAGCGCTTATCAACATCTCATTTGCAACGTAATTAACGGTATTAAAATCTGTACTCAAAGTTACATATTCAATGTCTTGAAATGACCGAATCAATGTCGAATGTCGAATGCTACATCGCTACATCGTTCTTATTAAGATCCGGTATATATACAAAAATTATCTCTGTACGTCATTTTCCAAAGCTTTCCCGATTTATTCTCGAATCTTAGTCACCGCTGATGTAAGAATTTACATCAATTTCGCGATTTAACGATCTAATAAACGTCGATTGTCGTGATTTATGATTATCGTAAAAGTGTCATTTATCCTCTTCTACCTCTTGCTCTCTTATCGTACTATAAAAAGCTATTAAAATTATTTCTTATCTATTTTGTTGCATTTTAATGTCCGTAAGAGTTTTTCAACCCTGGCAAACTTTTAAAAACATTTCTTAGTAAAAATAAGGTATTCAAAAATTCTGGAGAATCTTTGTTTGAAACTCTTAAACTGGATTTAATTACATAATAAACACTCACAAATGTGTTCACTATGCTTTGCAAATGTAATTAATATTGTGTTTTAACGATAAATGAAGCGAATATTTTATACACGGCAGGTGTGTTTTGTTTTAACACATAAAATGAATGACCTTGTATTTGTGTCTTGAAATAAAAGCTCGGTTTCAGTAATCACTTTAAACAGAAAAGTTAATCGCAATTGCTTCTATAAAGTTGCGTTAAAGCTCGCAATTGGTAATTATGGCATTCTTAATTTGCATTCTAATAAAGATAGTATTTTAAAAAAGGGTATGTAACTCTTTCTCAGTTTGCAGAATTGTCTACGCACAAAAATATGCTTTTGTTTTATATCTACACACGGGAAATTTATTACATAAATAATTAAAGCTAGCAGTTCTTTACATTTTAATGACAAAGAGATACGCTTGTATTTATACAGGGTAGAACAATAAAATACTGGGAATTTCAATTTTTTCATTTATTTCACTTTGGGTGGTAGTTTTTCATATAATTTGGCGTTCAATGACCTCTCGTTACCTCTTCATCACATCAATATATATACATATATATATATATATATATATATATAAAATAAGATGTATCTGTAAACAAACTCTATGAAAATAATAGAGTCTATTGACGAATACAAATCGGGCTGGTAGTTATATAGCCATTAACAAAACATTAGCTTATTACTTCATAGGGGAGGAAACATCCACTGACCGACGGTTTCGGCTTTATTAAGCCTCCTCAGAGTGAAATAGTCTCCAAGAACCCTATGAAGTAATCGAAGCTATTATACTGGTATAATTTCGAAACAATATCTGTACTATGGCAAAAGTAAATAAAACCGCCATCAGGTGATAAAACACCAACACTACTAAAGTGCGGTAGTACAGAATTGAACCGAAACTACATAGTAAATCCTATAGATGGCTATACAAGTACGTGGGGCCATTTGAGATTTGCGGAATGTTACATCAAAATTTATTTGCAAACGTAACAAACCTTCTCGCGGCGACACCCGGGTTCATGCCCCAAGGCAAATCAAATAATAAAAGACAAGTTATTCGTCAATAGACTCTATTATTTTCATAGAGTTTGTTTACAGATACATCTTATTTTATATATTGTTCTTTACAATTTCTTATTGCGGACTGCAAATAACTTGTCTTTATATATATATATATATATATATATATATATATATATATATATATTGCCGTGTACCCTGTTTTTAATTCGAGCCTCACGAATTGGGCGCCATAAATTGCCGTGTAACGCTCAGGAATCTCAGTAGATTCGAAAATTAATTTATTTTCAATTTTACAAAATCGAAAATTGCACACAGTAGAAAAATTTAATAAAAAAATTAATCTCTTACCCAGATTCCTGTCTTCATCACCTAAATTCTTCTTCAGTTCCCAGGCTAGCTCAGTTGGGCCTCCTCTGGGATACCTAGATTCACTATTATACTCTGTATCATTCACGCACACTCTAAATAAAACCACAAAATAATACAACAATCATACAATATTTATTTACCACTATTTACAAATAAAATTCAAGATTATCCACATTTCAGGATCAAGTTACACCTCAATAAATCCTATTTTTGTACTGTCCTGGATTTTAATTTAAAATATCAAACACATTGAATAAACCCGGAGTAAATGGGCCCTGAATAATACCTTATTTTCTTTCTTTATTTATAATTTATTTTAAATTAGTATACTCTGGAGTATGGTGAGTTCATGATAACCCAGTTAATTATGAATAATGTATGCTTTTGTACTTCGCATACTCTTACACCAAACAAAAAAAACCCATGTACTCGTAACAATAAAAATTTTAAATTCCTGATGGAACGTTAATAAGCTTTATATACACCTTTAGATTTCTATTTAAATACCATAATAAAGTTAGTTATACGTATTATTTTCAATACGCAAATAATGCACAATACCTTCAAATTCACTCTCACACGTCACACAATTTTCATAGTTTCATAGTTTATAACAACAACAATTTTAAAGCGTTACCTGGAATTTCTTGAAGGTCTCCACTCCGTTGACGATGCCGTTAAGTGGTTTAGCTCTGCTCTGCTAGCCGCTTCTAGCTATTTGTAGACGAACCCCATCTAGGTTGTGCTGTTTGCTCTGCCTTCATGGTGCATCCAAATCCAAATCTAAATTAATTACACTTCTTTCATAATTGCGTACTTTAGTTTAATTTAATTTAAATTTACGTTACTTCATGTCACTTCACGAGCTTGTTTAATATAAATGTTGCACCTCAATTAAAATTTAGACTCGACACTATTCGCGTATCAAATTATAAGGCCAACACTGTACTATTTAATTTAAAAATATGTATACTTACAAACTCCTATTCTGAAGCGGTGAAAATGCTAAGAGATCGAAGTTAAAAGAGAGAGCGATGTTAATTCTCTTCGAGTATTTATATGATTCCAAATGCCACCTCTAGGCCACTCTTCCCGTGAAAACGCTAATTTAAAATAACACTTCATCAAATTTTGTTTCAACCGTTTTCAAAATCCCCGAAATTTAGCGCGTCGTTACGATATTTTCCGAAAAATTAACATTTAATATTCCCGTGTTTGTCTGATGTACAACTAACTATATCGACCAATAGTATATCCATTGACGTCTTACAAACCCCGCCTATATTAACGCTGTCCCTTTCTTATGCATATTATATGTTTCCTTCTAACCTTGTTTGAGTGGTAGAAATCGATATTACTGTCCGCGTTTCAATTTTTCTCCATGTGGACTTGTATACGTGCTTTGCGACTGTCATTTAACCAATATTCTTTGAAACTTGCTTGTTATCTATAAAAATAAGGGGAACCTGACATTTCGAAAACATGCAGGTGTTCAATTAACCGACGTTTTAACACAACATTTCTAAGAGTTGGCTTTTCAAGGTATTTTATATTCAACGGCTGTTTATGTGTTAGCAAAGCGTTTCACCTTGGTATTATCGATTTTTCATGCTTTTATGCGTATTATACGTAATTACCCGTTCAATTAAACTCCATTAAATTAATAAATAAATTACATTGGCGTCTAAAATTTATTTTCTACGAACCTAACTAAATTTTATTCATTAATTGTAAAATTATGGTAATACTTGTTGCTTTAAAATGAACTAAATGAAATAAATTTCGCACGTAAATTCTGGTTGTTTCCTCTATACAGGGTGTTTGAAATTGCCTTGTTTATAGTTAAATTTAACCTTTTAAAACCACTACAATTTTATATTAATATTAAATATATATGTATATACTGTATGTTTTTGAGATATAAATCAAACAACAGATTAAAATTTACTGTTTAATCAATCACCTAACGTTTCGGTACATTTTTTGCGCCTTTTTCAAAGGCTAAAATGGAAACAGAAAATTCGAAATGAGCAAGAAATACATAACCTGACGCTAACTACTTACTTAGCGTCAGGGTTATGTATTTTGCTAATTTCGAATTTTCTGTTTCCATTTTAGCCTTTGAAAAAGGTGCAAAAAATGTACCGAAACGTTAGGTGATTGATTAAACAGTACATTTTAATCTGTTGTTTGATTTGGACTAAAAAAAAACTTACATGTGTATTATACTATAAGTCTGACCAGTCCATTAATTATTAATGTATATATATATAAACTTTTAATTGTGATGTTATTTCTGGGATGCACTTGTTCGTGAAGCAAAAACTAATCAGTCCATTGTAATTTATTTTCTAACGTTTCGGCATTAAATTTATGCCTTAATCATAGACTAGAAGTGGTAAAATTAGTTAACAAAATATAAAACAGTATAGATATACAACTTACATAATTACTATGACTTAAAATTGCTATTAATTGGAACACTTTTTTGAGTGATTGCAAATATTTTGACAACAGGAATGTAGCAGTTAACAAAAGTAAACTAGATGTAATAAATCATTTCGGAAAATTTAAAAGTTAAAACGTAAGTATTAAGATAAACATAAACTAAATTAACTATAACTAAAATGGAAAGAAGTAATTAAAGATTAAACAGCAATAAGTAATTGTTATAAAAGTGTTGTGAATGTAAGTATTGTTGTCACTTGAATTTGTAAAGAGTGGAATAAACCGCACTAAGGTTGTTAATATCTTGTTTGGTGTTGAGAGGATTAGGTTGCTGATGAATGTGGAAGGATTCTAGAAATAATCGTTTGTTATAGTTGTTTTCAATGTCTAGTATTTTGCATTATTAAAGTTTGCGATATGTTTTGTTGAACTAATGTGAGACGCAAGTGCACAACATAATTTACCTATCCTGGCATCACTTTTGTGTTGGGTTAAGCGATTTTTAACCACTGCTTGGAATGACCTACGTAAGTTTTTGCCACTACATTCAATTTTATAGACGATGTTGCTACACATTGATTTGTCAGTACTATCTTTAAGTCGAGTGAATAAATTTCTTATTGATTTATTGTAGGTATAAGTTATAAGAATATCTGGTTGCTTTAATATTTTGGTAATTTGAGGTGTTAAATTTTGAATATATGGTAATGTCTTGAACTTGATGACTTGAGGTCGGTCTGATGTGATTAGTAAGTGGTTAAAAAATAATAGTCTTTTTAAAAGAGATTTCGGGTATGCATTGTTTAGTAAAGTATATTCTAATTGTTTTAAATTTTTGTATAAGAAACGCGGTTCACAGATTTTTTGAATCCGGTGTTTTAGACATATTATTGTATTGATTTTGTGATTAAAAGAATGATTTGAGTGATAATTTATGTACCTACCCGAGTCAGTAGATTTGTTATAAATGTCAAAATTTAGATTGTTCGTGGAAGATCTAAGAACTAAAGTGTCTAGAAATGGGATGCTACTGTTGGTTTCTTTTTCACTAGTAAAAATTAATTTGGCATTGAAACTGTTGAAAATGTACAAAGTGTATTCTATTAAATGTTCGAAACAGAGCACAGGACGTCGTCTACATATTTGACAACGAAGGGCATGTTCAAGGGTAGTAAAATAAAGACCTACTCTAACAAATGATCCATGACCATTTGAGCAATGATGGGGGAGAGTGGTGAACCCATTGGGGTGCCAAATGTCTGAAGATAATACTTTGAATTAAACGTGAAATACGTGTTATTAAAAACTAATCGGATGGTTGATTGAAAAGAATTTAGGTCAAGATTATAATGTGGTTGAATAAGATTCCACTTTTTTGTAATAATATCAGATACTAACTCCATCGGAATGTTGGTGAACAAAGAGCGGATATCTAGGGATATAAGGATGTGGTCAGTAGGTAATCGAAAGTGTCTGTACCTATCGACGAAAGAAAAGGTATCATTGAGGTTCCAACCTTGTAAAGGAAAAGACAGTTGTAAAATTTTGGATAAAAAGAAGATAAATTATAGGAAGGAGTATTGATGCACGAGATGATAGGTCTTAAAGGTATATTAGGTTTGTGGATTTTTGGCAAACCGTAATATTTACCTGGAATGCAGTTGTTTTTTATTAAGCTGTTTTTATCTACTAGTGTAATCATAGAATGATCATATAAAAATTTAATGTGATCATTGACTCTTTTTTGAATGGTAAATGTAGGATCTTTGTTAAGTTTTTTGTAAGTAGCTTCATTATCAAGTAACTCGTTAGATTTTGTAAAATAATCTTGTTTATTTAATAAAACTGTGACGAAACCTTTGTCTGCTTTTGTGACTACAATATTAGGGTTGTTTTTAAGAATTTTTTAGTTATAGAATACATACGACTGATTGTATCGTTGGTATTTCTGTATTCAGGATTAGTATAAAAATTAGTAATTAGGTTGGTGACCCTTGATCTTAGAATTGTTTTCTCTTCTATAGGCTTGTTAACTGCTACATTCCTGTTGTCAAAATATTTGCAATCACTCAAAACTGTATCATGAATAAGTGTTCCAATTAATAGCAATTTTAAGTCATAGTAATTATGTAAGTTGTATATCTATACTGTTTTATATTTTGTTAACTAATTTTACCACTTCTAGTCTATGATTAAGGCATAAATTTAATTCCGAAACGTTAGAAAATAAATTACAATTGACAGATTAGTTTTTGCTTCACGAACGAGTGCATCCCAGAAATAACATCACAATTAAAAGTTTATACCTACTTTCGTTCGAGAAAAATACAAAGAAAAATACGAGAAAGGCAGGATATGTATGTATATATATATATATATATATATATATATATATATATATATATATATATAATTTTATCTTAATTATCAACCACTATTAGATATCTATTGTTATTCTATTGCAATACTGTTTTAGTTGTTAAATATATATAAATATGGTTTAAATGTATAACTACTTTTAAATATATGACGTACATATAAAATATATCTATAAAATAATCCTATTATTGTAAATGAGAATGTAGGAAAAATATTGATTACTACTTTACTACTATGTATACAGTTTTATAAATTTGTATTTGTTTATTGATTTATTCTTACCTAGTGTTTGTAATATTTGGTGATCGGCATCTCCCATTGTTAGAGACGCGAATAGGGTGGAAGTAGGGTAGGAATAAATTTTATATAAAAGGAAAAGTGATAGACTCCATGATAACGTTCCGCGTCCTAAAATGAATGTCCTTGAAAAGTAAAAAAATTTGCGAAATGGACATTAGATTTTCTTATGGGAAAATACATATAAAAAGAATGTTTTTGTGCCGTATCGAATATGGCCTACCAACTCTAATTAAAAAAGACGTTGGCCGGAGTAGTTGCAGGGTACTGAGAGAGTTAACACAGAATAAGAAACAGTGGAGAGCTGCATCAAACCAAACCAAATTTGAGGTTGTCACAAAGATGGAGAGAGATAGAGAGAGAAAGAAGAAAGTTCTTAGAAATAATTAACCGGTTATATCTCCGTTGTCTTACTAATTCAAGCTACAACTTCAAGTATTAAATCAATAAAGGAAGAAAACGGTATTTTAAATTAATTTCAATAGGATAATTGACCTATTTGTTAACATAACATCTAGTAACTAATTGCAAGTATCGCCAAAGCAATTATGAACAGACACGAGACACTTACTTACATGTTAAGAGAACGAATTAAATTTGTATTCCAACAATATCACTAATTATTTAAGCTAGATAAACAGCTTACCGAACTCTCAATTAAAAAGGATAGTGAATTCACTAAATAATAATAATCAATGTCAATTCATAACTACGCTTAGGATCATTAACACCCACTAACAGTTTCTTTGATTACAAACAACACTCATCTAAGAACTCTTAGTTTACCGATAACATCCATCAAATAATTTTTTACTACTAACTGTTAAATGTTTGAAGAACTCGTCTGTAATATTTCAGGTTTACGTAATCCTTATTGGAATGAAAAAGCAAATTGTGCCTAAGGCACCTGATGTTTAATTTGGAAGAACAGGATTATTAAAACAACCGCTCTAATACGTATGACACTTTTTCCGTTTGGAATTTATTAATGTACATTTGTTACATAATTTATAAGTTTTTTAAACAATTAAAATTGCTTTAAAAGTTACCTATCGCGACACTACGTTATTTACAAAAGAACACGTACGACATTTATTTATATAAGTGTTATGGTAAATATATACCCATCATCGGAAGTTGGCGGTGTGTATTATGTTAATTCTCCTAATTTATGTCGTAGGTATCCGAACCTTTGTATATGCATTAACCGTCTCAAAGACAAAATTGTTGATGCTTTTATTTATTCACTCTAATACTTTTTATTATCAGAATATCATCGGATATCTCGCGATAAGTTTAATGAACCCTTTGCTTATCCACTTTGCGCAATCGTTGATCACCTAAATCTCTACAGCATACCTTTCGCACCCGCAAAGAGACACGTTTCCACACCCACCCCACCCCCAATCGAAATTTGAACTTTTTGCTACGTCATTCGTTTGTGCATCGTAGGTGCACAAATGTACACAGTGAACGAACGTTGGTGCACCTCTCATACAAAGATACGCAGAAAACAAAAATGGGGGCTATGGAAACGGGAACCCCTCATCGAAGAAATTTCGGATTTTTATAGCCAATCGTTTGTGCATCGTAAGTGCACAAATGTGCACAGTATACGAACGTTTGTGCACCTCTCATACAAAGATACGAAGAAAACAAAAATGGGGGGCTGTAGAAACGGCAACCCCTCATCGAAGAAATTTCGGGTTTTTTATAGCCAATCGTTTGTGCATTGTAGGTACACAAATGTGCACAGTATACGAACGTTTGTGCACATCTCTATACGGAGATACGAAGAAAATAAAGTGGGGGGCTGTAGAAACGGCAGTCCCCGCCAAAGAAGTTCCGGATTTTTATGGCCAATCGTTTGTACATCGTAGGTGCAGTCCTGGAATTGTTTAGACACGTACCATCATTATTTCCTATTCTGAACTAACCTACACATTTCTCTGAAATTTGCACAGTCTGCATCTGTCACTATCTGATCTAGGTCTACATCTACCTCCTTTTTCCTATCTCTGTTTGTAATATATCCCATATATTTCCCAAAAATGCCTTAGAACGTATTCTGCCCTTCTATTTCTCCTACTTTTTTCCACAGGTATCCTTGTTCCCATATTATTTCTAAAACGTATTTGTTATTAACTTTGTCTGTCCATGCTATCATCTTCATACATATGAAGCACAGCATTCCAAAAACTGCTACCGTTTCTCTGTCTGCTTTTACTACTGCCCGTATTTCATAGGCATACTGTGCGGTGCTCCACACATATGCTTTCAACAATTTTCTTCTTGTTTCTATGTTTGTTGTCTTTCATCATAGGCGCTGTTCTTTCTTGTTCGATGCAGTTCGGTCCCCTTCTATTGTTTTACAATTATATGCCCTATTTCTCCGACATTCAGTTTTTTGACTAGTTTTTAAAATTTTGTCTGACAATGCTATCACGTCGGGGACTTGTAAAAGTTACCGATAGTTAGTTGTTTACATTCGGGTATAGAAGGCGCATAAGTTACATTTTGTATATATTAATATACCATGATTTGCGTATAAATTCAAAATTTTTGTTGGTTGTTTTTGCAGATAGAAATGGTTCAATCTGACGAGCTGCAATAACACCGAAACCAGTCGTTAGAATTTTCTCTTTTCAAAATAACCAACAATTTATATTATTTTAATATATAATTTATAATAATTTTCCTAATGCCAGATAAAAATTATTCATTATTTACAATTACCTTAGTCTTTTATTTTTAACAAATATTATTAGACAGTATAGATTTGAGAACCTTTATAAGGGATAAAAATATTTATCGAAGGTTAGCGGAAGTTATAACTTCTAACATTAGTAAATATGAGAGATATTATCAGAACCTGTAAGTAAAAATATATTTGAGGTTTTGTTAATGTTGGCATACTATATATATACCCGTTGGGGATGAAATTGTTGTTCTCTTTAATTTTTTAGTTTTAAAAAATTTATACAATTTTAAGAACACCTTGTGCTCTTTTTGTTTAACTAAACATAATATCTTTATTTCAGAAGCTGCGTCCTTTCTTTAGAGGAACAGGTTTTTATTCAGCAAAGATCACTCCTTTTTCTGAAGGTTTCCATGTCCGCGTTCAGAGTACACTTTGCCTAAATAAATTTGATTCCAGGACATGGTGGCGCCCAGTTTTTTTGCTTTTGTTTTGGTTTACTGTCATGGTTTTTATTCGAATAGAGTCATAGGAATTCACGACCACGTCTCAGATGCCTGCGCAGAGGTTACAGCTCTGGATAGTCTGATAAAACCCACTTTCACTGGCTTTTAGTCAAAGAAAGAGGACAGGTCTTTTCTCCTAGGTTTTAGCCTGGGTAGTAAAAAGAAAACGCATTACACTAGCTTTCTTTAGACAACATTTTTAAGCATTTCTAATATTTATCAGCAATACTTGCTCATAATAAAACTTTTCTTGTATCAAATAATGAAATGCTTTAAGAATATAAAGCTAATTACATTTTTAAGTAATCACAACTTAACTCAACTTGAAAATTAACAATTTTATATTACACCGTACGTAAGTAAACAATTAGTTCAATGTTTATGACGCACTAATATATTTGCCAAACAAATAAGACTAACCAAACAGGATGTTTAATTTTCACAATTTTTAAAAGTGTTCTCTGCTCACAAACAACGAATGTTTCTTATGTTCTTAGTGCTTATGTTGTATTGTAACGTATTTTTTTTCCTAGTTACACCAAGCCTAATAAATTAATAATAAAACAGATAAATTTTAAAGCATTTAATTCGTAAATATTCAGCCAATAAAAATTAAAGTATAATGTTCATAATAACACATAGATTCTAGAAGATATATATTCTGAGGCTTGTTACCAAGCGCTGTCAAGTTAATAATCGGCACGTTTATTTCCAACGTCCAAGAGTGAAGTTGCTTTTTGTAGACTAGAGATAAAAGTCAAGATGGCCCGACTAAAACACGAGGCGTCTAATAGAGTCAAGAAGAAGAACTTGAATTGAGAACATGGAACGATAATATACATCATTTAAGACAGTTGGTATAGATTAATACAATAAATTTTACTAATATTTTCTCATCTTAGTGCAATATCTTATGGACATATCTACAACAACAATTTTCAATGTTAAATTATAATAAATTTTCGTCGCAATAATTTAAAGCAAGCAGTTATGGTTTCCTTCTATTTAATAACGACGCAGTATAGCAGTAATTTATTCTACAAGGAATCTTGACACTACAAACTTACCGATGATTAATACGCTGGAAAAAATACAACAGCTGACGTCATGATTTTGCACCTGCAATTTACTTGGATACACGTGAGTGTTTGAAACTTTCCATAACTTTGAAAGTATAGTAAATTATTATGAGATTTCCTACGTTGATTATTAGAGTAACAAAAATATAAAGTAGTTTTTTTTAAAGTTAGTAACACAACGAATAAATATCTAGTTTGTCAGTTATTTGTACACGCATACAATGTGTTTTAATATATTTAGAATGACAACTTATGTCAGATAAAAAATAGTATAGATTCTGTTTCCTAATCTAGACGCCAGATGCAGTCTTGATTTAATTTTCACATTTGGCTTAAAACATTCAGGTCATGTAAAAGCTTTTTATTGGTGCTGAAGTTCGCGTATTTTCTTGGTAGATTACAGTTAAATTTGAGTATGTGCATTTTATAATCGTTGTTTTTATGACAAATCTTTGTTGTAAATGGTCAATGAAGTACTTCAATGATTATGGTAAAATAAACTCATGTGTTATGAACTAATAATTTATTACATGTTTGCTTAAACTAAATTTTATAGAAATGATCCATTTATACATATTTATTTTGAATGTTAAACTTCACTAAAATTCTTTTATAAAAATTTATGACAAGATAGTAATCATATATATTGCAGTCACATGTATATAATCAGATTTCTATATATAAATAGAATTCCTTTTGTTTCTTTTGAAAGACGTTTTATTATTCAACATTTAAATTAGGAAAAAGAAAACTAGAGCAAATCCTCCTTAAGTAAAAAGACAGAGTAATGAAAATGAATCCTTTAGTATTTCACAGATGTTTAAAGTCACTTATTATATTTTTGGGCATATGCTTTTGAGGACACAAATGGTGTCCATGTGGTGTTTTTGTTTGTTCACAGGTAAAGCTGAGACAACTGTTTGACATCTGGTGGTTGAGGTTTTGGTAAGTGTGTGCTAAAGAGTGAAATTCAAGTTTTATGGCTATGATAGTTGTGTTAAGATAAGGTTTCCGCATTCCCTTATACAAACACAGTTAAATTTTGTTGGTACTTGTATTAAAAATACGGTGGCGCCTATTAAAAATATTTTTGGTCGATTATCCACCCATGACCCATGCTCATGATCTACCCAGAGCTAACACTCTACTAGCCGTTTAACCCTTAAGAGTTTTCTTTGTCTAAAGCCGTTTTCCATCCGACATTACCCTGGGCTTGGAGTATAAAGAAGAAAATCTCGACCTAGTGATATCAGATTAAAATAGAGAGTTTTAGTATATAGCTGATAGTCACGAGGATAAAGGGTAATAAACTTACAAAAAGTTTTAATTACCCCGATTTACATTACACTTGCGCTCGCAACGTGGGGCTGGAATTTCATTTAGAGGCTGGAATTTCATTTAGAGGCTCGAATAATTTCAGTTAGAGGCTCGAATAATTTCACTTAGAGGCTGGAACGTTTGGTAGTTATTTTCATCACACTTATATTCACCGACTGAGGTTTGCTTTGATACTATTAACGTCTTCTTTTAGTTTTATTTTTGTTAAAGTTGGTTACAGTTTATAGTGGGTTCTTCTTTATATAGTTAGGACATTCGTTTGTTTGAGATTTCATCTTCAAAAATTATATAATTGAGTTACGTTAGAGATATTCAGATATTTAATTATGGCAGAAACTTATAGCATCGTACATTTACTTAAAAATGAGTTAGAATATGAATTGAACATTAGAGGCATTGAAAATTCAAGACCAGTTTCAGATAAAAGGAAAATTTTAGCAAGGTTGTTGGCCAAAGAAACAGATAAACCCGGTTGTTTGATAGATCCTTCAAGTTATAAAGTAGATTTCAAAGTAGAGAAAGAAGAGATTGAGTCTAGTATAGAGTCAGTTAAAAATGTTTTGTTAGAATTTATGGATGATCACGCAGAGTCAATTTTTAAAAGGATAAGGTCAAGATTAGTACATCTTACAGGTAGAATTCAACGGTTAAAGCTCCTAAAGAAAATTTTGAGGAAATTGTGTTATTTAAAATGAAAGTTTGGCTACTATTCTTGTTGTGGAAGCAGATCTGCATGAGAAATTAAATAAAGATACGAGTTCAAATTATAAAGATATTAATATAAATCCTATTGCTGCATCTAATGTGCCCATTCCAACGGTTACATATGTCACACAGTCGGTCCCTATTGGATCTTGGTCGATAAAATATTCAGGAAACCCATCTCTCTTATATCAATTTTTAGAAAACATTAGTGACATTGCACAGTCTCGAAAGGTATCTGAGATGGAATTGTTTAATTCTGCAGTTGAATTGTTTACCGGTGATGCCTTGGTATGGTATCGTTGCGTTCGTGGTTCATTAACAGATTGGAGTTCATTGGTTAATAGACTGAAGGAGGATTTCTTGCCAGCACATCCTGAAGACGATATTTGGGAGAAAATCAAAAATAGATTACAGAGGAACGGTGAATCAGTTGTATTGTTCATTGCTAATATGGAAAGTTTATTTAACCGATTACCTATTATTCCTGCAGAACACACTAAAGTTAGAATAGTCAAGAAAAATTTATTGCCATATTTCATTCAGCATCTTGCTCTTACAGAGATAGAGAATATTAGTACGTTAGTTAAATTGTGTAAGAAGTTAGAAGAAGCTTCTTTAAGTAAACATAAGTCTGTTTCAGCTGCATCATATAGTCACAAGCAGCCTATTAATTATTTTAAGCCACAGTTTAGAAACAAAACCCCTCGTTAATGTCAGAATGCTTCAAGTCGTGTTTATACCCCTACATCTTCACATTCCCCAGTACAAGTTCTTAATTCTGCTACCCCAATGACAGAAAAGAGTGGAGTAGGTAACTCATTTATTAAGCATAAATTGATATGTTGGAATTGTTCACGTTATGGACATACTTTCAGTGTCTGTAGATCTTTCAAAAGATTATTTTGTTATGGTTGTGGTCATAAAGGAGTGACTAGTATCACTTGTCCGTCGTGTCCAACTCAACGAGTAAAGGAACAGAAGTTGGGTAGCGAAATTCCTGTTTCTAGATAAAGTGTTAAAGTTGTTTGATATGGATATTACAAGTTTGTTTGATTTTGTATGTATTTCATCGATAATAGATTCATCTTTCAGTCTTATTAGTTATATTAGTTGTTCGATTAATGGTACACAAGTTTTTACTGTTGAAATATAGTTTGAAGATTGCTCTTGTGCATGAGCACGTTTTGGTTTAGTTTGATTGGTTTTGAGTAGCAATTTTTATGGTCGCGTTGCAACGTAGTATGTTGAGTTAAGTTAGATCTAAGCGAGACTTGTTGTGGTTCATCGTGTAGCGTTATGTTAGTCTAGACGAAACTCAGGAAGGGTTGGTCGCTCAGCGTTCTGTCAGTCTATGCGAGGGTCGTGGTGAGTTTGTCGCTTTAGCAGTTTTGGCATCGTCACTTGAGATTATTTGAAGTCAGTTATGATGTAATTCGTTTTGCTTATTTAGTTTGTCAGTCTAGATGAGACTCAGAGAAGAGTTTGTCATTCTAGCAATTTTGTTTATAAGTCTAGGTGAGGCTCATAGAGGAGCTTGTCATTCTAGCAAATTTATGCGTTGTGAAGCATTTTGGTTTGTATCGACAGTTTGATTATGGGTAGAGTTATAGTGCACCGGAACATTTATTAATAGTTATCATGAAGTAAAGTAGAGAATAATTTTGTATTTAAATTTCTTCCCTTCAATTTATCCGTATCTACAAATTTAAGTCAAAGAAAATGTTTAGTATCGATGAAGATGTTAAAAAAGGCTCTGATCCTTAAGTACTTCTAATTATAGTTGATGTCAGTAGTAATTCTTTTTGGTCCATGTTCTAAACTCTTAAGTAGGACAAGATTACAGTTAGTGAAATTTTTTTGATTTGTTTAAAGTAATTTTTGTTTTAGTAGTAATAGCGCTTAATATGTTTGTTGATTTAGATGTTGCATGTGTTAAATGATAATTTTTGATGACGACAAGGATATGTTTATGGATTTTGAATGATGATATGTTTTTTTGAGGTTTTTGAGAGTGCAGCATATGCTGAGAGATGTTGCGAGTATACACACAAAAAAATAATTACTTCAAACAAATATAATAATCTTCCTTTAAGTATAGCGTAACTTCATATATGAGCAAAGATACTGTAGCATTATTTCAAGCACATTGTTTATTCAAGGTCCAAGATCATAAGTTACTTCAATCAAACGCTGTATATATTCAATTCTAGGTGGCAGTTACCATTAAAATAAATAAATATATTGTCTTTTTATGAGAGTTCTTTAATCTTGAAGCTAGTAAGTTTTAAATTCAATTTAAATATATGCATTTCTTCTTTTCAGAGAGCTGTATTTTTTAAACGAGTACTTTAAGATCTTCAAAGTAAGAAACAGTAGTTTTACGTATACTATAGGATTGTCTTAAGTCAAGTATATGGATAGTTTCCCTAAAGTATATCCTACATTTAGGTTAAAAATGCATTATCTTCTAATTGAATAGAGGTTAATTTAATAAAGAGTGTACCATATATTTCTCAAAAATGTATTTAATGTTTAATTTGAGAATACCTTAAATTTCTTTCAAATAAAATTTACGTTAAAATAAGTATACGAATTAAAAAATATATGTACAGCGTGTCTCATAAATATAGCAATAAAATTCAGAAAGTACATAAGTATACCTCCAAATATGAAAAATAGTTTAAATAAACAGATAAAAATGCATCGCCTTTGATGTCCAAGGTGTTTAGAAATTATTTCTTTTAATATTTTTCCAATATCTCTTAGAATATCAAAGGTACTGAAATGAGATTCAGTGGACTTATAACAATTGAAAATACACGTAATGGTTTTCTACTGGTAATTTTTAAATATTTCATAGGCGCAGAGATAAAAGGGAAATCTGGGATGTTTACTCCTATAACTTCTATGTTACAGTTAAAAATTAATTTTAGGTACAGTTTGTTAATACCTAAAATATTCTACACGAAAAATGTATATTCGGTAAAGAACTCGAAAGTAAGTGGTTTTCGAGAAAATGGCATTATACCATAAGATATAGTAATTACATTGCATTAAAAACAGATCGGCCCTCATCAGAGACCAAAATCTGTACCTTATTGTAGAATGCCGATTTTCCCAAATCATTTATAGTTTTTATCCAAGTATACATTTTTTGTGTAGAATCTTTCAGGGATTAAAGACATGTACGTAACGTTTTTTTTTTGCCTGTGCCGTAGAAAGCTATAAGAGAAAAACCCCAAATTTTACCTTTTTCTACGTCACTTAGATAAATAAAAATTATCATATGTTTATTGAATCTCATTTCAGTATATCGTAAAGAGATATTGGCAAAAACAAAAAAGAATTTCGTCAACATTCTGTATTTCAAAACGACGCATTTTTAAAGCTATGTTTATAGAAACCTTTTTTCGTATTTGGAGGTATACTTTCACTTTCTGAAGTTTGTTGCTATATTTGCGGGATACAATAAAGGTGGTTAAATAAGCGTGGCTGGACTCACTCTCGTATTTTTAACAAGCCCCTACAGCAGCTTCCTCTAGGATACTCCTCATCGATGTCTAAAAAGAAAGACATTGGCACTTAATGCCCGCAGAAAACTGGGCAGAAGATGAGCAGTTTTCGTTTTACAAGAGCGTTTGAAATGTTTGAATGGTAGCAAAAATAACGAAAAATGTTTTGAAATTTTAATTTTTTTTTAGAAAATAAGGATAAGGTTAGTAAAGTTTTAGTAAAATCAAATAGTTTTGAACAGTTTTATTAAACTTAATATTATTTTTTATGAAAATAAGAACTAAAAAATGCTTGAGTTCGGTTTAAAACGAATACTGAATATTATACCATTGACTAATAAAACAGTTTACATCCTATTTTCTTTGAACCACAACAAAAAAATATGTCTCTTAAGTGCCCCTTCAAATTAGACAAAAAGATACATGCCCATATTTAAAATCAAAATAACTCCAAAACAAAGCAAAAAAAAAGTATGTGTATGACCCATACATCGGCTTGTTTTGTATTGACAATGTATATAAACATTAGAGCAATTCTTTACAATACTAAAATCAAAGTATAACATTTTTGGCAGATTGCAAAATCTGGAGCTATGTGACTTGTATCATTTTGCTTAGCACCTCCACATATACCTAGCGCTTAAAACAATAACTAAAACTAAAACAAATGAAACATAAAATTTTATATTGCATACAGTATGTTTCTGCATATATGAACATCTAAGTACAAAATAAAATACCATATAAGTTATAGGAAGCTATGTCAAATAGTAGTCAAATAGTAGTTTTTAAATTGGTAACCCAACATAACGAGTTGCTGTGGATTGCGCATTCCGTGAATTGTGGAACTTCAGTCAAGAATTCAGCCAAATCAAAATCTAGAACTATTTCTGAGTTATCGGCCACCCTTTGATCTTCATTTTCTGAATCAACGTAGGTAACTGTAGATGCAGCAGCAATACTATTAACCGCGTATTCATTTTCTTTGTTCTAAAATTTACAATAAACAGAGTTTTTGAAAAAAAATTATTATACCTGTTCTTTTAATTGGGTCAACTTTCCTTCAATCAATTTTCTCATACCTAATGATTTTGGAATAAGTTCTTTTAAATCTTCACTTGTGAGGCTTTCAAGTACCTCAACGCGACATATATCTTGATCTATAAAAATTAGTTAACACTGGTGTAATTCTTCGAAACGATAAAACATATAGTTATCAAAATGCAATAAGAACAAAACAGATGAACACATTTCCATACAGGATGAATTTTTTTTCATTATCACTATGGGCATCTTGGAAACTGCTAGAGATAGAGATGCTCAAATGGGAAAAATAATGCAGCTTTGTTTGTTGGTATCGAATGTATAAATACAATACTCAAAAAGTTTTCCGATTTTGTGAAATACATAGCCTACACTTTCTTACAATAGAATGTATTGCCGTTCTATTAAAATAGCATATAAATCTGCTACTCTAGTAGAATTTTTATTGCACTCAAGGTATCAAGTTAATATATCGAACACTATAATTCATTTTAGCAAAATAGAACTTATTTATTTGTAATGGGTGTACAAGAACACAAATGACAGTTCAAAATTCAAATTGCGATTCTATGGGTTTGTTTTATAGTTTTCATGAGAAGTCTGATACATATATGAACAATAAAAACAAAAAAAAATCCTAAACATTTCCGCCATTTGCAAAAATAACTTCATCATGTGGTATATCAGTAAAATCGGCAAAACATAAGCTATTAAACAGACCCATATCCAACTATGCATTCCATTAAAAAAATTAAGGTTATGTACATATCTATGAAACTAAATATAATAAAATTTTTGAACCACACCTCTTATTCAGCATAGTAATATCTACAAGTTTTATATTTACATTATTTCTCTAACGTCAATAATAAAGCCTACAGGTGGATTTGAAAAATGCAAAATTTGTTTTTTCAAAATATCCAGATGTCCGTGGATTTTCTAAAACATGAAAGCACATTCGAGATCAACAGACAAAACCACATTACTTTTCCCATTTGAGCGTTTCTCTATATCTCTAACAGTTTCCAAAATGCCCATAGTGATAATGAAAAAAAATTCACCCTGTATGGAGCATAAAGGTAACACACGTTTTTATTTTTAAAGAACATTTTATTCTGTAGTAAAAATTTCAATTTAAAATTGGGACTTTGCATTTACACAATGTACACCACAAGAATATTAATTTTTTAATTATCAGCAATTCACCTGAATCAATTACAAAATATTGATTCCAGTATAATTTCCTTCATATAGCGATTGTGTTTTCAGCAATAATGAACAGAGATAGGTAGAATTTAAAAATATAAGATGTGGATTGTTTTAATGTTAACTGCGACTTGTCTTTCATAAAATCGAGCACAAGTTAAATATACATGTTAATCCAGAATTTAACTTACCCACAAATGTTTTTATCACCTCTTCGGTACAACCCCAGGTATCTAAAATTGTTTTACCGTCAACACTCTCCATATTTTATATATAACTGGATACTGCATAAAACATTTATAGTGACGTGCAAGTATACAATCAGGAATGAACACGATTTTATGACGCATTTGAAAGAAAGGGGGTACATTTCTACCAAACAAATACACTATTCTACTTAACTTAAGGATATGAACGATGGTACACTTACTTCAAAAATACCTAAAAACAGTAATTTCAATTAAGAACATTATATTCTAAAATCAATTTCTGCGTTGTAATTAAACTAAATGATCAGGATTTCTTCAATTTAAGAACGTAATTTCCTTAAATTGATCACAAGTAACTTAATTCAAGTATACAGTTTAAACTTATGGTAGTTTTTAATAGAGCATTTGAATAAACTTGTTTCGAGAAAAGTTTCTTAAAGCAAGAGAACATTTTTTTCGATTAAGATTATTATTTTAGGAACAGTGGTAACTTCACTATAAGAATAGATTTTTTTGTGTGTACAGAGATGAATATGTATTCGGTGAAGAGGTACGTATTCAGTAAAGAGGTATATGATGGAGAGTATATAGAGTGTTTAGTAAAGTGTTGAGTATAGTTATATAGTTAGAGTGTGATAGAGTATTAAGCATTAAAGGAATGCTTGAGTTTTGGTTTAGTAGTTTGAGACTAGACCTGATGTGCTTATTTTTATTGAGAGTGTACATGAGCTAAGAGAGTTCATGAAGAGTTTTTTTGTGAGTTGCTGGTGGATGTCTCCCAGTAGGCTCAAAGTATGATTTATTAGTGGTTTTGGAGTTCTTTGGTGATGAATCACTGATGTTGTAGAATTTTTGAAAGATATAGTTGAGTCTGTAGCATAGTAGTCGTACAGATAATGTTGTGAGGTGCTCACTCAAAGATCAAAGGTATCTTGTTGATGAATAAGTATTGTTAATACTTTGTCTGTTTCTCGAGTATTAAAGATTTGTTTCGTGAATGGACTTCGTAAATAACAGCTTTTGGTACTTATTAAATTCATCAATTAGTTTAAATGTAATTAGCATTTGGAAAGTTATGTGCATAAATCCTTAAGACAGATATAGTAAATTAGAGAAGAGTATTCGTTGTACAGATTTTTGTTTAATAGTAATTTGTTATACATTCGATTTTGTTTATTACAGTTCTGATTTATAGTAAAATATTTTTCGCTTCAGGTAAGATTTTTTATTTTGATATGGTTGTTGCGTTTGTAACTATAGATGACATGCATCCACTGAGTGTTAGATTCCCCTAAATATTCTTTACTGATTGACGTAAATACTGATTATGACTTCCCGAATTTGTCCCTTTATAGGCGTGTAGTACGCGCAGTTACTAATCACTCAATCCCATGCATTAATATTCCCCCATATCAATTAGTGAATGATTCTGATTTTTTTGTTAAACTCATCGTTAGTTATAGTTAAAGTGTGTGTTGTTTTGTTGTGAGTTGTAAGAGAATTATACGGTTAATAGGAGTAATTTTGAAGTTTCAGTCGTAAAATTTTTTAGAAAAATTCTTCCATACCTCGAATTTTTCTCTTGGGAAGAGGCTGTGTAACGTATTTTTTTTCCTAGTTACACCAAGCCTAATAAATTAATAATAAAACAGATAAATTTTAAAGCATTTAATTCGTAAATATTCAGCCAATAAAAATTAAAGTATAATGTTCATAATAACACATAGATTCTAGAAGATATATATTCTGAGGCTTGTTACCAAGCGCTGTCAAGTTAATAATCGGCACGTTTAATTCCAACGTCCAAGAGTGAAGTCGCTTTTTGTAGACTAGAGATAAAAGTCAAGCTGGCCCGACTAAAACACGAGGCGTCTAATAGAGTCAAGAAGAAGAACTTGAATTGAGAACATGGAACGATAATATACATCATTTAAGACAGTTGGTATAGATTAATACAATAAATTTTACTAATATTTCTCATCTTAGTGCAATATCTTATGGACATATCTACAACAACAATTTTCAATGTTAAATTATAATAAATTTTCGTCGCAATAATTTAAAGCAAGCAGTTATGGTTTCCTTCTATTTAATAACGACGCAGTATAGCAGTAATTTATTCTACAAGGAATCTTGACACTACAAACTTACCGATGATTAATACGCTGGAAAAAATACAACAGCTGACGTCATGATTTTGCACCTGCAATTTACTTGGATACACGTGAGTGTTTGAAACTTTCCATAACTTTGAAAGTATAGTAAATTATTATGAGATTTCCTACGTTGATTATTAGAGTAACAAAAATATAAAGTAGTTTTTTTTAAAGTTAGTAACACAACGAATAAATATCTAGTTTGTCAGTTATTTGTACACGCATACAATGTGTTTTAATATATTTAGAATGACAACTTATGTCAGATAAAAAAATAGTATAGATTCTGTTTCCTAATCTAGACGCCAGATGCAGTCTTGATTTAATTTTCACATTTGGCTTAAAAACATTCAGGTCATGTAAAAGCTTTTTTTATTGGTGCTGAAGTTCGCGTATTTTCTTGGTAGATTACAGTTAAATTTGAGTATGTGCATTTTATAATCGTTGTTTTTTTATGACAAATCTTTGTTGTAAATGGTCAATGAAGTACTTCAATGATTATGGTAAAAATAAACTCATGTGTTATGAACTAATAATTTATTACATGTTTGCTTAAACTAAATTTTATAGAAATGATCCATTTATACATATTTATTTTGAATGTTAAACTTCACTAAAATTCTTTTATAAAAATTTATGACAAGATAGTAATCATATATATTGCAGTCACATGTATATAATCAGATTTCTATATATAAATAGAATTCCTTTTGTTTCTTTTGAAAGACGTTTTATTATTCAACATTTAAATTAGGAAAAGAAAACTAGAGCAAATCCTCCTTAAGTAAAAAGACAGAGTAATGAAAATGAATCCCTTTAGTATTTCACAGATGTTTAAAGTCACTTATTATATTTTTGGGCATATGCTTTTGAGGACACAAATGGTGTCCATGTGGTGTTTTGTTTGTTCACAGGTAAAGCTGAGACAACTGTTTGACATCTGGTGGTTGAGGTTTTGGTAAGTGTGTGCTAAAGAGTGAAATTCAAGTTTTATGGCTATGATAGTGGTGTTAAGATAAGGTTTCCGCATTCCCCTTATACAAACACAGTTAAATTTTGTTGGTACTTGTATTAAAAAATACGGTGGCGCCTATTAAAAATATTTTTGGTCGATTATCCACCCATGACCCATGCTCATGATCTACCCAGAGCTAACACTCTACTAGCCGTTTAACCCTTAAGAGTTTTCTTTGTCTAAAGCCGTTTTCCATCCGACATTACCCTGGGCTTGGAGTATAAAGAAGAAAATCTCGACCTAGTGATATCAGATTAAAATAGAGAGTTTTAGTATATAGCTGATAGTCACGAGGATAAAGGGTAATAAACTTACAAAAAGTTTTAATTACCCCGTTACCATTACAGTATCAAGAACAAAAAGTGTGACCTGAAATTCCATTACCAAACAGCATAATTCCCTGCAGCATACCAATGAACCAAAATAATTTAAATTCTGCAAAAATTCCTCCGAATATTATCGTATCAGATCAAACGTATCAATTCATATTTATAATGGCTTGTTTACTACATTAACCTGATCTTGAACATCTTTCATATCAAATTTCTAGGTGCTGCAATATTGTTGCGAGCTACTATTAGGCAACCCGTCAAACACACAAGCGCCGTAGGCTCTGTATATCCTTCAGGAACCAAGAATTCTTCTAGCAATTACTGGAGAATGAGTCATCCTTTTTAATTCAGAGTATATATAAGACCGCTAATAAATGCAAGTCTATATCGGAATGTCGAATATAAATTATATCGTGTAAAGTTAAATAATTGAGCTTTTGGAAGTGTTACGTTGGCTCGTAGCCGTGCGTAACACAAAGAAAGTCAAGGAATGACCGGGCTCAATCAGAGATTAGGGGGGGTTGTAGAAAGCAACCTGACATATAATGTATACGGCGGTAAGGAGTTAGTGACAGTACCTGCAATGAAAATAGTTAAGCAAACCTGAAAGAAAAAAATAGTTAAGTAAACCTGAAAAAAAAGAATGTAAGAAAAAAAAAACTGTTTGGATAATCTCTATAATATAGTAACGATAAAAGCAATATAAAATTTTTAGTACAAAGTGAGGTAAGATTGGGAGTAGCAGAAACGTTTCCTCACACCAATTTAACATAAATCAGATAAAATGTTTACAAAAGATAAATAGATAAGACACAATTGGTATGAGTAATTCAGCAGTATTAGTCTTTCTTTTTTTTTTTTTAATTAATAGCATGCAAGTCTTTTGTAAAAGGTGGCAGAACGACAAAGATATGGTAAGCAACGGATAGATATTTAAAATAAAAAAAAGTAGGAAATAGTTCACTTACAGAAAGTCCTGCAGAACGAAGTACTTCACCCTTGATTGTGATGGGGTTGATAGAATTTAGTACACTTTACACTAACGAAGCACTTCACCACACTTCACTGGTGTTAGCCCCAGACATTATCATACTGAATGGAACCATGTGGCATTGATAACTTTCTTGTTAATTCTATTTTCTGAGAAAACAATTTCGAAAATATTTTGCAACACAAATCGCAAAAATTGTAATAAAAATTTAGAATTCAGAGTCACGGACCCTCAAGGCACACTGCAATGCAGGTCCTCTGACAAGTTCTTGCATTAAGCTACTGTTAACACGGGGTGTTTTATCTGCTACAACTGTATCATCATTTTCAGAAACAAGACCCAAGCTTAAAACTGTATTTAAACACTCTAAAGGATGCACCAAAAAACCCACAATTAAAAAGTACATGTAATCACTCCGTAAGTTCGTCAATTGTTCCGTAAGAACACGTGCCGTCGAGTTTAACAAGTTATACCACTTTATTTCCACAAGAGAACCAACCAAAAAAACATCATCATTAAAACACGCGTATCAATAAAGTCAATGTTCCGTAAAAACAATTCGAAAATTTATACCCACTATTCTCAAACGCAAAAAAAAACGGGCCACCGTACTTTCAACGCAATTTATATATAGGAACCAAAAACAAACTGCTTGTTATCACAACCGTTTATCGACGCTTCTGTTTCATAAACTCGTATATCCACATAAGGAACAGCATTTATAAATTTATATGAAAGCAGCACTCATATCTACTCATTAATTACAGCGGTTAGACAAGAACAATCCAATTTACAATTCATTAATTTAAGAAACAACGAACAACTACTCAAACTACGCTAATCTGTTTTATAAACTCGCTCTATTATAACTGCCTATCATCTATACAAACTCGACTTCATTAACATCACATCTGAGCGTCTTATCTCGACTTGATAATAGCATAAGGAACCAAAATTTATAAGACAAATAATTCAATTTATTTATTAATGAAAATCGACGTTATACAACCAGCTATACAAAACGATGTGTTTTGAGTACGCTGACATTAAGGGAACGTAACAAATTCCCCCCTAGCAAAATAAAGACGTCGGGGTGAAAGAAAAAGCGACAGACAAGGAACCAAACAAAAAAAATTTTTCCGGCTCGAAGGACCAAAATGTCGGACAAAACTAAGAGTAAAGAAATCCACGGGGAAAGATAGGTAAGTAGTAGCAATCAAAGAGGACTAAGGTGTAAAGGCATAAACGCTGCCAAAGTCGTCAAAGGACGGATGTCTCTTTAGAAAAGAAACAGCATAGTTTCCAACCTCAAGAAAATTGATTTCGCGCGCAGAAACTAAAAGAAAAGTAGCGAGGAAGAAAACCAACAGCAATAGCCAACATAAGACACAAGTGTCAAGCCTCAAGTAAGCTAGGGAACGACAAACGGAAAACTGGGAAAAGTAACGAAAGGCGTCAAACTGTGGTACCAAGAAGAAAAAAAGAGTCGTATAATACAACCAAGTAAGGAAAGTAATCTGCTAATAGACCCAAAAGTCGACTAAGTCGTGATTCCTAAAGGACAGAAAGTAGGCCTAAAGAGCAACTACCACAGGAGCAGATACAACGAGTGATCGAAGTCAGTACATCAACTAACCGCAAAGAAAACCAGTCAGGAAAAAAAAATGGACAGGAATGTGTAATGAAAGAAGACCCGGAAAGAGTAGAAGAAAAAATAAAAGTCATCACACAATACTACGAAATATGTAAAATATCACAGATAAAGCTCATGAGAGGAAGGAATCGTATAACGTAGGGAGACGAGTGGATTACGTACGAAATTTGCGGCGCTTGCGTCGCCAAAAGGACAACAGATCTAGATTGGGGACATTAGGATTGTCAGGATGGGCAGGTTTTAGGTCTTTGACATGCCATATGGATTTGTGACCGGAAGGATCGGTAAGCTCATAAGTCCAGGGAGAAACAATTTTAGAGATAGGAAAAGGACCAAGGAACTTAGGAGCAAGTTTGGCGTTAAAATGACGGGAAGCATCGGACAGAGCAAAATTACGACGCCAAACGGAATCACCTAGTTGATAGGAGACGGGACGGCGACGGAGATTATAGCGGCTGTGAATTTTTTTATAACCAGCAGAAAGTTTTTTTAGAATGTGGGAACGGATATGTTTAAAATGTTCAGGATCAGGGGAAGGATGTTCGGGATCAGGAATGTACATGTCATTTATTTCGGACAACTGCCCGAAATAATCGCCGGAAAGGATATGCTCACGACCAAATAAAGCAAAGAACGGAGTACAGCCTATGATCTCATGTTTGGAGGTGCGGATTGCACAAGAAACTTTTGGGAGGTTTACGTCCCAATGACGTTGGTCGTCGAGTACATAGGAGGCAAGCATGGTTTTAAGGACACGATTAACTCGTTCAGCAGGATTGGCTTGAGGATGGTAGCGAGCAGTGTAAAGGATTTTGGTGTGATAACGGGCACATAAAGAGGTAAGCTGATGGCTGCGGAATTGTACACCGTTATCAGTGATAAGGTACTGAGCAACGCCAAAAAGGAGGAAAACTTGGTCTTCTAGGATTTTGGTGATGGACTGTGCAGTGGCTTTGCGTAAGGGAAAGAAAAGAGGAAATTTGGTAAAATAATCAGCCACTACACAAACATAGGAGTGACCTTTGGTGGAACGAGGAAGGGGACCGACAATGTCGCAGGAGATAATTTGCCAGGGATAGGAGGGTTTTGCTCTAGGAGCAAAGAGACCAGGAGGAGGCAACTGTTCAACCTTGTGAGCAGCACAAACCGGACAACGTCGGATATAGCGAGCGACGTCAGCTCGAAGACTGGGCCAGAAGTAAGTTTGCAGGATACGGGCGGAGGTTTTGGTCACACCACAATGACCGGAAGTAGGAGGATCGTGATGAAGGGATATCAGATTTTTACGCTGTTCAGAAGGTACGACGATTTTCCAATCGCCCTGAGAATCGGCAGCGATAGAAGTTTTGTGACGACGAAAAAGGATATTGTACACTACGGACCAGGAGGGATAACGTGTAGCGGAGTCAGAAACTTTTTGGAGCATGGCGTTGTACCAGGGATCAGTAGTAGGAAGGGTGACATCGAGAGAGGTGACGGTCGAAATAGAAACTGGTTCAAGGATCGGAACAGAACGAGAGAGGGCATCAGGAACAACATGATCTTTGCCCTTACGGTGAATAATGACAAAGTCATGCTGTTGGAGACGAAGGGACCAACGGGCTAAACGACCGGAAGGACTTTGGAGGTTATTGAGCCAAAGGAGGGAATGATGATCAGTGATAACGGAAAAATGGGAACCCTCAACGTAAGGACGAAACTTCTCAATCGCCCACATCACCGCCAGACACTCCTTCTCAGTAACTGAGTAGTTGCGCTCAGGCTTGGTGAGTGACCGACTGATATAGCTTACGACCTTCTCGCCGTCGGGATGGGATTGGCTAAGGACGGCACCCAAACCGAAGTGAGAGGCGTCAGTTTGGATGGTGAATGGTAAGGTAAAGTCAGGACAGGAAAGAATGGGGGCAGAAACTAGATGTTGTTTGAGGGAAAGGTAGGCGGATTGACAATCGGAGGTCCAAACGAAAGGGGTGTTTTTGCGGGTCAGGTTAGAAAGCGGAGCGGTGAGGGTGGCAAAATTTGGGATGAAACGACGGTACCAACTGGCCATGCCAATCAGTTGTCGGACTGCGGTAACGGAGGAGGGCGGAGGAATCTTAAGAATGGCAGAAACTTTGTCGGGATCAACAAGAAGCCCATCTCGGTTAACGATATAACCCAGATAGCGGAGTTCGGGAAGGCAGAAATGACACTTATCTTGACGGAGGGTAAGGCCAGCATGTAGGAGACGAGAAAGAACTAGATCAAGGATTCGGAAATGTTCTTCGAAGGAAGGAGTAGCAATGATGATGTCATCGAGGTAGGCGAAACAGAATGGTTCTAAGTCAGAACCGATGACTTGATCGATAAGGCGTTGGAAGGTGGCAGGAGAATTGTGGAGGCCGAAGGGCATGCGACAAAATTGAAATAAACCTCGATGAGGGACGGTGAAGGCAGTGATGGGTTTGGATTCCGGGGACAGAGGGATTTGCCAATAGGCGGAACGGATATCAAGTGAGGAAAGATAACGAGCATCCCGGAGTCGGTCAAGAATGGTAGAAATGTAGGGAAGAGGATAGGCGTCTTTTTGGGTAACTTGGTTGACCTTTCGGAAATCAATACAGAACCGATAGGAATCGTCTTTCTTCTTAACTAGGACAATGGGGCTGGACCATGGACTAGTAGAAGGTTCGACGACGCCTAAGCGGAGCATCTCATCGAGTTCTGAATGGGGAACCTTGAGGAGTGGAGGAGAAAGGGGGTAATAACGTTGTTTGATGGGCTCGGCTGACGTGCGGATGTGGTGTTGTACTAAGGAAGTGCAGCCGAGACCAGGAGGTTGTTTGGAGAAGGAGGAAGTGATTAGAAAGTCGAGTCGCAGTTGTTGTTCGGGACCAAGTTCGGAAATAATATGGGTAGGAGCGGAAGTATTGATGGCCAACGAGGAAGGAGGGGCAAAAATCCAATGACCATCCAGAAAACTGGGTACACACTGCACAGACTGCCAGAAATCTATGCCGAGTATGAGTTGGTGAGAGACGTTGGGAATAACCAGTAGATCAAGAGTAGTAACGGATTCCGAGAGAGTGATGGGAAGGGAGACGAAACCTAGGATGTGACATTTCGAGTTGTCGGCCAAGCTGCAGAAAGACGAAGAATACGGATGAAGAGGAAGATTCAAAGAACGTAATCGGTGCCAACCAGGACCACCAAGGATCGTACGAGTGGCTCCTGAGTCTAGCAACCCAGTAAAGGGAATTCCAAAAATTTGAACAGATAAGTATGGGCGCCGGTCGCCCCGGACACTAGTGCACAGGTAGTTTAAGATGGATCGAGAGTGGTCTTCGAGACCAAAAAAAGGGATATCCGAGAACAGAGAAAGAATAGGGTCTTCGCCTCGGCCTAAGAACCCTATCGTCGGTTTACTGACGCCGTACATGTTGGGCAGTTAGGACGGGTAACTCTCTTACTACCACAACCATAACAATGTCGGACTTGCGGACTGGGACAACGAGTAGATATATGTCCAACTTGGTCACAATTGATACAAGTGACCTGACGAATAGCAGTAGATGTAGGGACAGGAGCAGACGATACGGCAACAGGAAAGTTAGGTCGAATCGGAGGGGTTGGACGGGCCTTGACAAGTCGAGCAGGAGGATGGAGTGTATCCATAGGAAGCGAAACGGGAGCGAAGGCGAAATCTGGCTCTACGTAGGAGTTTTTATCCTGGCTAGGGGGTACATAGTTCTCAACGCGAAATTTCTTGCGTTCTAGTTGCAAGCACTCCGTTTCCAACTCTTGTAAAGATCGGACCGGAGGTAACCGAGTGAGATAGAAGGGAGATAAATTTCGGGAAACAACATCTAACTGTACGTCATCAGGTATACTCCCGTGACTACGGAACATGGCAGCCATACAAGCTAGGTACTCGATAATACCTTCCGTGGAGTCTTGGGTTAGGATTAAAATATCTTGAAACAATCGCCGCTTATAATCCGGAGGTTCGAAATGTTGGATCAGTAAATCGGATAACGACTTCCAATCCGAAAACCTATGCCGATTACCTCGATACCAAAGCAAGGCCTTAGCTTCGAATAAATCTGCGGCAGCCTCAAATAACTGCAGTTCCGACACATGTCGGGCTCGTCGGAGTTCTTCCACCCGTTCTAAGAAATTATGTACAGACAAGGTGCTCGGGTTGCCAGAAAATTTTAAATTCCACTTGGACACCGGGATGTATTGGTGGAAAGCGGACCAAGGAGTAGCGGTTGACCTAGGCACGGTAGCAGAAGTGGATTCCTGTTCAGGTTCCGATTCCGAGTCGGAAGTAAGTAAAGGAGGTTCCTCAGAATCGACACCAGTAGTGTGCCGGGCTAGAAGTGGCTATCGGAGTTTCGGATAACGTCACGGTATGACGAAACTTCTTTATCTTCGTATCGAAAGAACCGCGGAGGTTAGCTAAGGTCAGCAGTAGCTGATTATGGGATTGACGCTGCTCCGGCGTTGGAGACATTTTCGAACAGCGTCGTTCGGTATACACCCATACGGAGCAAATGCGTTTAAACGCAGGGGAGGATTTATCCCCACAAAATGTTACTAGAGCTTGTTTGAGCTCCTGGACAGCAGCCGTAACTGCTACAAGTTCGGAATCGAAATCAGTTCCGACGGGAACAGGACGAAATCCCGGTTCCCGTTCCATACGGTACGCACTCTGTACGGACCGGCGTAATTCATCAACATTATCCTCTGGATCAAATCCTCGGGATACCAATTCATGTTGTAACTCGGTTTTCCGCAACCGGTTTGCATGAATGCGCCAATATGCCATGGTATACCACAAAAAGAAGGAAACAACCAACAAAAGGAATTCAACCCTCACGCCAACAACAGGGCGATTCGGTGACCTATAGTACAGTTTAGACTTCACAACGTCGAAAGGACGCGCAGTAGAATAGAAATAGGAGGAAAACCAACTCTAGGAATGACGGGGAGAACGAAATGTACAGCAAGGAACGCGAAAACCAAAAGAAAATGGGCGCCAGCGTATTCAGCGGACTAGGATTACCGGCGAACACACAATTCCGATAATCTGAACAAAACACAAAAAAAAATAACGAATGATCTTGGCGATCAAGAACGAAAACCAAACTAACATCTAAACCGATCGAACCCGCACCCGAAAACAAAGAAAACTAGACATCAGTGTGGAGGTAAAGGGAGAAACAAAGAAGTAGCATCAGGCAGTAACAAAATAAATCAGGCCAGAAATTAAGCCAAAATTTACCCTCAACAAGGTCGAAGCCAAATTTAAATTAACCAAGAAAATCGAAGTTACGTTACACGAAACAGAATCGGAGTACAAAATTTAAACCTAACAAAGTCGAAGCCAAATTTAAGCCATCAAGAAAATCGGAGCCTCACGTCAGGGCGTCAAATTTATGCAAGTCCAAGAGTAAACATAAGTGTTATATTATGTGAACGCGTCTAATGTACATGCAGCTTGTAGAATACATAAATAGACAAAAGTGTAATAAATAAATAGTTGTTAGTGTTGTTAATGGACCTATGGTTAAGAAGTTAGTTTAATAAGATATTAGTGCTTGTAAATTCATTAGTGTGATAGTGCTTCATTGTTAATTGGACTGAAAACATCTATAAGTAAGGCATATACTGCTAATTAGATTTGTAAACAGTGAGTAATAAAGACTCTTGCTATTAGTTGTTTTAAATTAGGGGAACGCGGTAGTAGTAGCCCGCTACACTGGTGTCAGCCTGTGTCGGGTGTATAGTGATTAATTTAAAAGAAAACAAAACGCAAGCCTAAACATATTTAAGTAGTTTGTATATGCCTGTAACAAAAAGCTAAAGTAAGATGGACGCAGAAACTTTAATGAATTTCCTTAAGGATTTTAAATCCAGTGTAGAAGAAAAGTTAAGTAAAAATGCTGAAAAAATAGAAGAAAAGTTAAGTGAAAATGCTAAGAAAATGGAAAAAGTTTAGTGAAAATGAAAGAGTTGAATGAAAAGACAGCCACAGCCACGTTAGAACAAGGATTAATGGAAAGCTCCATTGCATTAAAAGAAGATATCACCGAACAGGTAAGACAGTTGAGCAAAAGTTGGACAGTAAATTGGTAAAAATGGAAGAAGATGTGATAAGGCTGCAAGAACAAACGATTTCACTAACAACGCGGCTACTTGAATTAGCAAACCAAGTTGTAAATCAGAACATTCCAGAAATAAGAAGCATGGAAAGAAGCGAGTAAATACCGTCTAAATTTAAAGTGAAACCACCCACATTCGATGGCAAAACACCTTGCCCCACAAATTTGAAACAATTTGAAGCTGCGGCAATAGCCAACGGTTGGTGCAACAAAGAGAAGGCTATATCTCTAATAGTGGCCCTACGGGGGGAAGCTCTTAACATCTTACAAACGATTCCCGATCACCAGCAGAATGATTACGGCCTCATTGAAGCTTGAAATGAGATATGGTGACGTTCACCTTCAACAGGTTTACCATGCACAAGTTAAGAACCGCTCGCAAAGAACAAACGAAAGCCTGCAGGAATTCGAAGCTGACATTGCCAGATTAGTTAGATTGGCATATCCAACGGCACCAGATAGTTTCCTCGAACAACTGGCTGTTCAAACATTTGTAGATGGTGTTAAAGACAGCGAAATACAGCAAGCGCTAAGACTAGCACGGCCAAAAATGTTAGATGACGCACTGGCCCATGCGCTTGAATTTAAAGCAGCTAAGCAGGCATCACACAGGATGAGTTACAACGTTCGGTCTGCCTTAGAGGAACCTGGTCAAGCGCAGAACAGCATAGATGAAATAATCAACCCTGTGACGGAAAGGCTGAAAAGACAACGACCGCGGAGATGGCGTCTGCGATGCTGGAGCTGCGGTGAAGTTGGTCATATACAGAGACGCTGCACTCAACCAGCAAAACAACCGGTTGAGCAGCATGAAAACTAAAGCAAGTCGACGTAAGGGGGCGAACGTCGACAGCACAACGTAGTGCCCCGGAGGTTATCATCCGTGCTGCATCGTTGATAGGAAGTCTGGACAGCATTTATATCGATGGTGGAATTAATGGTAGGGTTGTCCGATTACTCGTGAATACAAGAACAACAAGGACTATTGTGAGACCAGATTTGGTTGATCGTGGAAAAGTGCTACCTGCATTGGTGTGTCTTTGAACGCCAAGTGGTGAGAAAATTTGTACTCACGGAGAGACTGCCGTTACGTTGACAATCGGGAACAAACTAATTAATCATCGGGTGTTGGTAGCTGAAATTACAGAAGAAGTGATTTTGGGAATGGATCTCATGAGAGAATATGGGTTTCATGTAAACATGAAAGAAATTGTGCTTCGGATAGATGATGAGATTCCATTTCAAGGGACAAGTAATCAGACAATGCAAGTTCGAATGATTTGTGATATGAAGATACCTGAGAAGGCGGAAATGATAGTAATGTGACGCCCGGATGGTACGCTCCGAGAAGGACAAATATGCATGATGGAAGCAACTGAATCGGGAATGGGTCAGGAGGGATTACTGATTGGAAGAACGCTGGTGAAGTTTCGAAATATGATATCAGTAAGGGTGCTAAACATTAATCCGCATACGGTGACTCTGAAGAAAGACATGATTGTGGGAAGTTGCATTCCAGTATGCCATATTAAACGTTGTGTGGACGACACATAAGATAAACCAGCCAACGGTTGCTCACAGAAATTGCTGGATATGTTGATACCTTCGTGTCAAGGATTAAACGGCGACCAACTGGGCAAAGTAAATGAACTGGTCGGACGATATCGAGGTGTGTTTGCACTGGATGATAGTGAGAAAGGAAGGACGAATGTTGTGCAACATAAGATCAATACTGGAGATGCGCAACCAATAAGACAACACCGCAGACGGCTTCCATTGGCAAAACGTAAGGAACTCGAGCAAATTATCACCGACATGGAAGAACAAGGAGTGATTGAACCCTCGAATAGTCCATGGGCATCCCCGGTAGTGCTTGTCAAGAAAAAAGATGGGTCGGCAAGGTTTTGTGTAGACTACCGGCGGTTAAACAATGTAACAAAAAATGACAGCTATCCTTTGCCCAGTATTGATGACGCCTTGGATAGTCTATCCGGATCTAAATGGTTTTCGACCTTGAACTTAAAAAGCGGATACTGGCAGGTAGGCTTGGAGCCAAACGATAAAGAAAAGACTGCGTTTATAATTGGAACTGGATTATGGCAGTTCAAGGTCATGCCATTTGGATTATGCAATGCCTCTGCTACTTTTGAACGATTGATGGAGTCGATACTGCGTGGACTCTTCTGGAAAACATATCTGGTGTACCTAGACGACGTGATAGTGTTAGGCCGGTTTTTTGAAGAACATCTAAGAACCTAGAGGAGATATTCCAAAGATTACGCGGGACAAACCTTACATTGAGCCCCAGAAGTGTCACCTATTTGGAAAAGAGGTGAAATACCTAGGACATGACGTTTCGGAGACCGGAATAACAGCTGACCCTGACACACAAATAAAAACGGTACAAGAGTGGCCTACATCAGCAGATATACACTAACTACGCAGTTTTCTAGGATTGTGCACATATTACCGACGTTTTATACTTGGGTTTGCGAACATTGCCAAACCGTTAACGAAATTAACCGAAGATGGACACGAATATGATTGGAATGACGACTGCCACAGTGCATTTAAACAACTGAAACGGCTACTAGTTACAGCACCAATTTTGAGTTATCCACGGATGGAGGGGAAATTTGTGTTGGATACCGATGCCAGTAATGAAGCTATAAGAGGCGTTCTTTCTCAAGTGCAGGACGGACAAGAAAAAGTTATTAGGTATTTCAGCAAGGTCTTGTCGCGGCCAGAAAGGAAGTATTGTGTGACAAGAAGGGAGCTGTTGGCCGTCGTCAAATTCGTAGAGTACTTTTATAAGTACTTATACGGCCGTAAATTCCTGTTGAAAACAGACCATTCTGCACTAAAGTGGTTACTGCAGTTTCGAAATCTTGAAGGGCAAGTTGCAAGGTGGATAGAGCGGCTGCAGGAATATAACTTTGACACAGAACATCGTGTAGGAACTAGCCATCGGAATGCAGACGCTCTATCAAGGAGGCCTTGTCCGATAGACTGCAATCATTGCTCCAAGATGGAAGAGAAAATAAGTGTCATCCATAGAATGACGGTAACCGATGATACTTGGCAACCCGAAAGAATACGAGAAGACCAGAAGAATGACGCCGAATTGGGACGTATTATTGAGTGGAAAAGTAGAGGACAACGACCAGCTTGGGAATTAGTATTTCAAGTAGGAGCCTGAAGGCATAGTGGGCACAGTGAGACTCCTTGGTGATTGAAAATAGAATCTTGAAACGACGCCTGGAATGTGAAGATGGCACTGAGAGACTCCAAGTGATAGCGCCGAGAAGCAAAGTACCGGAAGTTTTGCAGCACTTGCACGATGGTAGTTCCGGAGGGATCTTTGGCGTGAAAAGAACTCTCGAAAGAGTGAGAGAAAGATTCTATTGGGTGAACTGCAAAGAAGATGTGAAGGAGTGGTGCCGGAAATGTGAGTTGTGTGCCTCTGCAAATGGCCCGGTCACAAAACGGAAAGCCCTAATGAGACAGTATAACGTGGGGAATCCTTTTGAGAGGGTAACCATTGATATAGCTGGTCCGTTTCCTGAATCAGAGAAAGGGAATAAATACATCTTGGTTGCAATGGATTATTTTACCAAATGGCCGGAGGCGTATGCTATACCTAACCAAGAAGCCGAGACGGTTGCGGATGTACTAGTGAGGGAGTTGTTTTGTCGCTTTGGAGTTCCGTTGGAATTACACTCCGATCAAGGTCAGAACTTCGAATCAGCGTTGTTTCAAAACGTCTGCAAGCATCTTGTAATCAGGAAGACTAGAACCGCGCCACTTCATCCTCAATCGGATGGAATGGTTGAAAGAATGAACAGGACGTTAGGAAAGTACCTAGCCAAAGTTGTCTCTGAACATCAACGAGACTGGGATCAATATTTACTGTGATGTATTTTATTAATTTAGTAGAATCAAGGAGCCGGTGAATGGATAGTCGGTTTTAAAAATCAATACTTCTTTGAAATAAACATGGACATTAGGATTAAGAAATTTTAATTGTAAATAGAGTAGGTAGGTTACATATTCTGTCAATAAAAATAAAAAGAAGAGAGATCGGTATGTAACCAAGGAAACGAAGACAATCGATAAATAGAATCTGAATAGTGAAGTACATATAAGAACAAGTCCGGTCAATCAATATTATAAAAGACAAGTTTAAGAAATGAATTGTATTAGTAATTAATATTAGTATAATGATAGAAGAATATGTGTTATCTATAAGTAGAATAATAAGATTTATAAACCAGGACCATTTTGTAAGAGAACTATTAAACGTGATTGTGAATTATGAACCCAAGTTATAATACTACCGAGTTATATTACCAGTGTACCGTTTCTGTATTTAAGAAGAAATAAAGGAGTTACATAAAGAAAGTTATTTTATTCATAAAATAAATTTGGATGTTAACAAATATAGGTATGCTCAAGAAATGAACAAAATAAATTCAGAAGAAACACCACTATCAAACCCATAACACAAAACGATCGAGGAAAAGGAAATTCAAGAACAAATTTACCAGACTGTCATCAAGGAAAGTAAAATGTCATTTATTATAGCGCTTCTAAAGATTAGAGTAGTAGCAGATTTATCAATTTTGACACTTATAATATCTTTTATGATCGAGTATCTATTTACAGGTTTCTCGACAAAATTAAGCAAAGTAATAGTTGAAATATCAGGGAACTTAATCTTCAAAATTAATGCCTTTTGAATATTTCAGAGAGAACTCCTGACATCGGGTGTTACGACAGTATCTGAAATTTAATACCGAAAGAAATAGAAACAACGGAGAGAAATTTAATTAAGACTTGGAGGATACAGGACCACAAGTAGTGAGTACGTTAGTAAGATAGTATTAGCTGTTATATCACTAATGATATTTAAAATCAAAATTATAATTAATAACCTAAATTTGACAAGTATCATTTTGACATTAAAATTTATAAATAGAAATTTGATCCTGATCGCCTTTAATTAGAACATTTTACCATACTAAATTTGTATAATAAACATAAAATTGTGAACCCAACCGGAGATAAGAGTAGAGCTCGCCGAGATAGATTAAGGGTTTTGACAGGAATAAAGATTGACATATAATATTTGGTTGATACAAGGTGTACGGGTAGAGATACACCATAAAATAAAAGTATCAGCACATTACATTTGTTCCTACTAGCGTACCGATCTTTAGTACATGATAGAACAGGATACTCTCCCGCTTGCGTGATGTTAGGACGTGAATTGCGGCTACCATGTGATCTTCAGTTTGGATTTAAACCTGGAGAAAAGATCGCAGGTGAAGATTACGTTAGTAAGCTTCGTGAAAGATCAAATAGCATACACGAAAACGTCCGAAAAAACATCCAGGCAGCAAGCGATCGAATGAAATCACAATATGACACGAGAGCACAAGAAGGTGGTTATCAACCTGGAGATTTAGTGTGGTTGTATAATCCACAAAGAAAACGTGGGTTGTCGCCAAAATTACAAAGACAATGGGAAAGCCCGTACGAAGTGTTAAAAAGAACTAATGATGTAGTGTACCGGATCAGAAGATCTCTCCGTGGTAAATCGAAAGTGGTACACTTTGACCGTTTAACATCCTACGCTGGCAACAACCAGGAAGGCTAGAATAATGAGAATGGTGTTCGACAAGTTATTAATCATGAGCTAAATGAAGATTTTGAGAGTTTTATAGCGGCGTATGGTGGTTCCGCTAAGGCGAGATTTGGCGTTGTTGTTGAAAAACAGCAAGATCTGTTTAGAGCACCAAAAGAGTATTCCCTTGCAATTGCGTAGCTCAAGATTTGGAGATGTCAAGGGGAATAGCTGTTGTTTTCAAGAAAAAGTTTGGATGTGTGGATGAATTAGTACAACAGGTTTCAACTGTAGAAAAAGCTTTGGTTCTTTAGGATAGAAATCGTTATGTTTACTATCTGGTCACCGAAAATTCTTCATGGCAGAGACCTAGTTATAGACATCTATGGGACGCTTTGCTAAATCTTAACCAGACTAGCAGTGCCCAAGCTAGGCTATGGACTGGATCGCTTAGATTGGAGGATAGTCCGAAATATGCTAGAAGTAGTTTTCCAGGGAACCAACGTTCAAGCCCTTGTTTGTTGTTATCAACCGGTTGCCTACCAAGACCAAGAAAAGAGTGTTGACTGTTATTTCCAACGACGCGGTGGATGCACCATAGGAGATAGCTGCCGATACCATCATCAGTCATCAAATTGGCGTCAAACTGTATTTACAGTTATGAGACGTAACGGTTTTAAAGAGGGGGCAGTGTTGCGAGCTACTATTAGGCAACCCGTCAAACACAAAAGCGCCGAAAGCTCTGTATATTCTCCAGGGACCGAGAATTCTTCTAGCAATTACTAGAGAATGAGTCATCCTTTTTAATTTAGAGTATATATAAGACCGCTAATAAATGTAAGAAGTTAGTCTATATCGGAATGTCGAATATAAATTATATCGTGTAAAGTTAAATACTTGAGCTTTTGGAAGTCCAAGAGTATACATAAATGTTATATTATGTGCACGTTGTTAATGTACATGCAGCTTGTAGAATACATAAATAGACAAAAGTGTAATAAATAAATAGTTGTTAGTGTTGTTGGACCTATGGTTAGAAGTTAGTTTAAGAAGATATTAGTGCTTGTAAATTCATTGGTGTGATAGTGCTTCCTTGTTAATTGGACTGAAAACATGTATAAATAAGGCATATACTGCTAGCTAGATTTGTGAACAGTGAGTAATAAAGACTTTTGCTATTACTTGTTTTAATTTAGAGGAACGCGGTAGTATTGGCCCGCTACAATATGGAAAGCTTAAGTTTAATAATTCTAAACGAACGATAAATTGTTAGCCGTTAACAGGTTTCACATTAAGAAGAAACAATAATAAATGAACCAGGCTAATCGCCTACCCGCGGCCATCGTAATTCCCTTCCATATGTTTCTTACTTAACAAATGGCCGTTGAATAAATACCATTGATGTTTTAAAAGAATAACTGGCAATTTGAAACATAAGTGGCACTATGAATTAGAAGAAGATGCGTTCATTAAATATACCTGAATAATGTTATGGGATTATTATAAACCATTCTAGCGGATGCTTAATGCATATATAAAATTGATTTTAACCAATAGCAAACAGTGATTTAGGCATATATTTGCACTAAAATGAAGGTGCGTATTTTAAAATGTTACAACTCAAAGATACAAAGTGGGGGTTCATCTTTGAAGCACTAGACAGTAATATGTAGAACCTGTATAAACTAAAATTTATTATAGATTTATCTATTTAGTTCAGTTCTATTAAAAATTTACTCTTTACTTACAAACAAATAGTATTATTTTTTACAAAATATATTGCAACATAAACTACACCATTTTTGCTTCCATTGTGTGTTTAAATGTATTTTTAATAAAATTTAGTCAAACTTACAATACTGGTGAAGTAACTATGAACAAAGGTAAATTTTGCATAGCGGTCAAAGTTAGACATACGGTACATATAAGATCGACCACTAAATATTTTTTTTCTTAAATTATATAGCAATTTAAGGTAATCTTTACTTAGTCGAAAAGTTTTTTCTACAGACCCACCGGGAACAAGATACCTGTCAAATATTTTCAGATAATAAAACATAATAGCAACAGTCATATCCAGAATGGTCAAAGTTGAGCGGTTCTACGGTATCGGGCGTCGCCGTAGATCAACGTAGTAAGCGTAAGACTATGGATCCCAAGGTCCTGGGTTCGAATCCCGACACGACCGACTGCTTGAAAAATGGTAGGTAAGCATTTTTCACAAAAGTTATGCCCTCGTTCGGATGAGAGGTTAAATGGAGGTCCCGTGTGTGAGTGTTGTCACGCACGTTGAAGACCGCTACCTTGCCTGGAAGGGCAAGGGTTCGGCAAAATTCTATATTTCCAGGCAACAAAAAACTCGCCTCCTGGCCAATGTAGTATCTTCGGGTGGAGCATTGAAATGTAAATGCACGGTTCTACGGTATCGACGGCTCCGTGGTGTAGTTGGTATGCGTGTGACTACTATGCCCAAGATCCCGGGTTCAAATCCCGACACGGTCCGCTTGAAAAATATTAGGCGAGCATTTTCATAAAAATACGCCTTCGTTCGGATGAGAGGTAAATTGTAGGTCCCGTGTGTGTGTTGTCACGCACGTTAAAATCCTACCTTGCTTGCAACAGCAAGGGTTCGGCAAAATTAAAATCCAGGTAAAAAACTCGCTTCCTGGCCAATGTAGTACCTTCGTGTGGAGCATTGGAAAATCACATGTAGGATTCTACGGTATCGAGGCGGCTCCGTGGCATAGTTGGTATGCGTGTGACTACTATGCCCAAGGTCCCGGGTTCGTATCCCGACACGGTCCGCTTGAAAAATGTGTGGCGAGCATTTTTCACAAAAATACGTCCTCATTCGGATGAGAGGTATAATGGAGGTCCCGTGTGTGTGTGTTCTCACGGACGTTAAAGATCCCTATCTCGCTTAGAACAACAAGGGTTCGGAAAAATTCAAAATTTTTCAGGTAAAAAACTCTCCTCCTGGTCAATGTAGTACCTTCGAGCGGAGCATTGGAAACTCACATAGTACTTGCGGTGGAGCATTCGGGACGGGGCCCCAAGTGTAGAGGTCTTACTCAAATTATATCGTTCTACGGTATCCGGGTGGTCCGTGGCCTAGTTGGTGTGCGTGTAACTACTATGCCCAAGGTGTCTGGTTCAAATACAGACACGGCCCGCTTGAAAAATGTTAGGCGAGCGTTTTCACAAAATACGCTTACGTTCTCGGATGAGAGGTGAAATGTAGGTCCCGTGTGTGTGAGTGTTGTTACGCACATTAAAGATCCCTACAGCAAGGGATCGGCAAAATTTGAAATTTTCCAGATAAAAGAATTCGCTTCCTGGCCAATGTAGTAACTTCGGGTTGAACTTGGAAGAAATCAAGTATAGTGGTTCTAGGGCATCCTACATTTCTTACAAGCAGCCGCTGATCAAAGATACCACTAAACTGTATGCAGACGAATCAAATTTATATTTCATCAACACGATTAATTATTCAAAGTAGAAAGCTTACCAAGCTCTCAATTAGAAATAAATCCACTACATTATAATAATCAATGTGAATTCATCAGCTGCGCTTTGGACACAACGCCCACTATCAGTCTTTTCGATTACAAACAACACTCATCTGAAGAGACTTAGTTGACCGATAACATACATCAATTTTTTACCTATTACCTGTTTGAAAAACTCGTTTGTATATATCAAGTTTAAGTAATCCCTATTGGAATGAATAAAGCAAACTATGCCGAAAGCACCTGGGATTTAATTTGGAGGAACAAGATTATTAAAACTGCTCTAATGCGTTGACACTTCTTCCGTGTGAATTTTAATACTGTATGTTTGTTACATAATTTATAAATTTTAGGGTCTTCAAACACTTAAAAGAAGTTTCGTGTTATTTGTCGCGACATTACCTTCATTTACATAAATACACATACGACATCTATTCATATAGAAGTGTTATGGTGAATATATACCGGTTATCGGAAGTAGGCGGTGTCTGCTATATATTCATTTTCTTAATATATATCGTAGGTATTCGAACTCTAATATTCTTTATTATCAGAATACTTGAACAATGCACCTTTTGCTATTTACTATACGCAATCATAGATCACCTTAATTTCTAAGGTAGAGTAGTATTATTAATTTATTATCTCATGGCGGGTGACGTCACATGCGCAATAGGTTCAATTAAAACTTAAACCTCAAAATTCGCAAACTCTACAGTACAACCCACAAACATCTTGCTAGCAATGTGGCTTTAATACGTCGTCACGAATATCCCATTTATTACGTTAAGTAAAATATTGTTTGTAAGGACCCCGTTCATGCTGGCGGTATCTAGAAATTCATAAATATATGAAATAAATCCAGACCTCCATATAATATCGGAGCTTTTACTTGTTTTTACTTATAAACAATTCTAGGTTCATAGTGTCTTTATCCGTAAATATTTGCTGTGGCAACAGTGCACATACTCAGCGGATTCCAATACTGTATATACCGAATGTGAACCGTAACTCTTAACAAAATCTTATTGTTTCCAGTTTTCAGTTTTAATATTTGTATCAAGTAATAGTCATGAAAACATTTTTTTCAAAACTAGCTGATAATTAATTTCTTCAGCAATGTAAGTATTTTAAAAGAATGTTCGTTCAATTATTAATTATGATATTTTTTAGAGTAATATTATGAATAAGAAGGAGGTGATTCATAGTCAAGGACGACAGATTGTTTTTAATGTGTTTCAATATTTGAAACGCATAGAAGATTCCGGCGCCTCCAACCTGAACAATTTGCAAGAGTGCGTGGCTGAAGCAACAGGCGTGTCATTGCGGACGGTGCAAAGAATTGTAAAGGAAGGCACAAACAAACCACTCTGCAGCAAGTTCAGTTCACCAAGGAAAACCGTAAATAAACCAAGCCCTAAGTCAACAGTGAATGGATTTGACGAAGAGATTCTAAGAACCGTGATGTATCGGTTTGCAGCAATACATAAACGTAGACCGACTTTGAAGTTAGTGTTTGACGAATTTAAAAATTATTGCCCTCATTACACGGGAAAATTAGGTTCGTTCAGAAAAATTGTTGTAAGAGCAGGGTTTCGTTGGAAGAGAACTGTAGATAACAGGAAAATTCTTGTTGAACAAAGCAATATAAGGGCAAAGCGAACCATATTTTTGAAAAATCTTTCAAAAGGAAAGTGTTTGATAATTGTTCATGCAGGTGGAAAAAATGGGTTCGTTCCAAATGCAGAATTGATATTTAAGTCTGGTTTGAAAACTGGGGATTATCACGATGACATGAATCATCGCAATTATAAAAAGTGGCTGCAAGAAAAGTTAATACCAAATTTGGAACCAAATTCAGTGTTTGTGATAGACAATGCGTCATATCATAATGTTCTTGTGCATCCTAATCCTACTTCAAGTTGGAAGAAAACAGATATGCAGAAATGGTTGAAGGAACGAAATATCCTCTTTGAATGTAAGGAAACCAAGCCTGAATTATATTCCAAAATTAAGGCACATAAACCTGTTCATCAGCTGTTTGTAATTGACGAGCTACTGGCAGAACATGGTCATGTAGTATTGCGTTTACCTCCATATCACCCAGAACTAAATCCTATCGAGATGATTTGGGCGTTACTTAAAAACCGTGTCACTGCATATAATGTCACCTTCAAAATAGATGATGTATGGAAGTTGGCAGAAGAACATATAAAAAATATTGGAATCAACAAGTGGACTAAAGTATGTCTGCACGTAGAGAAAATTGAAGAGGATTATATGGAACGAGAAACTTTAATAGACGAGGTTCAAGACCTAATTATACGGGTTGATGATAATAGCGATAATTCAGATAGATACTTATCATCAGGCGATGAGTCTGATGATGGGGATGAAAGTTTAGGATGTGAACCCATTTAAAATATAATTTATGTAAAATAGTTGAATGATGGTCTTTATTTAGCGTTGTAGAAAATATGTGTCATAAATACATTTGTTTGTACATTATTGTTTATTACTGAGGTGTTGATATAAAACTTGCTTAAAGAGGGAAGCAGTCTTTATATCAAATTATGTTCAGTAGTGCTGTGACAATCGATCACTTTTAAAGCTGAAACAATCAATGAATGACTTTCAAAGTGATTAAATCATTTTACATTTTAATCCAATCATAATCAATTCTGTTAAGCATATCCATCCTTTGTCTCCAAAGAGGATTCTTATTGACTGTATTTATCTCGGCGCTTCTATCCGATCGTGTTAATCCGCTTCAGTTTGGCGACATAAACCAGTTTTCGATCCGATGCAGCGTCTCCGGTCAATCCATTAAAACAAGTGGATTGTACTACTCGATCGGATCTGAATTCCGCATTCGACGACATTATGCAGACTTGACGATTTAAATAATCTATGATTATAATATCAACAGCACCTGATCAGGCCGTTGTAGTATATCTAACTTCAGTCGTAAAAGCAATATTGCTTTTGTTTAGTCAGAAAGGTTAAGATTATTAATTATTCAAGGAATTATTTTATAGCTAGATTATCGATGAAGTGCGTAAAAAATATATTAATTTAGCAAATATTTCTAAACTATAAATGAGGTTATGTAACAAATATATAACCTGACAAGATGCAAACCTTAAGTACCTTTTTTTTCACACTATAACTGTTCCTCTTCCTTCAATTCTACAGCACTGAATTGTTGATTCTATGATCCATTAAAATAAAGCACGAGATATAAGCAAATTATAATAATATTAATATAACAAATGATAAAAAAACCTTTTGGTATTAATTAAAAATTGTTTTTGTTTTGCTTTTGTTAGTTACAACACCATGAGTGTCATTGTGTAAACATATTCTTAAAACGTTTATGTAAATAAATCTTAGTAATATTTTTGAGGTGGGCATTTGACATTTTTATAGTGTTTATAGTTTATAGTTTGTGTTTAAAACAAAAACGTCTATTGATTTGAAAAAAAACGAATATGTAGTACTACCAAATTGTTTTTGTTCTACTAGTGACTATAAGTGATAAAATATATTGTGTACACTGATCCAATCAATCAATAATTTGGGGTATCACATCTAACAATAGCTCAGATTATTTTTATTGAAGAGCAAAAATCAACATAAAACTATTTAAAACACATTCTTTGGTTGCTCGACATTTTTTGCTCTGGCAACACTGGACGTGCAAGCAGTCGATGTTTTCTAGTCTCATTTTTTTATTTTGATTATTAATATAGCTCTTCCTCGCGCAGGTTTTTTCAAGGTCACCCGCCATGAGATAATAATACTACTATATACCTTTCATTAACACGATTTCTTTGTTTGCTTCCAAATTTTATCCATTTTTCCCACTTCTTTTATCTATTCTGCTGTAACGATTGTTACAATGTAAATTTGTTTTGTCTGTAACGGGAAAAAAATTGACATTTAATGTTTCTTGACAGGTAACAAAATGTGACTTTTTATGAATTTACTTTTTCCCCGGGAAAAAAATTAGTACTTTTTTCCCGGATATGTACAAATAAGTAAGAACACGAAGATATTTAATTTAAAGCAGAGTCCACACTTGTAACATTCGGTTTGTAACATAACATCGTATCATAACTTCGTCGCGTACAAAACAACCGATATAAACAACTTAGGTAAGCAATTCTTGAAACCACTCTCAGGCTTAAATTGACCGGTGTTTTGTCTCCCTCCGCTTCGCGTCGGGAAACAAACACACCTTGAGCTAAAATCTAGTACCTTTTTCCCATGTATACCAAATAACTATTATTTTCAACTAGAAAAATGTTTTCTCTAAATCAAAGTCGCCATTTTTTACTATTTTAAAAGCTGAATACACTACAGCTTCATTTTGGTTTTTAAAAATAGTCCTTAAATTTGAAAAAGATAAACAACATAGGTAAGAATTTGTGCAGACATAGATTACGGTAATACCAATGATTATGCTCCAGTCAATACATATCTCTCTAGTTAACAGGAAAGCGATGGTTAAACGTAACGACAAATTTAGTGTTGTTTTAGTGTTAGTCCTTGTCGCAGGGGGCCCACAAACCCCGATATATATTTTTTTATATTCTTTTTAGATAAAATCGCTATTTATGCACCAAGTGTGTTATTAAGAAGATAACTCCCGGAGAGTGACTCATCCAGCCCGGGGGCCTATGGCCTGAGGGCTAGATTGAGTCGCCCGATAGGCGTTATTATCTAGTAACGCAAGTAGTTCATACAAGATTATATATTTCACTTCATATATAAAATCAAAAATAGCTGATAGGTAAGTTTTCTATTTTCGTATTTAACTCGGATTTTACTATGTAACTGTTAAACACACCTACATCATGTTTTCCATGATGACAATAAACACTTTGACGTTCCTATGTTTAGGACATTTGTCACATTTATTTAATATTAATAGTGCAAAATGGCTAACCAATTGTTGCCAGCAAAGCAAGCTCTAAAAGCAACTGGAAGTTTGCTATCCATTAAATCTAAACAGAGCTATGAGAAAGCTTAATAACACAATTGATTTGTTTCTGAGAGCATAATGAGTGGGCGTTATGAAACCATTACGCCCTCCATTACGCCCCGGTTGTTATGGACATGTATACATATCTCGTATCCTAGGTGTCATGACTAAATTACAACGAGGTGAAATATAAAATATTAAAGGAGCTTTATAAAGTAAAACAAGTTTTAAGAATAAAATTTTTTATGACCGTTACGTCTTACATAATATATTTTATATTTCACCTCGTTGTAATTTACTCAAACCACCTAGGATACGAGATATGTAAACATATTCATAACAACCTGGGCGTAATGGAGGGCGTAATAGTTTCATAACGCCCGCTCATTATGCCCTCAGAAACAAATCAATTTTTTAGCTATTTATGCACCAAGTGTGTTATTAAGCTTTCTCATAGCTCTATTTAGATTTAATGGATAGCAAACTTTCAGTTGTTGTTAGAGCTTGCTTGCAATTAATGCTGGCAACTCTTGATGAGCCATTTTGCACTATTACTATTAAATAGACGTGACAAATGTCCAAAACACAGGAACGTCAAACTGTTTATTGTCATCATGGAAATCATTATGTTATACCCTATTCACGATAAATATGGGATGACGTCGTAAACAATAACAAAGTGTTAGTAATTGTATAATGTGGATGTAACTATGAACGCAGCTTTAATGATATTTCGATTTAGTATGTTACAGTTGGCTGTTTTGTGCGGTGTTGTAACATTTTCTGCTTCTTTAGCCTTAGACACAAAATTTGTTTACAGTGAAATTTTAAAACACTGCTGTTATTACTTGAAAACTCTTACTTCTGCATCTTGAGATGCATTGCTACTACAATTCGCTACCATATAGAAAGAAGATATTTTAAAAATAACCTTACAATTTAAAATAGCCAACTTTTATTAATTATTTAATAATAAACAAAAACTATAAAAGTCTAACTATTAAACAGGCATAAAATAAGTCAATCATGACAACACAGCATTTATTTGTTTTGTGACGTCATCCCATATTTATTGTGAATAGGGTATAGGTGTGTTTAATAGTTATATAGTAAAATCCGAGATAAATTCTAAAATAAAAACTTATCTATCACCTAATTTTTATTTTATATATGAGATGAAATATAAACTCCTGTATGCACCGGTTGCGTTACTAGATGATAACGCCCATCGGGCGACTCAATCCATCCCTCAGGCCATAGGTCCTCGGGCTAGATGAGTCGCCCTCCGTGCGTTATCATCTTAATAATATACTTGGTGCATAAATAGCTAATCTATTTGCTTATAAAAACTTTGCAGAAACAGAAATTCATAACCTAAGGACAACAACCATGTATTAGTTGGTAATATCGCGGTAGCGCTACAAAGAAAAACATTCTCGCTAACTTTGTTTATTCAAATATACTATCAGCCACCAGTCCCAGTTGCTTCATTACAAGATTACAGCCACCCTATCATAAATACCTTTGGAACCAAAAATGTCTTTAAGATCTTGACACGCTAGTATAAAAACTAACAGCCCAATAAAACTCTCAATGTCGAAATTTTGACTATAAGTTCTCTGTAAATGGAATCAACCCTTTTCAAATTGCTATAATATTTAAAGCTATTTTTTTGTAAATTCACATAGTATAAAGAATGGTCAAAACTACTTCATAATGAATCATGCAGAAAATCATGCAGAAAAGAAGTTGTTTTGTCGGTGAACGTGCACTTGCAACATCATTTATTTGTTTGCACGGTGTGTTGTGTACTGTCTTACTGTTTATGTGTCAATACGGTTCCTTGTTGGTTAATGTACCTTGTGTGTTGATACTAATGTGTTTCTACCCGTAATTTAACATGTTTAAAGAGATATAAATCTGGTGTGGAGTAGCGAAAAATTCGTGAAGAAGAAGAAAAGAAGACTGCACAGGGAAACCAGCACATCGCCATATTTTTTAAGTTGAGCAACAAAGCGAAAGTAACCATATTAGGCAAGTTATTTTCAAATGTAAAATTAATCACGCTCCTTTTCGAAATTAACGTTTAATAGTGAAGATACTGACAGTGATAATGAAAATGTAACTGAAGGTTCTAACAACAAAGAACTGCTGCACCATACTCTTAAGTATAATGAGATTTTCTTATATTAACCGGACCAATGGCTGGGACTGGACCTAGATCTGGAATTGATGGTCTATTAGTTACTGCTACTATACAGGAAAATTATAGGTAAAAATATAGTGAAGATATTAATATATATATATATATATATATATATATATATATATATATATATATATATAATATATATATATTCTTATGCTCTCCCCTTTTATATTTGATATTTACTTTAAACTGTGGTTTATATTTATAATTATATATATTTGACAGTGTGAAAATTTTGACTCTTATATTTCGTGCTTTAACTATGTCTGGTCGGTATACAAAACAAAACTATATAAATATGCCTCGACTATTGAAACTCTCCTTCTCAGGGTATCTACACCTACCTACCGTGGGTTCTGTGATAGGTAGATGGTCACGACACCGACCAAACAGCACTACCTTTATTTTAGTACACGTAACCTTATATTGGTATATGCCAAATTTAATAAACAGATCCACGTAGCCTTATGCCAAATCAAATATTCTTACCAAATTGACTTTGACGTATTCAAAAACACAGTACTCACCCGATTTATTCTTCGCTGTAGGCCTTTCTGAACTCTGGCTCAAGATCTCAGTCACCGGATGGGTCTTCACACTGCGTTTCACTACCACTAGGACTACTCTGTATTCCAGACACCAGGTTTTGATTTACTTAATTTTGATATCCACCCAAATCTATAAATAATGACTAAATTTAGAATTTTAAAGACCTTAAATTTGAACTTCCCCCGCGCTAATTTTCCTCTAATTATGCCGTCGTTCTGTATAACACTCCTCCTAATCCAACAATATCCAATCCTTAACCTGCTCGTTCCAATTCCGTGCCGCTGTATAATTTCCACTCAATACCTATCTATCCGCAATATCCTATCCAAATCACTCTAATCCGTTTTCCTTCAGTCTAATAAATCCAATACAACTCCTTTCTACCTTAATCCAACTCGTTCTAAATATCCACTCTTATTTACGCCTGTCTCAATGCCGCTCCAATATCCAATCTTGTACCTTTCTACTCTTCTTGATTATTACAATACCGTCTGACTATTTATATTCTTCTTTATTTCAATTAAAGGCTTTACTTTTCAAAATATTTTTATTTTAACTTGTAAATATCCAAAATTAGCACAATTTTACCAAAACACGTCTTGTTACAAAAATAATTCAAATCGTTCTCCTCATAGGTTAGATAAGTTACTATAGATAAGCCACTTCCATACTAAGGTTTGTTTTTTATTGATGCGCCATCTGTTGGATTGTGTTACCCACTACCATGTATCTTGACTAAGGTTTGCATCTATGCTAACAAAATGGTTAAAAACCTTACTAGGAAATATGACATGGATTCCTGTAATATTGACTTTTGTACAAGCTTAAACTAAAGAAAGGAAATCGTTATAATTGCTTGTATTTTTATATAGTGGTATCCATGCTTAAAAAATTTAGAGTAATTTTTTAACATGGATACAACAATATAAAAATACAAGCAATTACAAGGATTTCCTTTCTTTAGTTTGAGCTTCTACAAAAGTCAATACATATGGCTTAGTACAGTTTACCTCTGTAATTTATACATACTTAACATTAGTGATAAAACAAGACTGCCTATAGTTGTTTATTGTAAGATGGTAGTATACAAAGGTGTTTTCAAAAAGTTTATTTATTCACAAACCGAACAAACAATTTTAAAATACACATATAAATCTAACTTTTTACACATTGTGATAGGGATTTGAGATTCCATACTCTACGATTAACTACAGAATTCTAAATTGTTATTTAAATTATTTGGCTAAATGGAAATAATAGAAATCACCGATTTCATATTAAATCATGTAAAATAACTACCAATGGAACACTGCTGTAGTAAACATTGAACCGTTGTATAGTCGAAACCATTTAAGCTGACCTATGACTCACCGCGGTACATTATTAGAAATGATAATGTAAACTATATTGTCTTTGTCAGTATATGTAACTACTCTGCGCTAAAAAGGATGGATAGGAAAGAAGTACGTCTTTTAAAGATTAGTATGGCAGCATCAAAACGTATGTCTGTTATAACTAATATTTATGTATTATTATAACCTATAAATAATTTTAGTTTCCTGTCACTTTTTGTTGTCTTTTTACGTAGTTTTTGCTTTTTTGTTGTATTTACGTTTTTACATTTAGCTCAAATTGCAAACATATGTTTTTCAAAACTAAAAGGATTTCTTACACATTGTAAAAGGTAAATACAGATGCAATTAAACGTAAAATTTATGAGATGCACTCGAAAAGTAATACAAAAATTAATCGTAAATAGTGACTGATTTTTATATTTTTAGGATTGCATGTAACTGCAAAACACTCAAAAGAACTTGCTACTGCCGGCATATATGATTTTAAATTAACTAGCTTAAGAAGACTTTTACCTACCTTAATGTAGTAGAGCAATAGTACAATAAAATAATACAATACCGTTTTGTTTGTTTAATACTAAATTTGATTATATACAAATTAAATATTTACAAATACACTTTTATATGTACAACCATGTCTGTTAACCATTTAAAACAGGAATAATATAAAATCCCGAAACTACAATTTCCCTGATAATCGTGTGAATAAGTCTCAATTCCAACAGTAATCATTATTAGTCTTCAGATATTATCGAAACAGTTAGAACACAAGCGTCTTTATACTTAATGTCAATATAATATCTTGAAAATTCACTTTGTTTTCAAAAACCAACAATATTTGCGACACCATGCTCCGAACCAAAATATCCAGTTCTGTTGTACATTTCTATACCAAGATTTTATCTACATTCCTGAATTTTCATATTATATTATTAATATCTTCATTTAAACACAATTTATCTAAATAAAATGTTGGACTATTTCCGTTCCAAACTTCCAATTTACCTAAAAATTTTTGGTTTTATTTTTATAAAAGAAAAATGTATTTTATACTTATGTTAACGCCATTGCCAATTGCATATTCAACAAACATTTCTTATAATTCGTAAAAATTAAAAGATCATTTATAAAAGCCTTAGGACATCTCAACTGATTTGTCACAATATAAACTTTATGCGCCATTTTGTATAAACAACTGAACTAATCCGAATGCTAGAAATACGTTCTGATTGTATTGATGCATATGCTTTAACAAGATGCGTCATCGGTCAGCTTAACTGGTTTTGACTATATATCCTTAGTAGGATTTGGAAAACGGTGTCTGATGACAGTTCTATTAACACAAGTAGGCGGCACGCAACAAGGAACATCCACCACCCATGATGAAGCTACAAAACATCAAAATCAATACTATTAAAGATATAATTAAAAAAAAGTTTAAATTATCTAAGGTATAAGTTTAAACCAACAAGCCTTACTAAAAGTTTGAAAATTGTTTTCACTGCAATTATAGGAATGGAAAAGTATATTTAATTAATTTTAACAAAAAATACATACTTTTTTATACACAAATACAGTTGAAAAAATTACGAAAGCATAAAAACAACAGACCAAATAGAGAAATTTTTAACAAATAAATATAAAACATGTAGCATAGTTTTAGATACCTGTAGCCTGGCGTGGCGTCTAAATTTAGATCTAGGGTATCTAAAATTACTTAGGGACCCTAGATTTAAAACAGCGCCATCTGAACGGATTGTGTTACCATTAAAATCGTAATAACAATGCTGTGCTTAAAGTGACTACACCCTGGTTCTCCTATTATTATGTTTACCTAGGTGATACCACCTTTAAAATTATGCCTACTCTTTATACATTTTTAACAAACCCAACATCCAATTAAATCGTCCTAACTAGTTTGTGTCACTAATACCTATTCATCATCTTTTACACTTTACAATTATATAATTAAATGTTCATTCATTGGTTCATATGACCGCGTCGCACTCCAATCAGTTTTGATACAATATTTTCCACATATAATTTTGATACTACAAGTTTGTCCAAAGGTTGATTCTAATAAATAAGTGCCGAAATGCTTCACATATAAACCTGGCTCTGTGTGGTGAATAGTGGAACTTCCACAGACGCAACCAGCTTTTAGATCAGCAAATTTACTCTCCATGGCTTATCAACGTACAACTTAGTATAAATCCTTGAATACTGCGCTTTCTCACGCATCAAGTCATTGTTTTTCGTATTGGCACTTCTACTCTGACTAATATACTTCAAATACTTTACCGTTTGTAAAGTACGGCAAACACAAATTTTACAGTTACGTGATCTGATCATTGGCTTCATTCGGCATATACACAATCTTAAAACACCAAAATACTCTTTTAGCTATTACGTACACTTCAATATATATATATATATATATATATATATATATATTGTTATGGATTAAAAGGGTTAAATTTGGGTTAAGCAATCCAATTTCAAACACCCTGTATAGAGAAACGAACTAATTATTTACGCGCAAAATTTATTTCATTTATTTAATTTAAACAAACAAGTATTGACGTATTTTTATAATTAATGATTGAAAAGTAATAGGTTCATAAAGAAAACCAGTTTTAAATACAAATAGAAACGCATAATTAATTTAATTTATTTTAATTCAACGTGTAATAGCATTAGAAAACACACCGGTGTATAGAAAATCAATAATCCGAAGGCAAAAGTGTTCGTGGTAGCAGACAAGGACGTCAATTGTATCGAATACCGTGAAATATAAGCTCCTAGAATTGTTGTTTTAAACGGTCGATAATTAGGAACACCTGCATGTTTGAAAGGTTACCTTCTTCGAATTTATCAACATAATAAAGCGGGGTTCATAGAATATAATTTCCAACCGTCAGTTGCTTCGAATAACAAATTAACGAAGTTTCTTAAAGAGCAGAGGAGATGCACGATCAATAATATGCTACAGATAAAACGGATATAAAAGCATTCGTTTACAAAACGCAGGTACTCAATCCACGTGGACTCAAGTGACGCTGTCAGCAGTATCGATTTTTTATAACTCAAGTGGGGTTGGAACGCGACATCAAATATGCATAAGACAGGGATAAAAATATTACAGGCGGAGTTTTATGACGACACAGTACAGTATCATTGGTAGAAACGAGTAGTTTTACAACGGACGAACACGCGACCGGTGGAAGTAATTTTTCGGATCAGATAGCGCGTCTACGAGGTAAATTTCTGGAAGCTTTAAAGCGGTTATATCAAAATTTGAAGAAGTATTATTTTAAATTAAGTATTTCGCGTGAAGAGTGGCCGAGAGGTGGCATTTTGAATTGTATAGATACTCTAAGAGAATTAATAGGAGTCTCTTTGTATTCTCATCGCTCTCTTTGTATTTTCATCGCTTTAGACTACGTATAATAATCAACCGACGTTATAGTAGAGGCTTGTGAGTATTGAAAAATTTCATAATTCAGTAAACGTAGTATTAGCACTTATAACGTGATCAGTTGAGGCCTTGTAGTTATTAACGTGAATAGCGTCGAGTGAATTAAATTAACCGAGGTCCAACTAATACCATAACAAGCTAATAAATCAATAAACAAAAGTATAAACGTTTAAATGGCAGGCTTAAATCCGTAGAAAACTCTCTACATATAAAAATTTATCAACAACAAGGTGGACAGCTAGAGCTGAAATATTAAAAGCTATCGGTACTCATTTAGAAGCAATCGTTAATGTTCTGTACGAAATTTCCGCCACAAAACAAGAATATGACTTTAAGACGAAATCCAAAGCATTTGGATTAATGAAGAGAGTTCCTAATTCCGGCTTTAATATTGCTGTTATGTTCATGAGAACAGTTTTGTAGAAAATAAAACTGCTGACAGAAGTTCTAGAATCTCCAGAACTTAATATTATTGATGCTATAGTATTAATAAAAGGCATTATTAACTCTCTTGGGGTTATTAATAATAGTAATGATGAAATTGACAATCTCATTCAAAGTGCCTAGACTATGAAATTTCGCTAAAAGTTGACGCTAAAAGTGATTTTGAAAAGTATCATAGACGAAGACTTTTACGCCAAAAAATTGGTGAATTTAGAGACACGCAAACTACGTTCACATTTCAAGATTGCTACAGAACTGAATTACTGTGTATTTTAGATACACAGTCGGTAACATTAAACTTAAACATTGGTGAACGCATGGAAGCCATTAAGCCACAATACTTGATATCCAATCCTTCTATAAACAAGTGTAACCTAACACCGTCCAATATAGAAGCTATTGCTTCAATGTTCCCGCCTGAAGCAAAACCAGATGTATATGATCTTCAAACTGACATGGAAGTGCTGTTTAATAATTACCAAAATTCACAAAAATTGTGCGAGCTAAAGGCACAAGCTGCAAAATTAAAACATATGTTGAAGTTGGTGTTTTGGATTAGTCTACTTGCTGTTACATCTGGAATTTCAGTTGCTAAAAACGAAAAAGTTTCAGTAAACTATAGTTTGTCAAAAATGCGTTATGTTCTTCAATGACATAAAGCAGGTTAAATCTAATGAACTAGCAAACGAAAACAAACTGACGGACGCAATCAATTGGAATGAATTTGTTACGTCATGGGCGAAATAGAAGCAAAGAATTCAAGTGCATGTGCGGTAGTGAACACAGACCACATACACATTTATACATATGCATTTATATACCTGTAAATCGAAAAAATTTGTTGCAAACGTTTGTAAACAGTGCTGAACATTGTAATATAATATTCTGTATATTGTGCCTAGTGAACTCATACGTATACATAAAACAACAGCCACCAGCGCGTTCCCATTCGTCATTTATTACTTTTTACATCTAGCAAAATGTAGAAGAAGTAGGTGAGGTATACAATTAAAGTATCTTGCATAAAACCGCATTTAATTGCCCAAGGTTTCAGTCACTATGGAAAATTGAACAGTTTGAACATATTATTTCCCACCAATTTTCATTGTATTTTGATCAGCATTGGCACAATGTTTACTACAAGGAATTGAACATGACGGGTTCACACTTCTAAGCATTAATTAATCAAATATTTATACTAATCCATTCATCATCATTAAGTCTTCAGTCTTAGAACTGGTTGGACGCGTACCCTCATTGTTTCCTAGTCTGAACCAACCTACACATTTCCCTGAAATTTGCAGAATCTGCATCTATCACTATTTGTCTGATCTCGGTCTACCTCTACCTATCTTTTTTATCTCTGCTTGTAATATATCCCGTACTATTTCCCAGAAATGCCTTAGAACGTATCCCGTGCTTCTATTTCTCCTATTTTTTTTCCTTTTCCACAGATATCTTTATTCCTCTACTATTTTAACAACCTATTTGATATTAATTTTGTTTGTCCATGCTACCATCCTCATACATCTGAAGCACAACATTCCAGAAGGCTTCTATCTCTTTCTGTCTGCTTTTCCTGCAGCCCCTATTTCATAGATGTACTGTGCTGTGCTCCACACTATGTTTTGAATGGTTTTCTTCTTGTATCAATGTTCGTTGTTTTTGAATATAGCTGCTGTTCTTTCTTGTTTGATGCAGTTCGGTCACCTTCTATTGTTTTACAGTTATATACCCTACTTCCCGATATTCAGTTGTATGTGAAGGGGGGTAAGCAGCCTTTGGCTGCCACGTTCCCCCAGCACTTGAACCTTTGTCGAATTAATAGTTTCTCCAATTTATCATTTCGCACATTCAACATTAGTTGAAAATATTTCACAACCAACACCTGTAGTTATTTATAATAATCATCAGACTTAAGAGCACTTATTTCTTCGTCATTGAGTTTTACGTCTTGAAACTAGTTGGACTTGTACCTTGGTTTATTTATGTTCTGAGCTAGCCTACACAGTTCCCTGCAATTCTCCCAACAGCCTATATACATTGCATTTACATTTCCAATGCTCCACCCAAAGGTACTACATTGGCCAGGAGGCGAATTTTTGTTGCCTGGAAATTTAGAATTTTGCCGAACCCTTGCCGTTCCAGGCCAGGTAGGGATCTTTAACGTGCGTGACAACACTCACACACGGAACCTCCATTTAACCACTCATCCGAACGAGGGCGTAATTTTTGTGAAAAATGCTCACCTGCCATTTTTTTAAGCAGTCGGCCGTGTCAGGATTCGACAGCCTATGTACAACTCGATTCCCTTGTATTGTTTTCTAATTATATGCCCTATTTCACCGAGATTCAGTGGTATGTGAAGGGGGTTAAGCAGCCTGTGGCTGCCAAGGATCCACCAACACTTAGACATTTGCCGTATTAATAGTTTTCCAGTAAATCCTTTCCCGCAATTAACATTAGTTGAAAGTATTGCAAATCCAATATCTGTAGTTGTTTATCATAATCACCATGTACAGTAATTATTATTGTCATTAGTTTTCCACCTTACGACTGACTGGAAGCGTACCTCCGTTGATTTCTATTCTGAGCAAGCCTACACATTTCCTTGAAATTTTTACAGCCTACATCTTTCACTATCTGTGTGCAGTAGTCTAACCTAGGTCTACCCCTACTTCTCTTTTTTCCTATCTCTGCTTCTAATATACTCCGCACTATTCCCTCATGTGTGTGGCCTATCATCCTATCTCTCCTATGCTTTACTGCTTTTCGCATATTTCTTTCTTCACCTACCATTTCTAGTACCTCTTTGTTCTTAACTTTGTGTGTCCACGATATCTTTATCATACGTCTGTAGCACCATATTTCAACGACTTCTACCTTTTTCTTGTCTGCTTCTCCTACTGTCCAGGCTTCACAGCCATACAGTGCTGTGCTCCACACATATGTTTTAAGCAAACTTTTCCTTGTTTGTATGTTTGTGGTCTTTGAGCACAGTAGTTGCTTTTTCTTGTTAAATTTAGCACCAGCTTGTGCTAATCTTTGTTTTATATCTTTTGTGCTTTTCCCATCTTGCGTTATTTGACTTCTAAGTAGCAGATATCCTTAACCTCTTGTAAGTTCCCGTTACCTATTTGTATTCTTTTTTTTTATTTATTTTCCTCTCTTTTGCATACTAGAACTTTAGTTTTGTTTTTGTTAATTTTCATGCCATATCTCTCCGTTATTGTTTGCATTTCATTAAGAGCAGCTCCTAACTTTCTTTGCTAGATGCTAATACCGCTATATCATCTGCAAATCTAAGCATTTCAATCTTTTGTCCGTGCTTATTAATTCCAAATGTCTTCCTGCACTTGACAGTATTCATTGCCTCTCCAATGTACAAGTTAAAATTAATGGGGATAGGGCGCATCCCTGTCTCACCCCTTTCCTAATATTTACTTCTCTACTTTCTTGTTCTAATTCTATTACCGCTGTTTGCTCTTTGTATAAGCAATGTACTATCCGTCTATCCCTAAAACTCATTCCAATATTTTTGAGTATTTCGAACATTTTTTTCCATTTCATATTGGCAAATGCTTTTTCCAAATCTACAAACCCTATATATACGTTTTCCCCCTTCTCTATTGTTTTCTCCATTATCACCCTCAGAGCTAAAATAGTCCCCTGTGTTCCCCTGTTTCGCCTAAACCCAAATTAATCTTCTCCCAGTATTTCTTCAGCTCGTTTTTCCATTCGTCTTTGTACAATTCTAGTTAATATTTTTGAAACGTGTGCTGTCAAACTTATTGTTAGAAAATTTTCACATCTATCCGCTCCTCTTTTTTTTGATATAGTTGATATGATGTTACGTTTGAAATCATTGGGTATCTCACCTGTCTCATACATATAGCCTACAAGTCAAAGAGACGTTCTGTTACTGCTTGTCCAGCGGCTTTTAGAGTTTCTGCTTGTACCTTATCTGTACCCGGCGCCTTACCATTTTTCAGACTCTTTAATGCTAATTCTAACTCATCTCTAAGTATAGGATATCCCAGGTCATCATTTTCAATGTCTGATTCCTGTTCTAACGCTGTTAGTTCCTCTCCTGAATATAAATTCCCATATATTCCTGCCATCTAGCTACTTTCTCTGCATTTTCTATAATGACGTTTCCTCCCGCGTCCTTTATATTTTTGCTATATCGTTTTATATCCCTAAAATTCATTCTAATTAATTTGTATGCTTCGTCTGTCTTTCCTATATTCATCTTAATTTATACCTCTTTGCACTTTTGATCAATCCATTGTTCTTTATCTTTCCTGCATTTGCGAATAATTTCCCATTTTATGGCTTTGTATCTCTGTTTTCCTGATTCATCTGATCTATTTTTGTATTTTCGTCTTTCTTCTATTAAATTCAGAATATCCTTTGTTATCCATGGTTTCTTGTTCTTTTTTTGTGTTTATCCCAGAATATCTCTGGCCGCCATGTCTAAGCTGGATTTAATGTTATTCCATTCTGTTTCTACTTCCTTAGTATCAGAAATTTTCCCGATATCTTTCAGCCATTTATTTGACTTTTTTTCAAATCTTTTGTGGATATCTTTATCTTTTAGCTTCTCAAAGTCAAAGTGCCTTTTTCCGTTCCTCTTTGTCAGATTTTTAAATTTAAGTGCGGCCTTCATAATTACGATGTTGTGGTCAGTGTCTGTTAAGGCGAATTTCGAGGGGTTTGCATCCCTTCCTTAACCATAGGTAGTAGTCGTCAGGCACTCGTATGATGAGCTACGCGCTCTTGGTATTGATGAACCCTAGCGTGCTCTATCGATATATGTAACACGAGATTTATGTAATCTGCGATTCCTTACTATACCTTATAGATTTGTTTTTGTGTGCTACAATGTTTGTGATTTTACCCGTAAATAAAGGCATAAAATTAGCCGCACATTTCTTTATTTGGAAATGATATTCTACCAGTGCGATACCAAGCAAACCTCTTGAACTTGGTCCACTACAAGAAGGGTTTCCAACCAAGGCTGAAGAACCGTATCAGAGGCCTAAGGAGTCACCCCTCGCCCATTGGTCCTTCGAGCCGGATATACCTCTGTAAATGCGGAACAGGTACATCTCTAATAGAACAAAAGGTCAGTCCTTTCCATTATATTCTATAATTTAACCTTCAACTTATTTTATTGCCGAAACGACGTGGGCACATCATAAATTTTTAGGTGTAATCCCAGTTATCCTATTATTTATCAAAGGACTTTGTAGCACATCTATTATCCATGCGTCTATATGCAAACAATCTAAATCGTAAATCTTAAACCCCTTTTTAAAGCTCTTATAAACTGTTTGTAAAAAACACCGCAGGCGCTTTCCTCAATTGACTGCTATCTGCATAAAAACCGGTTCACTCACCCCAACACGTTTCTTATCTCAAGGCGTATTGTGCAGCTGCCGGCTAAACCAATTAGCATTTCTTTACCTTACCGTCAATTACGTATATAATAGCTTTCTTTGCGGCTATTAACTTAAAATATATGTCGCTCATTACAGCTGTTTCCTTTTAAAAGGTTTACATTTCTATACTTGAATTTTACCGTAATTTACACTCAGAATTTATTATCCATTTTTGTGGGTACACAATAAGCTTTAGGTGTATTTCCAATAAGCGTCATACATTTATCAAATTGTTTTCTGACATGCGTTAAAATTATAAACAACCCAAGTTTAAAGGTTTTAATAACTTGTCCTAAAATTCTCTAGTAACAATTCTATTCGTACATTGCAGTTCGTTTTCAACTACCTATAGTTTAACCCTATAACCATTTGTTATTTTTTCATATTCACATCTTGTTATTTAAGTGCGTTTTTTAGCTTCATAAATACAATGGCTGAACTTACGACTGACAATCTAAAGTATTTTGTAGCTTGTCGTGGCATTTTAAAATCCACTTTAACGCGATTTGATTCATTTATTAGTAAATGCGCGATATCATTGTCAGAAGCGTCCCGCATTGACTTGCAAACTCGCTTGGAGGCATTTAAAAATTTACCAATTGAATTTGAAAGGATCCAAGGAGACATTGAACAAATATGCATTTCTAGCAAACTTTCCGAACTCGAAAGTCAAGATCGGGAACGTGAAGAATTTGAAACACGATAGTATGTTTTAGTTGCACAAGCTAAATTACTTCTTGTAGACAACAAGCAGTCAACTATGACTGCGATGGACATTCAACCGCAAGAAACACGCTCCACGATGCAATATTTCAATCCGAGCCTACCTCCCATCCCGTTACCTGGATTTTCAGGTTCATACGAATCATATATTAATTTTAAAGAAACCTTTGTGTCTCTAATAGACAGCAACCCTCATTTAAAGAACGTAGAAAAACTTTACTACTTGCAATCAACCCTAAAGGGCGAGCCATTGAAAGTTATCAAATCATTAGCGACTACCGACGGTAGCTACGCCACTGCTTGGCAATTGCTCAAGGACCGGTATGAAAATCAAAAGGCTATTATTCATGCTTATATGAAATCCATGTTTGAGATTCAAACCGTTAAGGATGGCTCCCATCAACATTTAAGAAATTTTTTGGACACTTTCCAAAATCATTATAAATCATTAGAGAACCTTGGCGAAAACATTTCTGATTGAAGCACAATGCTAATTTTTCTTTTAACCTCAAAATTGGATTTAGCTTCCCGTAAGGAATGGGAAAATTATTCCAAGCACGAGCAATCACCTCACATTAATCAGTTTATAACTTGTCTTACTGACAGATGTAAGTTCTTAGAATATCTCGATTATAAACTAGCTCACACGGACAGAAGGCCGGAAATTAAGCCCAGATACATTCAACAAGCCAAAGGCGTCTCACATACGCTCTTAGCTGCATCTCCCACCGCTGAGCCTTGCCCGTTATGCAAGGAATTTCATTTTTTGTATTCATGTAAGCGTTTTCATGACATGCCTATAAGCACCAGATTTGCTGAAGCCAAGCGTGCTAATTTATGTACGAATTGTTTGCGTTCGGGACATAAAATAGCTGATTGCAAATCCATCCGCTATTGCAGAACATGTAAGGGCAAACACCATTCTTTATTACATAAACCAGTTTCTAGAGAACCCGCGAATTCACAATCGCGCAACAAGCCCCTATATCATTACCTCAAAACGAGTCTAAGGTTGCTCCACAAAATGACTGCAGTCTCTACTGCACAAATCAAAATCCAAACTCTAAATTATTATTATTATTATTATTATTAAATGTCACAGCCTATTGTTTAAGGTTTATAAAAAATTGCAAGGAACATGCAAACTCTAGAATTTCGGGGCCGCTTACTCCCGAAGAAATAACACACAGTAAAAATCTCCTTTTACATTCTGTTCAGAATGCAGCATTTTCAGACGACATTCGTTATCTAAAAGCCCACGACCGAGTGAAAGCTTGCAGCAAACTAAAGGAGTAGATATAATAGGTTCCTTCTGGGCCACTTCGATCCTCACTCGATCGATCCCCCCACCCTGCCTTCTATTTCGCAGTTGTTGAGGTGGTGTGCCTTGTAAATTCTGACGATCCTCAAGACACTTCTGGCGCACATCGTTTCTCACTGGATCGCCGCCCCCCTTCCTACCCCTTTCTGCTTGCCTACTAGTCGTAGGGTGTTGAAGGGGGACGGGGGTCTTATGACAATTCTCATGACTCATTCGAATTCTTCATTATGTTTATCGGCTTTGCGGATGTCCTAATCAGCATTTTGCGGGCTAGAAAATTTTTAACGATAGTGATAGGCAGATATAATTAGCATCGTGAAATTACATGGGATTATTTAGCACTATTATTTTAATATTTTAATTTTACTTTTTAACATATATCATTTTTAATATTAGACTAGTATAAGTGTGTTCTTAAATTTTAGAATTAAGTTGACTACATAATTGGACTTATATACATATGTCTGTGGAGACTTTATTAATAAATAAAATAAATGAAATTATGTTTATCGGCTTTGCGGGTGCCCCATTCGGCATTTTGCGGTCTAGAAAAAATTTTTAACGATCCTCATGACTCGTATGAATTCTTTATTATGTTTACCGGCTTTGCGGGTGCCCCATTCGGAATTTTTCGGTTTAGAAAAAATTTTAAAAAATTTAAAATCGAGTGAACATATGTCCTGGGGTTTAAAAAATCGATTCGAAATTATATAACATAGATATGGGGAAAAGTTATTGGCATCGTAGTAGGTCAAATACTTACACGGTGTAATGAGATCGTACTCTTCCTCCATGTACTTGTTGGCTGTAGCGTAACGTTCCGTATGGGCGGGCGGACCGGTTGCACGGGCGGGCGGGCGGACGATTGCGGATGAACGGGCGGACGGGCTGGTGGGGGGACGGGTGGATGGACGGACGGGCGGGCAGGGATGGACTATTTAATATAAAAGACTGCTTTTGAAATTTTGAATCAGTCTTAGCAGTATATTTGAAAGATGTACACCAAGCAATCTTTAGAGAAAGCAATTAGTGAAATTCAGAAAGGTGTGTTAAATACGCGTAAAGCTAGTAGGTTGTATAATGTGCCTAGAACAACACTACGAGATCACCTCTAAAAACTAGGTGTTCGAAATAAAAGTAGAGAATCAAATATCCCGGTAGAAGCTGCACGACAAAAAGTTAAAATACCCATACAAAACTTTGATACATATACCACTTCTAGTGCAAAGAAGTTGGTAAACATGGACCTTTGTTCCCATCCAATATAAGGGCAATATTTGCGGGACCATCGAGTTGTGGAAAACCAACGCTCTAATATCTCTCATTTTACATGAGAATGGACTTGCATTCCAAAACGTCTATGTGTTTTCTAAAAGTTTATATCAGCCAAAGTATGAACTGTTAAGAAAGCTATTTGAACCCTTAAAGACGGATATTGGTTACTACGAATTTGGGAATTATAAAGATTTGATTAGGTCAGAGGATGCAAAAGAAGATTCAATTATTGTCTTTGATGATATTCATGCAAACGAACAAAACAAGATCGCACGGTTTTTCTCCTGTGGTAGACATAAGAGTATCGATTCCTTTTACTTATGTCAAACGTATGCCAGCACAGTAAAGCACGGACTTAGAGATAACGCTAATGTTATTTCAATATGGAAACAGGATGATGCAAATCTTTGGCATATCTTTCTAAATCATGTTGGCAGTGATATGCCCTTTATAAAGTTTAAAGAAATTTGTCAGCGATGCTGGAATGGTGGTGACTCGAAATATAGTTTTATTACTATTGTAAAAGATTTTGATTTGGGTAAGGGCGATATAGAAAAATTTCGATGAGTATATAAATATAGAAGAAGCCGTTAATGGTTAGCCCCAATCTCAAGTTTCATGATGACGGCCGCTAAAGATTTTATTGTAAGCAAACATGAGCATCATTTTATGCAGGATGCCGTACGAAGGAAGTTTGTGGAACGCAAAAAAGATATACTACTTCACAACCAGTTTTCAAAGAAGCTCATAAACAGCATGAGCCTTTGCAAATCACCGCTTCCCAGTCATAAGGAATAGCGGAAAAATACTAAAACCTATGAAGGAGATTAAAGTTGAAAACAAAGGCGAACTTTTAAAAAAAGATTAAGTTACCAGTTAACGACGAGCCTGTACATCGTTAGTATACGAACGTGCTGGTTAAAACTGAAGACGAAAATATATACACGTCAGTTTATGGAGTTAAGTATAATCCCCAATCTAATACGCATAGTTCGGGAAAAGTATATAGGAAATTGATACAGAAAACAGTGACATAACCTTAAATAATAGAGGTCATCCTAGCACTAGAGGGGTATCTATAATAGAAGAATTAAGAGAAGAGGGTTGTATAATAGAATAAGCATAACACAAATCGAGCACAATCGGGGCATATCCGAACAAGAGTAGCTCATATAAAAGGACTGTTGGCATAGAAGTTATAATTTATCGATTATACAGTTTAAAGAGGTGATTAAACAAATATGTATAAAGACTTTGGGAAGGTTATTCGAAGATTTCGCAATGCTCTACGAGTAAAAAAGGCGAATGCGGGCAACGGTTTTCGATAGAAGGACAAAAATGTCTTATGTGCCAGTCATACGAGGAAGCAATACAGCACTGTACTGCTGTGTTAGTATTGCCCGAAGATTTGGATGATTTTATGGAAATAATCGAGGAGATGGGATTTATAAAACTGTTGGCAGATATTCAGATGGAATATCTTTTAAATTCTAAGTTTTAAGATAAAAATTTAACTGTCTCAATTACTGTCATAAGAAATGAATGATGAGAATTTACAACATCAACAGTATCAACAACATCAACAACATCGATAATATCAACAATATAATCAACTTTACCAACCTCATGAAACCATTAAACAATTACAGCACCAACGCCCACAACATCAGCTTTGCCGTCTCTAATATTATAATGGGCAGGAGCAAAATATTAATTGGATAAGAAAATGCTTCCTTATACATCCAATAGGGTGGAACGCTAGACTACCGAAAAGATTCCAAAGGATAGCCAATAACTGGATATCTATATAATTTGTATCTGCATTGTTTTTGTAAAAATAAAGTTGTATAAAGTTGAATAATGTTTTGATAATACGCTCATAATGAACTGTCGTTTTACATCACTTTTGCGAATACAGCGCTAAGGTCGTCGTAACGGATACTATTGGGCTACGCTCGATCAATAGTTGCTCAATCGATTGCAATCTAAGTCGCCAATACATTGTGATATTCTAATCGTACCCGATGTTACTCTAACCTATGATCCAACAGCCCCATATATATCCAAATTGTCACATTACTAAGTAACTTACTACAGTTAATCACAATAGCATATTGCAATATAAAGCCTAGGGTGGGGTACGAAGGTTCTTTATAGCCACCAGGCAGCGCATTTTTTATACTATATATACCTGACATTTTAATGGATGACATCCTGGTTTGTAAGCAGGGATTAGGATCATCCAATGCCGATACACTCCTACATTGTGGGGTCTGTCGTATAAATATGGCCAACCACCAGTTTAAACCTCAAACCATTTTCCGGTAGCTTTATATCCATGATGCTATTGTTAACAACCGAGTTTACTTATTGTTATGATATTTGGGCGCAAGGTAACACGGTGCAATAACACTTACCTCATAGCATATTCGCTGAGCTTTTGATGTTGAATTGGAACCATGCCGCAAGCACCGTGGACCCGGCTTTAGTCAGAGGCGTGTGCAATGGTCTACCATGCGCACAAAGATCAAAGCAACATAGTAAATATTTTTTGACACCTTTATAAATGAATTATAGCTATTAAGTTGATATTAACAAAACATGCAGTTACATATACACGATGGATAAGATGCCTGTTGTGCTAGCCTGTATAGAATTATGGACTCTCAAAGCAATTATGCGTAGCCAATAACAGAATGAATAAATGCGATTGTTTTGTTATGATGCAAATTATTAGGTAAAATGAATTAGTAATATCGTAAGCAGAAGGGAGGGAAGGGATAATAAACGACAGCATTCTATAATTTATAATGAATACGACCGTGGGCTACTTCAGTTTTATTCTAGTATTTTTAATAGTTTGTAAATTTCGATATTGATATTGGAATTGATGTGTAAATATAATATAATATAAGAATTAAAATTAAAACCAGTAGTTTACATGGAAACTGGGCATGTCACCAACCAGGTCAAAAATAGATTTTATAGGTATTTCAGTTATTAAAGACATTGCACCAAATTCATTCCTATAATATGCCATGATGCTAACCAATCATAATCCTATTACATAATACTAAAACTAGTGGTAGCGGCGACTTAAGTTGCTGCTACAGTTTATAAACCTGTAAAACTTAATTCATATACAAATTTTCATGCTACTGAATAAATAAGATGTAAATAAAATAGCCGAGCGCCTGCCTATTTGCAACATTTATTAAAACGTGTATGCAACGGTCATATTAATATACACGTCTGGCGAATACTAAACACATAATTATGCTAAAATAAGTCTTTTAAAATAAGCATCGTCATCATCTGAAACAATGTGCTGTTAAAATCTGGCCACAAAATTAGTTTACTTACCTAGAGCGACTTCACAAAACTCGATTCGTAAACTGAAAGGCCGAGCACTTTACGTTAATGTATCAGCATATGTCATAAGGAAATGCTCGAGTGTAAACACCAGGAATCCATCTATGAGCAAAATGCTTAACCATTACTATTATTGTGCTATTCATTAGCAGAAATCTGCACAAATCTGCATAAATATTACGTCCAATGCTATTTTTTGTTTGATGTCTGAAAGCAGCTAATTAAAATATTGCATCATCCGTTTTACATAATTCACGTATGTAAAATTTGTAAACATTCAATATTTGTGCAATTTAAAGAACGAAATAATGCTTTACATAATCAAATGAGGTATTTTCATTATACAATACAATAATAATTATTACAATAGGTAACCCTATTTCGACTATTAAAAACAATGTCGATGTGTGAGCTCAAACGATTAGTTATTTGATAAAAACTTCTTGGGGGCGCGATTCGAGTGGTCAACGGCCTACTTAAACATGTCTATGCTTGTATAAATGTGCGTGACGTCATAAATATTATAGCTTATAAATATTTCTAGCTGTAAAATATATTAACCGGATGCACGTTTGAGGCTTCTCGCGCTTTACTAAGTTCTATTTTTAAAATGAAAATTGCTTTGTATTCACAGAATGTCTTTCTTTAATTTAAAGATCCAAACGCATAATAACCAATATAATTTACAGATTTTTTAAAAATGGGTCACTAATAGAAAAGATTTTTATAATACGTACTAATTTGCCTTATGGAGAGCTGCATTCGCGAGCGTCTTTGGTACCACGATACAATTATGTATCATGAAACCGCACCAGAAAATTGAATAACAACGGCACATATTTTTTCGGAGAACCGATTAATGCAGATTTTATAAAAAATTTGTTTATGCCATCTGGTTTATCGAATTTCACACTGTTGTTTAAGCCCAAACACTAGTAAATTTAAATAAGTAAGGTGTTTCTGTATGACAATTAAACTACTAATGTACCATCGTATAGATTGCGGCTATTTTCTGCAATTTACAGAAAGTGAAATCATTATACATATCTGAAAAAAATATATATCCAATCAAGCATACACACGCCCAAAAATGTTCGACTTACCTAGAACGATGTTTAATTACAGTAAAAATATCAGTCGAAGGAGTGTTAACCTCTCACGATCACCCGACGACTATGATTAGTCTCGAACCCCCACAAAAGTTATAAAATGATTACATCATGACTCATCCAAAATTCTACATCACGTCTGTGCGAAGCTCGGTAAAATTGAGGTCAGCGCTGCTTTTATATAGAGTTCGAATATTTTCAGTGGATCCTAAGATATTAACAAAATTATTAAAATTAATTAGAAACCTAAAACTATCTCAAAAACTATGTAGAATTTTACTAAAAGTCGCATTAAATATATAATTCATATACAAAATCGCGTTCGTCTTTGTCAATATCTGGAACCACACTAAACCGTACTAGAAAATTAAATCGTTAGTATCACAACGATACATATATTTTCTTCAGCGCGCCGATTTAACTTGATTTTATAAAAAATTTGTTTTTTCGCCTAGCATATATGAAAATAAATCATATCCACCCTAAAAATCTGACTGAAAGTAAATCTTTGCGTTTCTAGGGCCGCAAAACTCATAATAGCATGATTTTATAGGTTTTTCACGATCTAGACACCAATGACTATCATTGAGATTCATATATTGCGGCTTTGACGTTTCAAATAATTTATCATTTAACCTCGGCGTCGGTGTATTGTTAATAAGAGTTTCAAATAAAAATATAAAATAATCATAGATGAGTAGTGAATAATTGTAATTCTAACTGAATAACTGTTAGTGAAGATGAATGATAATTTAGACTGTGATGATGATGAAGAAATTACAAGTACTCCACCGGTCTTGCAAGAAGAAGTGAGCAATGCTTTTTTAAATTTTTTACCTAAAAGTCTAGAGAACGGTACAAAAATACTATGAATTATTTAATAAATAGAAAAAAAAAATTAAAAAGCTAAAATGTAACAGAGAATGTTTTAATTGCGTATTTATCAGAAAGATCGAAACGTGTAAATGCTGCTACTCGATGGGCTAAATTTTCAATGCTAAAAAGCACTTTTAAAATCAAAGAAAATATTAATTTTGATAATCATCATAAAGCATTCTGTAAACTACCTTCCCAAAAAATCTAAAATTTTGATTCAAGTACAATGAATGTATTCAATTTTAAGGCGGCAGATGATTAGGAATATCTAATGATAAAGGTATACAAATAAAATTATTGTAAATTTTAGATTAACTTTACATTGCAAGTTTCTCTTATTATGGGAGTATACGGAGCTTGCCGCCGAAATGAGTTGACGAATATGAAACTTGACCACATAGATATTAGTGGACACGTATTGATTGTTACAGTTCCACAAACCAAAAATAATATTACAAGAACATTTACAGTCACAAACACTACAGTTGATGTACTGAATCTACTTACAATATACAACAAATATGTTTCTATTAGACCTCCCACATTACTCATAATTCCCTATTCATTTATTACAAAATAATAAATGTACAATACAGCCGATCGGGAAAATGTATTTAGCAAAATTCCAAGCAAAATAGCCACCTTTTGAAATTGGTTGAACCTAGTACATACACAGGCCAATGCTTCCGCCGTAGTTCTGCAACTCTATTAGCTAATGCTGGAAGTAATTTAATAACACTTAAGATACATGGAGGATGGTGTTCTTCTGCAATTGCTTAAGGATATATAGGTGATTGGTTATCAAATAAGATTAAAATTTCTCAAAATTCTAACAAACCAAGAACATCAACTGTCTAGTACCAGCACAAATAATACAATTCACATGTTAATTGCTCTTAAACCAAATAAATGAAATACCAATTAATGTAGATAGACCGTCAACGTTATCGTAAAATGTCATCATGCTACCAGCATCTCAAATACTTACCAAGTGCCTACAAATTCTGGTATCACTATCCATAATAATGGTCAAGGGATAATTAATATCAATTACTATAATAAATAAATACGTCAAATGTTATTAACCTTCTTTATTTTAAGGTTTTTTCTATTTTTTCTTTAATGTTAGACGAAAAACAGTTGTGTATCACACAGGCAAAAATGCATTAGTAGTCCTTAGCTATCAGCTGCCCTCGCTCGCTTCGCGCGCTCAGGCATCTAATAGCTGCGGACTGCTAATGAGCACTTTTTGTCCTTGTGACACAATATACTATATACCGTCTGGTTACTCGAATTTTGCTCTATTTTTAAGCTTAAACACTAATAAAGTTAAACAAGTAGGATTGTTAGTTATCATAGCAGAATATTTGTATTTCAACAATATGTAAACTTTATAGCGCTTCCTCAAATTTTATTATATTAAAAACGGGTTTTTGTGTGATGTTCTTTAAACATTAAGCTGTAATTTAAGTCCAAACATGAAATTTGTATAACAATTATAAGAGCGTAAAAATCTATACATTGAATCGATTGATGAATTTTCAATGATAATTATCGACCCGTTAAAGATAAAAAATTCTGGGGGGCATGATTCGAGCGATCAACGACCTACTTAAACGTGTTTATGCCTGCATGAATGTGCGTGACGTCATAAATATCATTGCTCATAAATATTTCTAGGTATCGTTCTCTATTAATTGTAGAAATGACCATTACTCACGATTTATAGGAAGAAGAATACATTTGTCTATATAACTCGAAAATATCAGTGCTGGTTTGATATATATAGCTAATTTTATAAAATAATTACTGATTCGATAGCAATAAGAATGTTTAGTTTGAATCGAAATTTATTATTAACGTTTTATATCACATTACTGTTAAATTCCGGGCTTATAAACCGAGTAATACAGTTCTTGAATTGCAATTAATTCAGGAAATATATTGTTTCTCTAATAACGCGGTTTCGAATAGGTAGGCTGATATACAGGTTTTGTAATATAGTTTATTCATAAAATCGATTTCTTATGCAAATTATTTATTGTACTGTACTATTTATGTGTCGTTTTGCTTTATGCAAATCACAAAATGGCCGCATTCTATACGATACGATGATACATCTGTCTATAATTAACCGCAAAATACTAATTATAAAATGAGCTATATATTAAAACAGAAAAAATTACTTTTACCTGACGTTGAGATAATCAAAGCGGTTGATAATTAATCAATTTATAAAACTGAATACCCTTCAAATCGACCGATTTACATATATTTTAAATTCCGGCAATTAATTGTTTTATGATGTAACTATGTTGTCTTGACTCATCAAAATTCTACATCACGTCTGTGCGAATCTCGGTAAAATTAAAGGTCATCATAGCTTTTATTAGAACTCGAATATTTCAGTGGATCCTAAAATATTAACAAAAATTACTAAAATCTATTAGAAACCATAAATTATATATCGAAAATTATGCAGAATTTCCGTATAATTAAATTAAATATGTCACTCACCTAACTTCTATGATTAACGGACAGTAAAACCGGAAAAAACTGGTCCGAGCGCACTTCACACTATTATATTAGCATATCTTGTAACAATATGCACCAGGAGTAAACACCTGAGGTCCATCTATATTCATACCACACAACTATACCTATGTGTCATTCTTTTCGTTTGTCTCGATCTGTTAACGCAGATTTCTGTTAAAGAATAGCACATAGGTATAGTTGGTGTAGTATAAATATAGATGGACCTCAGGTGTTTACTCCTGGTGCATATTGTTACGAGATATGCTAATATAATAGTGAAGTGCGCTCGACCAGTTTTTTCCCGGTTCCTGTTTACTATCAATGCAGTTTTGAGAAGTGGTTGAAGGTGAGTATTAAACCTTTGTATACATATTTAACAGCATATTTTTTCAGATTATCTGCAAGTTTTACGGTGTTAAAAGACACATTTTAGCTTAATTATATGTATAGTATCTGCTTTTTAGATAGACGTGTATATTATATATAATCGTTGACACGTTTTGACGAGCTTTTAATGTTGCATATATGAATTACATATTTAATTTTAATTTAGCGTAAATTCGGCTTAGTTTCGGGATAATTTATGGTTTCTAATAGATTTTTAGTAATTTTTTGTTAATATTTTAGGATCCACTGAAATATTCGAGTTCTAATAAAAGCTATGATGACCTTTAATTTTACCGAGATTCGCACAGACGTGATGTAGAATTTAGATGAGTCAAGACAACATAGTTACATCATAAAACAATTAATTGCCTGAATTTAAAATATATGTAAATCCATCGATTTGAAGGGTATTCAGTTTTATAAATTGATTAATTATCAACCGCTTTGATTAACTCAACGTCAGGTAAAAGTAATTTTTCTCTGTTTTAATATATAGCTCATTTTATAATTAGTATTTTGCGGTTAATTATAGACAGATGTATCATCCCATCGTATGGAATGCAGTCATTTCTGCAATTTACAGCAAACTAATCCTAGAAATATTTATGAGCAATGATATTTATGACGTCACGCACATTCATGCAGGCATAAACACGTTTAAGTAGGTCGTTGATCGCTCGAATCATGCCCCCAAGAAGTTTATATCAAGTAACTAAACGTTTGAGCTCACACATCGACATTGTTTTAATAGTCAAAATAGGTTTACCTATTGTAATAATTATTATTGTATTGTATAATGAAAATACTCCATTTAATTATGTAAAGCATTATTTTGTTCTTTAAATTATCCGAATATTGAATTTTTAAAAAATTTTACATACCTGAATTATTTAAAACGGATGATACAATATTTTAATTATATGCTTTCAGACCTCAAACAAAAACATGTACAAGGTTAATTCTATGCAATCAAATCGAGCATTGGACGTAATATTTATGCAGATTTGTGCAGATTTCTGCTAATGAATAGCACAATAATAGTAATGATTAAATATTTTACTTATAAATAAATACCCGGTGTCTACACTCGGAGCATTTCCTTATGACATATGCTGATACATTAACGTAAAATACTCGGATTTTAACAAAACATTGTTTCAGATGATGACGATGCTTATTTTAAAAGATTCATTTTAGCTTAATTATGTGTTTAGTATTCGCCAGACGTGTATATTAATATGACCTTGGCATACACGTTTTAATAAATGTTGCAAATAGGCAGGCGCTCGGCTATTTTATTTACATCTTATTTATTCAGTGGCTTGAAAATTTGTATATGAATTAAGTTTTATAGGTTTCTAAACTGTAGCAGCAACTTAAGTCATCGCTAGCACTAGTTTTAGTAATACGTAATAGGATCATGATGGTTAGCATCATGATATATTATAGGAATGAATTTGGTGCAATGTCATTAATAACTGAAATACCTATAAAATATATTTTTTGAACTGGTTGATGACATGCCCAGTTTCCATGTAAACTACTGGTTTTAATTTTTAATTCTTATATTATATTTACACATCAATTCCAATATCAATATCGAAATTTACAAGCTATTAAAAATACTAGAATAAAACTGAAGTAGCCCACGGTCGTATTCATTATAAATTATAGAATGCAACAATGCTGTCGTTTGCGGTTGGCGCCATGGTTCTATATCGAATAAGGTCCGAAAACATAGCAATGACTATTTATTATTCATATAATGCTAATTTTTCTGTTTTTAGTTGTATCGCAAGTTCCCCAGACGTAACTGTGCTCCATTCCTTTAGGAGTATCTCCACTGGGGCGACGTTTTATTAGCGATCTGTGCGCATTCTTTCTAATTTACCTATTTCCGATCATCTGGCTATTTATAAGAGGCCTCAGCCCATTTTCCTTTTCCGCGAATCCGAAAACATTTGTCTGCGTTTATTAAGCTGAGTAATAAACATCGTTTTATTGTGCAGATCACATAGGAATCCTGGGCCGAAGTTATATTGGTTGCCTGTGAGCATGCGCTTTAATTTACCTTCTTACAATCATCTGGCTATTTATAAGGAGTCTCAACCAATTTTCCTCAATAGTGTTTCTTCTACGACTACAAAACCTCATAATTTACGTGTTTTAAACTATAAATAAACATCATTTTATTATACAAATTTCATAGGAATCCTAAGGCGATGTTATATTGGATGCCTGTGAGCATGCGCAGTAATTCGCCTGTTTACGATCATCTGGCTATAAATATAAGGGTCTCATCCCATTTTCCTCAGTTGTATTTCTTCTACGATCGCAAAACCTCGTGGTTTACGTGTTTTAAACTGAGTAACAAACAAATCCTGGACCGAAGTTATATTGACTGCCTGTGAGCACGCACTTTAATTTGCCTGTTTACGATCATCTTGCTATTTATAAGAAGTCTCAGCCCATTTTCCTCAGTAGTGTTTCTTTTACACCTGTAAAACATTGCAATTTACGTGTTTTAAACTGGGTAATAAACATAGTTTTATTGTGCAGATTACAATGGAATCCGACAAAGTATTCGTCTGCGATGTGTGCCAGAAAAACTTCTCGATCCAGAGCAACCTTAACCGACACAAAAGGAGGTCCATAATATCATTAGACCACCACGTCAGGTTACAGCCTCAGCTCCACAGACTGGATTATCAGCACCTGCATCATTTGTGTGCGACATTTGTGATATGGGGTTTGGGCGTCGAGCTAATTTAACCCGGCATCAGCACGCTCTCCACGGAGATACAATTTCTTCTACATCGATGTCAGCCAAACGTGGAGCATCACCACCACGTGCTGCACCTGCCCCAAAACGCCAGCGACAGGACATACGATATTGCAAGGATTGCAATATGGACGTTCCTTCACGCCAGTTCCTGGAGCATTTACGCAGTGCAGCGCATAAGACCAAATCCAGAGACCCCGAACAAGAAGCGATACAGCTGTTATCGTCAGCCTTCCGCTCCCGGATCGCAACTTATCGCATCAATAATATGTCTGGTTGTAGAGACATTGGAGACTTTTTACTTGAACAAAAGCCACATTTTGTAAAGTTGATCCAGGACACCTTGGAGGTCCACACGACCCTTAAATGTAATGTGGAAGTGTTTGGTATGTACACAAAGATGGACTTGGGTGATACCGAAGCAACTAAATCTTTCAATACCAAGAATCAAATTATAACCCGATCGAGCGACTTGAACAAAGTGTATACGGCGTTTTCTAGGGAGATGCTCGATAAATCCCAAGAATTTGAACATCACCAGTCCGGTTGGACCTTACAACGTGTCCTGCATTTAGAACTAAACATCAACAAATACCAACCACTTAGGGGATCTTCTTACATTGACCTTCCACGCTGGATAAAAGCTAAAAAAGCGGTGGTGAATATTAAAAACCGAGACGCAGCCTGTTTTGCATACTCCATTGTAGCAGCGCTGTATCCTGCTGAGCATCACCCCCAACGTCTTAGCAAGTACCCCCATTACTCGAGCTGCTTAAATATGGGTGGTATAGAGTTCCTATAGCCTTTGACAAGATTGCCAAGTTCGAGGCTTTGAACGATCTGAGTATCAATGTATTCGGTGTGGAAGGAAGATCTATTGTTGGTCCTCTACATTTTACTAAACGCAGGAGAGCCCGGCACATTAACTTGCTCTACATCCAGGATGAAGAAAAGGTCACTTCTGTTGGATCAAGGATTTGGGACGTCTGGTCGGTAAACAGTTATCAAAAACGCTTACATAAATGGATCTGCGATGGATGTTTAATCTTTTTCCGACTGAGACTGCCTTAATTAGGCATACTAAGCAGGACTGTAACCATGTCGTAACCCAAATGCCCACCGCCTTCAACAACGTTTTAGAATTTTAAGCATCCAAAACAAATGCAGGTCCCATTCGTTATTTATGCGGACTTTGAGTCGCTCCTACAGCCGTACAGTTTTGCGACGCCCGACCCTCCACATCATCTACAACACCGCTTCAGCTGCATACCCCTTATAGCTGGGCATATTACATTAAATGCTGCTATGACAACTCCTCAATAAATTTGAGATCTACCGGGGTCCAGACGCAGCACGTAAATTTGTTACCAAACTTAGAGAGGAAGCTAGACGTCTGGGTAAGATATTGACGACGAATGTGCCCATGATTCCTTTAGATGCCCAGAATGAACTTTTGTTCCACACTACCGAAGACTGTGGGATATGCAAGAAACCGCTTGGAACAGACCGTGTGCGGGATCACAACCACATGAATGGTGTGTACCGCTTTCCTGTACACTCCAAATGTAACATCCTCTATCGGGTTCCGCAGTTTATCCCAGTGGTGTTTCACAACCTTAGTGGATATGATGCTCATTTCATCATAAAAGAACTGGGGTATGATAATGAGAAGATTAACGTTATACCGAACAATAAAGAGCGGTTCATCTCGTTTTCAAAACTGTACGACTATACGATTCAGAAGTGGTCTTAGACGGACAAGAAAAGACTGTCGACAAGCCCTGTGTCCAACTTCGGTTTATCGACTCTCTCCGATTTATGGCGGCCGGGTTGGATACACTAGCGAAGAATTTGCCCCAGGACCAGTTTGTAGAGGTCAGACGTCACTTTCCCGAGGACTCCAGGTTCCAACTGGTTACCAAGAAAGGTGTGTTTCCATACACTTACATACAAAGTATGGAAGTATTGGACGAAACAGCTCTTCCACCACAGGCTGCCTTCTACAATGATCTCGCCTCTACATCCATTACCACCGACGAATACGACAGGGCTCAGAAGGTATGGAGGGACTTTGGTCTTAACACGCTCGGAGAATATAGCGACCTCTATTTGAAGACAGATGTACTGTTGTTAGCAGACGTCTTTGAGAACTTTCGCCGGGTGTGCATGTCGACTTATGGCCTTGATCCGTGCCAGTATGTGACAGCGCCCTCATTAACCTGGGACGCCATGTTAAAATACACCGGCGTGAAACTGGAGCTCCTCACGGATATTGACATGTACCATTTTATAAAGTCTGGGATCAGAGGAGGTTTGACCCAGTGTAGTGGCCGCTACGCTGCTGCCAACAACAAGTACATGGAAGAGTACGATCCTACGGCTCCGTCTAAGTATTTAGCATACTACGATGCCAATAACTTGTATGGCTGGGCCATGAGCCAGGCTCTCCTCTTGGAGGATTTCGATGGTTGCCTTCTACCGATATAGCCGAACTACATGCCACCATCTTAAATGTTCCCAAGGACTCTGCGAAAGGATTCATTCTGGAGGTCGACTTGGAGTACCCTTCACATTTACATGATCTCCACAACGAGCTGCCGTTCTGCCCGGAAATGAAAACGTCGCCTTATATCACATCTAAGGCTCCGAAGCTCCTCGCCACCTTAGAAGACAAACACCGCTACATTATCCACTACAGGAATCTACAGCAGTGTGTGCGGAATGGATTAGTGTTGACCTCCATCCATCGGGTTCTCGAGTTCGACCAGTCTCCATGGTTGAAGCCTTATATCGAGTTGAACACGGACCTTCGCACTCGTGGCACTAACGCTTTTGAGAAGGACTTTTTCAAACTCATGAACAATGCCATCTTTGGTAAAACCATGGAAAATATAGACAAGCGCGTCGACGTGAAGCTTGTGACTCGATGGGAGTGTAACCGGAAGACCTGGTGTGCGAGTACCCTGATTGCCCGCCCGAACTTTAATTGTATTCTGGTACTAGGCGAAAATTTAGCACTCATACAGATGGACCGCGTTAAAGTCACCTATAATAAACCTATATATGCAGGCTTTTCGATTTTAGACTTATCAAAACTTTGATTTATGACTTTCACTATGAGAAACTGTTGCCTCTGTATGGGTCTAAGCTTTCGCTTTTGTATACAGATACCGATTCGCTCGTGTATAGTGTCGAAACAGAAGACTTGTACAGTGATATTCATACCCACCTGGACCTATTCGACACTAGTGACTACCACCCAGACAATAAATATAAGATCCCACTTGTAAACAAGAAAGTGCCCGGAAAGTTCAAGGATGAGTTTGGTGGTGAGATAGTTTTAGAGTTTGTGGGTACTGCGCCAAGAGTTACTGTATAGTTAGCGAAAGGGATGTAATAAAAAGATTAAAGGGGTTAAGCGTAGTGTTGCGCAGGGTATAAGTGTTGACAGTTTTAAGGACGTAGCACATAACAGTAACTTCCGAGCCCTCGTGCATTCGATGCGAACTATTAGGAGCAAAAAACATGATTTGTTTACGCTGTTACTTAGCAAGGTTAGTTTATCGGGCGCCGATGATAAGCGTTTCGTCATCCCTAACACGACCTTAACGTATGCCTGGGGCATAGTGAAATAGATAATAGATTTTATTTTACTTAGTTTATAAGTTGTATATATTGCTCGGATTTAAGTTGTACACATTACGTGACTGTTTTAGAGTCACAATGTATATACATGTTTAGCCTAAAAACATGTACAATGATAATATTATTGTAAATATAGATATATACAAAGAATTTATTACTACTGTGTATAGATTGTGTAATAAATTTTTATTTCCATATACATTGCAGTTTATTTTTATTTCTGTGCTCAATCACCGATTCCAGAGAACGGAAACAATTACCCTTTACAATTTTGATTACCCATACCTATGCCATATAATTTTAAGTGCATATGTTAGCTCGATTTAAAAATTTTTTAAAATTTTTTCTAAACCGAAAAATTCCGAATGGGGCACCCGCAAAGCCGGTAAACATAATAAAGAATTCATACGAGTCATGAGGATCGTTAAAAAATTTTTCTAGACCGCAAAATGCCGAATGGGGCACCCGCAAAGCCGATAAACATAATTTCATTTATTTTATTTATTAATAAAGTCTCCACAGACATATGTATATAAGTCCAATTATGTAGTCAACTTAATTCTAAAATTTAAGAACACACTTATACTAGTCTAATATTAAAAATGATATATGTTAAAAAGTAAAATTAAAATATTAAAATAATAGTGCTAAATAATCCCATGTAATTTCACGATGCTAATTATATCTGCCTATCACTATCGTTAAAAATTAGGACATCCGCAAAGCCGATAAACATAATGAAGAATTCGAATGAGTCATGAGAATTGTCATAAGACCCCCGTCCCCCTTCAACACCCTACGACTAGTAGGCAAGCAGAAAGGGGTAGGAAGGGGGGCGGCGATCCAGTGAGAAACGATGTGCGCCAGAAGTGTCTTGAGGATCGTCAGAATTTACAAGGCACACCACCTCAACAACTGCGAAATAGAAGGCAGGGTGGGGGGATCGATCGAGTGAGGATCGAAGTGGCCCAGAAGGAACCTATTATATCTACTTAAAGGCTTTAAACCCTTTTCTTGATAATAATGGCATTCTGAAGGTCGGAAGCCGACTTATGAATTCTGACCTAAATAGTTCAGCCAAGCAACCCGTGGTGCTCCCCAAAAGGCATATATTTATCGATCTGGTTATTTTAAACGAGCATACGCGTAACCTTCACGGTGGTAATAATGCCACATTATCCTTTGTGCGGCAGAACTTTTGGCCCTTAAATGGTAAAACTGCAGTCAAAACTATCCTTAAAAAATGCGTTCCTTGTTTTAGGGCGAATCCGCAACCGCTGATTAACATAATGGGAGACCTTCCCAGTTCTCGCGTCAATATGTCTCACCCTATTTCTGTCTCCAGCGTTGATTACGTTGGTCCCTTTTTGTTGAAACAAACTAAATATCATAATCGCCGTTTCTCTAAGGCATATGTCTGCGTTTTCGTGTGCATGGCTGTCAAGGCGGTGCATATCCAGTTAGCCACCGAACTAACGACTGATTGTTTTCTAAGTATTTTGCGTCGTTTTATCTCTAGACGCGGTCTATGCAAGGATATATATTCTGACAATGCGACAAATTTCGTTGGCGCCAATAGCGAGCTACGGAATATTCGTGACGTCGTACAACAAGACATAATATAAGACTTTTGTAGGGAAACCAAAATCAATTGGCATTTCATACCTTCTAAGTCGCCCCATTTCGGGGAATCTGGGAGAGCTCAGTAAAATCCATCAAGAGTCATTTACGGCGTATTGTAACTGACTCGAATTCCTTAACTTATGCGGAATTTTATACATTATTAGTGCAAATCGAAGGTGTCCTAAATTCTCGCCCGTTGTGCCCACTCAGCAACGATTCCCATGATCTGGAACCCCTAACACCAGGTCATTTCTTGATAGACCATCCTTTAAACATGTTTCCTGACCTCAATATCAAGGAAAAGCCTGTCAATCGTTTGTCTCGCTACCAACATGTACAATACATGCTTCAACATTTTTGGACACGATGGAGATCAAAGTATTTGCATACATTACAACAAAGATCCAAATGACAATTTGCTCCTGCGTCCTCCGAACTGCTAGGAGACATGGTCTTACTGAAAGAAGACGACGTTCCTTCGCTTCGTTGGCCTCTAGGTCGTATCACTGCTGTACATACTGGAAGAGATGATCGTGTGCGAGTAGTTAGTGTAAAAACCTCCAGTGGTGTGTTACGACGAAGTGTTGTGAAGGTGTGTCTGTTACCAGTGGAAATGAGTTGTACCTAATAAGTTGTTATTGTATAAGTTTTATGGCATTATAATTTACTTTGTATAGTTTAGTGATAAGGCATTTGTGCCATTTGTTTTAGCAATGTTTGCTTCTCATTTATGTTGAACCTTATACTCCATTCCAGTTAAGAAGGTAGTAGATGGCGCTTGTGCTTGAGTCAGATTTACACAGATCAAAAATTTATTAGTTGCTGTATTTGAAAAGTTGCCGGCGTCGGTTGTATATTTACTATTTTGTGACGATAGTTTTTCCAAAATAACAATGCAAATGGCTGACTTTATTAGTTAATTTTTAAGTATTATTGCATTCAGTAATTGCAATTTGGTGTTCTTCTTAAGGAATAAGACCACATTGCTTTTTGAAAATGATTTTATTGACGTTTCGATCCTTCTCCTAAGATAGTTGTTTAAATAATAACAAGGAGTATTTGTAATTTGGTATTAAATTTCAGAAGATAAAATTGGACTTGGAACTACATTAAGTTTAAGACGGACGAAACTTAGGCAAATTCATAAAGCATACTTAAGCTACACTCATACTTAATCAATGTTCCATCTCAACTTTTAGTATTTTCCGAATACCAAAAATTGAGATAGAGCATTACTAAGTATGACTGTGGCTTAAGTGTGCTATGAATTCTTATAGTCTTCTTAACAATTATGGTAGAAACAAACATTTACCTGGAGTTATAGAATGCTTTAATAAAATTCTGTCAGTTTCATTTTTCGAAAGGTTGTAAGTTTGTTAACAATGATTGAAATTAAAGCAATGCATCGATGTTTATACAGATTTTTATTTATATTTTTTGCAAGATTGAGGTTTTTGAATAAATACATCCAAGAAACACGGTTTTAAAACATATCAAGCATTATTGAACTTTATTTTCTACCTGTTTGGTTAAAGTTTGTATAATATATTAATATAGAACAATATATAAGCTATTTTTAATTAAACACATCACAAAATATCAAAACAATGATATCACAAATTTATACTTAATCTACGTCCATATCATCCCCAGAGGTATCTTCGTCGTCTGTTGTACTTTCATATCCAACATTTATTACAATTTGTTCGACAAGTTCTTCGACAATGCCATCCAATTTCCACATTCTTTCTTCTTCTTTAATTATTTGGCTAATACAATTAACCCAATGTCCTTTATCTATGGCTGCAATTCCTTCATCCAGAAGCACCTTTACGTCGTTAATTTTAAAAGTAGAATTGTTGGTAGCTACATGCTGCTTTGCTCGAGCCCAAATCAGCTCAATTGGATTTAGATTGCAGTGGTATGGGGGTAACCTTAATACAGTTCTGCCAGAGCGTTTTACAATTTCGTCAACAACATAAGGTGCCGGGTGAGCTAGAGATTGCTGCTTTACTAAGGCTAATAATTCAACTTTTAATAGCTCTTTGGTAACTTCAATGTGTTTTGCGTTTAACCAATTATAAATTTGTTCTTTCCGCCAACTTTGATTTGGAACCTTATCGGCTTTGACGCTGTGATAAGGAGCATTATCAACACGATTACACTATCATTATCAAGAAGAGGTAATACACCTTTCAACCAAGTTGTAAACGCTTTACCGTTCATGTCTTCGTGATAATCTCCTAAAACGATAATTATGAACTCAGGGTCCTAAGTTGTTTATAGTGTTAATACGCTACCTGTTTTTTTAGATTGAAAGTTTAAATATGCACAATTGACAAATCCCATATCACTACCCATGTGCGCAACAATTAATCTCTTGCCCTTGCCAGAGGGATCTCGTACACCAGTCGATAAACCTTCGATTAATGCCTGCCTTGCTGTTTTTCAGTGGTGTCTTGCCATACCTTGTTCTTTACATGTCCAGCATTCACCCACGTTTCATCAGTATAATAAATTCTTTTGCCTTCAGCTCTATACTTTTTAATTGCAGTTAAATATTTTCTTCGCCACAACACTATTTCAGGTTTTTCAATTAAAATTGTTTTTCGGCTACGCTTTCTATATTTAAAACCCAATTTCATCATTACCCGATAAAGTGATGTGCGACTGAAGTTTGGTAAAGAGTCATCATTGTTTATTGCATGTAATACTTTCTCTAAATTTGGTAATTCATTTCTAAAGTAAAATGCATGAACATGCCGTCGAATCGCACATCTTTCAAATTCTTCAAGTTCGTCGTTGATTGTTGTACGCACTCTTGTAGTCTTTGGCGAGGAAGCAGTACCGGTAGTTTCCATTCCTTTTACAATATTCCACATTGATCGAACACCTAAACCCACTTCTAACGCAGTTTGCTTCACAGATTGCGTTTTGGATGCATTTGTGGAATTTTTCAAATATATATTATAGGCCAGGGGTTCTCAAACTTTTTGCCACTGCGACCCCCTTTTTAGACCTAGTATTTCGGCGACCCCCCTATTTTTAAATATAAACAAAAATGAAAAAAAAACACTATTGGCTAAGTTTTATCCATAAAAATACTATTAACTAGTAAAAATAAATACAAATTGTTGTCACTTGAATTGTTTATAATAAGAGAAAGTGGGATAACTCACTTCGTGGCACGAACTAGGACAAAGCAATGATGACTCATGGGGCCTGTTTGCGCACGCACTTTCTGCTAGCCGGTGCCCGGCAGACGACACAACAGTCTGGCTTCTTGAGTCGATCACTGAACACTGTGTGTGTACTTTGTGAGTAGTATTGCGAGCAAATACAGTTAGAAAAGAGCAATGGATAAGTTTTTGAAAAGACCGTCGTCAAGTAGTGATGCTAGTGCTAGTGAGTGCGGAAAGACAAAATTCCGCAAATATGACCAGTCGTACATACAATTCGGTTTCACTGAACTGGCAAACAAACCTCAATGTGTGGTGTGTAGTGAAGTGTTGTCAGCTGAAAGCATGAAGCCTTCGAAAATGAAACGCCATCTTGAAACTAAACATTTTGCTTTGAAAGACAAACCAGTGGAATTTTTCCAAAGAAAACTGTTATCCTTCGAAGTCAACAGGTAAACATTACGGATCTTGCTAATGTTAATAAGAATGCTCTTAAAGCTTCATACGAGGTAGCACTGAAGATTGCTAAAAAAGGGAAACCCCATACAATTGCTGAAGAATTAATTCTTCCTGCTGCAATTGATATGGTTTCAAATATAATCAGTCCTCAAGATGCTGAAAATTGAAAAAATCCCGTTATCAAATGATACTATTTCAAGAAGAATATGTGACATGGCTGAAGATGTTCAGAACCAGCTAAAGAAGCAAATAAAAGACAGTACTTTTTTTGCAATTCAGTTGGATGAGTCAACAGATGTTGCCAACTGTGCTCAGTTTTTATGCTTCATCCGGTGCGATTACGGTGATGCTATTCATGAAAATATTTTGTTTTGTAAGCCCCTGCCGAATAATACAACAGGTGAAAGTCTTTATAAGGTGTTTGTTCAAGCAACTGAACCTTTTGAATTTGATTGGAAGAAATGTGTTTCAATTTGTAGTGATTGAGCAATGGCCCTTACGGGAAAGAAGAGTGGCTTGATTGCCAGGTTGAAATCATTTATACCGAATGCAAGCTGGGTCCACTGCTTTTTACATAAGCAAGCTTTGGCAGCTAAGAAAATGCCAGATGAATTACGGCAAGTTTTAAATGAAGCTGTCAAGATAGTGAACTACATCAAAAGTCGCCCGCTGCAAAGTAGGATGTTTAATATTTTGTGTGAAGAGGTAGGAGCCTTGCATAAACATCTTTTATTTCACACTGAAGTACGGTGGCTATCCCGTGGTAATGTATTAAGCAGACTGTTTGGATTAAAGTCAGAAATGTTGTTATTTTTGGTTGATAGTAAACCCGAACTTTCCACTTTTTTCAGTGATGAAAAGTGGTTGGTTAAGCTTGCTTATTTGGCTGACATCTTCTCTCACCTTAATATTTTGAACTTATCCCTACAAGGACCAGACAAAAATATGCTATATGCTCAAGACAGAGTAAATGCATTTGTAAAAAAACTCAGTGTTTGGAACGCAAGAGTTAAGAAAGAAGATTTTGAAAATTTTACACTAACTCAAGAGTTTATAGAGTTTCTGTCTACATCCTACTGTACATCCCCTGACACTTCATCTCTCCTTACTAGTATCTTCTCATCTCGAAGGTTTGATTGAACAGTTGACAGATTACATTCCAAATAAGGATACGAGTGGGGTTTTGTGGGTAGTCAATCCGTTCAGTGATCAAGTCGTAACAAAAGCTGAGCTAACTGCTCGTCAACATGATCAACTGATCGAAATTTCAAGTGATCAGTCAGCAAAACTCACTTTTAACAGTGCTTGTATCGACAAATTTTGGATAGGTATTAAAATGAATACCAAGAACTGTCCACAAAAGCATTACAGACTTTGATGCCATTTTCTACGTCTTATAACTGTGAACAAGGTTTCTCCATAATGGTGAATATCAAAACAAAATCAAGAAATCGTTTGACCCTGGAAAATGACATTCTTTTGTGTATTACAAAACTCATTCCGGACATAAAAAAATTGGTTAATTCCAAACAAGCTCATGTTTCCCATTAAATAGTATTAGGCCTTTTTCAACTTGTATGTGTATTACAAATTTGTGTAGCCTATAAATTTTGTTATTAATAAAAACTACAGCTATGACTGATTTGTTTTTTTTTATTTTTCCTCCTTATCCCGCGACCCCCCTGGACACACCACGCGACCCCCCTGGGGGTCGCGACCCACAGTTTGAGAACCACTATTATAGGCAATAAGCTTTTGCCCGCTCATAACATGTTTGCTCTTGGGATTTTTAATAGGTTGGTGATCCATAATTAAATAAAAGTCTGGAAAGAATTCATTGTTAGTATTATATGCTTATCTTTAATGAGACATGCTTACCTTATTATGAAGACACTGGTGTTTTATAGCTCTGACAAGAACTGTTTTGATACTAAATATAAAATTAACACAAATTAATAAGGCCGAGCAAAATTTCAAAGGCAAACTAATAACAAAATACAATAAATAACAAAAACGAAAATATGAAAGGGCAATAGCAAATGTCAAAATGCCAATTGACAATCTGTCTTATAATAAAAATGTTCAAACAACCAACATACATACATACAACACAAACATACGGGAATATTTATACTTGTGTACACTTGGCTCATCCATCCACCAATGAGAATCGCTAAAATTCAGTCCTATCTTTTTCTTCAGTACCTTCTTAACTGGAATGGAGTATAGGCCATCTGCGGATGGTGTTTTATCTCATTTGACTTTATTTTGCTTATCTTAGTTTATCATAATTTTTACTAGAAGACTTTGAAAGGTATCCCCTAATACTTTCAAGGGAGCCGGTATGTTAAGGCGAATTTCTTGTTATGATGTAAACCCGCCTTTAGTTATTGTTAAGCCGTATTTCTTGTTATGATATAACCCACCTTTAGTTATAGTGAACGAGGGGTTTGCATCCCTTCCTTAACCATAGGTAGTAGTCGGCAGGCACATAGACAAAAACAAGTAGATAAAGAACTCAATAGTAAGATTTTTAGACGTATAAGCGCCATCCCTGCGTCAAGGAAGAAACTATTATACAATAAAAACAAAAAAAAAGTCCAACACGCAGCCGTTTTTCAAGCGGTCACCCATCCAAGTTCTGACCACGTCAGACGTTGCTTAACTTCAGTGATCGGATGAGCGCTGAAGCTTACAACATTCTACCGAATTGTTTAATTAAATTATTACATTTTCACTACCAATGATCAATCTCATTTATGCTTTATTTTGTAATTTTAGCCTGTCGACAAATTTATTTAATAAAAACAGTACCTGCATCAATGTTATGAACATTATAATAATTGCATGCAAATAAGACATACGGAAAACAGAAATTTAAAATAAATATTATACACATCATGATAGAATTATATTGACTAGGACGCCTCTTGCCAGTGGGAAGAAACTAAAACATGAGCCAAGGTCATCCTATTAAGATATATATCTACTTGTTTGTATATGGGCAGGCACTCGTATGATGAGCTGCGCGCTCTTGGTATTGATGCACCCTAGCGTGCTTTATCGATATATGTAACACGAGATTTATGTAATCCGAGATTCCTTATTATACCTTATATATTTGTTTTGTGTGCTACAATGTTTGTGATTTTACCCGTAAATAAAGGCATAAAATTAGCCGCACATTTCTTTATTTGGAAATAATATCCTACCAGTGCGATACCAAGCAAACCTCTTGAACTTGGTCCACTACAAGAAGGGTCTCCAACCAAGGCTGAAGAACCATATCAGAGGCCTAAAGAGTCACCCCTCGCCCTGTGTCTATATCTGCTTCCAGGTAGCTTCTACAGTCTTTTACTTGATTCCTAAACCGTTGTCTAACAATAATGTAATCTATTTGATATCTTCCTGTATCTCCTGGCATCTTCCACGTGTATCGTCTTCTAGTATGATGTTGAAATAATGTATTTGTGATGGTTAAGTTGTTCTTGTCGCAAAATTCTACCAGCCTATTTCCCCTGTCATTTCTCGTGCCTAAACCAAATAAACCTACTATCGTTCCTTCCCTACCCTCACCTACCACTGCATTAAAATCCCCCGTCATTGTTAAGTTTTCATGTCCTTTTACGTATATTAGTATGTCTTCGATGTATTTGTAGATCGCTTCTACTTCTTTCTCACTGTAGCTAGAGGTGGACATGTATACTTGTATTATTACTGTATTTACTGGTTTAGATTCAAATCCAACCATGAGTACTCTTTCGTTCTTTTGTAGGCAGTTTCCTACACGTCGTCCTATCTTTTTTCGCATAACTATTCCCACGCCCGAATTTCCTTCCTCTGATCCCGTGTGAATTACCCTGAAGTCTCCACTCCAAAAATTCCCCGCCTCTGGCCAGCGGACTTCGCTGATTCCTACTATGTCTAGTGCTAACCTATTCATTTCGAGTTTCAGGTTCTCTAGCTTACCTACTTGTTTCATACTCCTGACATTCCACGCTCCGACTCGTAGAATGTTCACCGATCTTTTTCTATTCTTTCGGATCACATCTCCCGAAGTCCGGAGATCCGAATGGGGGACTATTTTACTTACGGAATTTTTTACCCCAGAGGATGCCATGATCATTAATAACAATGTGAGTACGCTGTGTACTTGGGAAATAATGTGGAGGTTTCCCGTTACCTTCCACATCGCAGTAGTGTGTCTTAGAATGTCATACCGACCCCTATGGTCTCTGTCACTCTAAGTACTGAAAAAGCTACTGCCCTCTTTCGGGGACCTGTCTTAGTTTGATTCCTCACTAAAGACGCCACTAATTTGGTTAAACTTATAGTTCGGCTCTTTAGCTCATTGAAATGCGCAAGCCATTCTACCTGTTCTAGTATTTTAGAACGTCGTTAAGGTTCAGGTCCGTTCAGAATGGACTAGTCCATTACCAAAATTAAAATGATCAGTCTGTAAATTTTACTCCCCCCCCCACACACACAATTCTTTCGCTACGGTCCTAGTAGTAGCCATTGAACATCATCATCATCATCATTTTGTTTTCGACCTTACTTAAGGTCGGTTTGACGCAGCTCTAACTTCTTTTCTATTCTGTGCTAATCTAAAAAGCTCTACATACCCTTCACAACCTAAATTTCTAATAATTTGACTAATATAGTTTGGTCTAGGTCTTCCTATATCCTTCTATCTTTTTCCTATCCAGCTGGCTCTACATAGATATTAGCAACCTGATGGTTGTTAAAGAACTCTAACATGTTTACATGATTACCATTTATAGGAAATGAAATATAACCTGGTTATCCGCTTCAAAAGGAAAAGTGTTAAATTATATGTTATGGTAAGGCTTAAGCAACGAATCGCTGTCTACATGCCAGACCGCTACCTAATTGTGAGTTATGTTATGGTGACGTTTATTAAATTATATGTTATGGTAAGACTTAAGCAACGAAACGCTACCCACATGCCAGACCGCTACCTAATTGTGAGTTATGTCATGGTGACGTTTCTTAAATTATATGTTATGGTAAGGCTTAAGCAACAAATCGCTACCAACATGCCAGACCGCTACCTAATTGTGAGTTATGTCATGGTGACGTTTATTAAATTATATGTTATGGTAAGGCTTAAGCAACGAAACGCTACCAACATGCCAGACCGATACCTAATTGTGAGTTATGTCATGATGACGTTTATTAAATTATCTGTTATGATAAGGCTTAAGCAACGAAACGCTACCAACATGCCAGACCGCTACCTAATTGTGAGTTATGTCAAGGTGACGTTTATTAAATTATATGTTATGGTAAGGCTTAAGCAACAAATCGCTACCAACATGCCAGACCGCTACCTAATTGTGAGCTATATCATGGTGACGTTTATTAAATTATATGTTATGGTAAGGCTTAAGCAACGAAACGCTACCAACATGCCAGACCTCTAACTAATTGTGAGTTATGTCCTGGTGACATTTAGTTAACTGATTTTATTTTTTTTGTTTTGTTTTCGAACTTACTTAAAGTCGGTTTGACGCAGCTCTAAATTCTTTTCTATTCTGAGCTAATCTAAAAGGTCCACATACCCTTCACAACCTAAATCTCTAATTATTTGACTAATATAGCTTTGTCTAGGCCTTCCTACTCTATTTTTATTTGGTAGTCTATAATCTAAGACTTTACTAAATAGTCCCTCATGTCTTAACTGGTGCCCTATCATTCTATCTCTCCTGACCTTCAATTGTTTCCACATACAGGGTTCCTCACCTATCCTTCTATAAACTTCCTCGTTTGTTACTCTATCTGTCCAGCTAATCTTTAACATTCTCCTATAGCACCAAGTTTCAAAAGCTTCTATCCTTTTCTTATCTACTTCTTTAATTGTCCAAGTCTCACTACCGTATAGTAGAACGCTCCATACGTACGACTTTAAAAAACTTTTCTATTATCTAAACTAATACTATTAGCTATTAGTAAGTTTTTCTTTTTAAAACATTTTTCTAGCTTGAGCTATTCTAGCTACTATATCCCTTCTGCTACGTCCATCCTTTGTAATTATACTACCTAAATAGCAAAATTCATCTACCTCCTCTAACTCGGTATTACCTATTTTAATTTTGGTTTGTAACTAGGCTGTAACTCACTTGTCATTATCTTTGTCTTTACCGAGTTAATTCTCATACTATAGTTACTCCGTAGTATCTCATCTAAAATATTTAAAAACTCTCCTAACTCTTTTCTAGACTCTGCTATAATGGCTATATCATCTGCAAAACGTAACATGTCTATTTTTTGTCCCTGTACACTAATACCTATCTCTTTTCTCTCTCTAGCTAAGTTTAAAGCTTCCTCAATATAAACATTAAAAATCAAGGAGACAGTATACAACCCTGTCTAACACCATTTCTAATCTTAGCTTCCTTTTCTATTTCATCAAATCTAATTACTACACTTTGGTTTTATATAGACTGTAAATAATTTTTCTATCCCTATGAGAGATTCCTATTTTTGCAAAACCCTGAACATAACAATCCAATTAACCCTATCAAATGCTTTTCTAAATCTACAAATGCGAAATGAGTCTTTTATTTTTGTAACCTTTTTCGATAATTACCCTAATCATTAGTATCGGTTCTCTAGTCCTCTGTCTTTACGAAAACCATATTGGTCTTCGCCTAAATAATTCTCAGTCAAAGCTTCTACTCTATTTTTAATTATTATTGTTAGTATTTTGGAAGCATGAGAAGTTAAACTAACCGTTCTAAAATTCTCACAACTATCAGCTCCTGACTTTTTTGGGATTGCGATAATAATATTTTTTTCGAAATCTATTGGAACCTCACCTGTATCATATATTAATTTCACTAGTTCATATAATCTATCTAAAGTTTTCTGACTTGCATATTTTATTAATTCTGCGGGAATATCGTCTATCCCTGGGGCTTTATTTAGTTTAAGATTCCGAACAGCTCTATCAAATTCCTCTCTTAATATTGAGAACCCTATTTCTACATCCTCTTCTTGGTCGTTCTCTAACTCGTCCATATCGTCTCCCTTATATAAATCTTCTAAATATCTTTTCCATCTATCTGCTACCTCAACTTTATTTATTAGAAGCTCATTATTCTCGTCTCTAATACCATTATATTTTTTCCTATCTTCCCCAAAAAACTTTTTAACTGCCCTGTATGCCCTGTCTGTCTTACCTACTCTCAAATCATCTTGTATTCCCTTACAGTTCTCTTCCATCCATTTATTTCTAGCTTTTCTACACTCATGTACTATCTTATTTCTAACTGTATTATATTTTTGCTTACTTTCACTATCCACTTCTCTGAAAGGTTTAAGCTTTCTTCTATTCTCTATTAAATCTAATATCTCCTTTGTTACCCACGGTTTTCTCGCTTCTATTTTTTTCTTACCTATAGTCTGTGTTGCTGTATCATGTACAGTCAGTTTTATTTCTTTCCATCTATTTTCTACGTTCCTTCCTACAGCTATCTCTTTGCTCTTATTATCTAATACTTGTTTATATTCCTCTTTTACCCTACTATCATTAAGCTTACCTAGATCCCATCCTTCTCTTTTACCCTTTCTCAATTTTTGAATTTTAGTTTACACTTCATTTTAACTAAGTTATGATCGCTATCTATGTCAGCCCCTGGATAACTACGACAGTTTTAACTTGGTTTCTAAATCTTTGTTTAACTAAAATATAATCTATTTGGTATCTAGCCCTATCACCTGGGGCTTTCCAGGTATATCTTCTCCTAACATGTTGTTCGAATAGGGTGTTTACAGTTACTAATCTATGTTCTGGCAAAACTCAACTAATCTTTCTCCTCTATCATTTCGTCTGCCATACCCAAATTTTCCTACCATTTTCCCTCACTACCTTCTCCCACTGACGCATTAAAATCGCCCATAACTATTAAATTCTCATCTCCTTTACTTTTCTCACTATACTATTTATATCCTCGTATACCTTTTCTACTTCCTCATCCTCGTACTGAGTTGTTGGCATGTAAACCTGTACTAAAACAGTGTCTGTGGGTTTTGTACTCAATCTAACCATAATTATTCTATCACTAAATTGTAAGTACTCTTTAACTTTATGCCCTAATCTTTACCTAACACTATTCCTACCCCTGCCTGTCCATTAGTTGAAGAAGTTGTAATTATTCTATAATTATCTTTCCAAAAGTCATTACTATCTGGCCATCTCACCTCACTAATACCTAAAATGTCCAGCTTTGCCTTTCTCATTTCGACTAATAAATTCGTTAACTTATCTACTCTAAGTAATGACCTTACATTCCAAGTCCCTATCACTAAATCGAACTGTTGTTTTATATTCTTACGATGACGAGCCCCAGTACCTCCCGGAGATCCGAATGAGGGAGTATTTTACCTCCGGACAAGAATTTTACTTGTGAGCTCTCCATCATATATATTTCGTGTTTTAGGCCACGCACACCTGGGAAATATTGTGGTAGGCTCCCATATCTTTCCACAACGCAGTTTTTAAAGATTTTAGCAAAAGCCGTATCCGTCACGGCCAACCCCCAACAAGCTTGTAAATTATTGAGGATCGCCCGAGACCAACCAACCCTCCTCCAATATCTTTTAGCCAGCAAGGCTGCTGCCCCTTGCTGCGCCTTTTAATCGCCTTTTACGATAAGCAGGCTTACTATAGTAGTATTCTTTATCCCCTACTATAGGGCAGCCATTGAACATTGAAACAAAAGACTGGCTTTGACAACTATATAAAGCCGAACAAGATCCTTCAAACATAATGCACGTTTTAGTTTGAATGTTATAAATTAAAATACTTGATATTTAACCATGTGTGCGTATTTTGCATAATTTTTTCCTAAATATGAATTTCTTTTAAAACTTTGAACATCTTGGCATGATATTAGTTTAATTATATCCATTCTTCATATATCTATTTATTTTGAAATACTTAGGTGTATTTAAAAAGTAATAAAATTAACACGCCTAAATGAAACATGTTTATAAAAATGATTTTTAATCAATTGCATAATTAATAGAGTAAAGCAAACTGGAAAACAAACTAAGATATGTATTAAAATTTCTTACCTGAATTTGAATAAAGATAACTGTTGAGTAAATCTTCCTCTAAAATCTGTGCTATTTACAACTGTCCGTCTGTCACATTCCCATTTTGATGCCCGGACATCCAAAATATTTGTTACTTACATATTAAAGATAGAAACCATTTGGGTTACATATTAAAGGATTCTGTATAAAAGATAAACGTTCTTCAAACCTTCGTGTACGAATAATAAGAAATGGGTACATTGTATTAACAGTAGAGTGCGCGATTTTATCAGAGATCTGCTAAAATTACAATAAGGCAGATGAGATAGAATTGATCTGTTGTCCATGATCTGCGGTTATTATCTGGTTATTATCAGATTATCACAATCCATCCATAATGTACTGATACATATGTGTATATGGTACTGAAATATTAAATTAATATATTATCAAAAGCGCATTTTTAATCTTTTGTTGATACTGGTACATACACTATTCCTACCTGGATTTTTAAAGCTACAGTCAACTGTTATGGGTTTTCATAATTCTAGGGTTATGTTTATATTTATTTATACTGCAAAACGTCTAACTTCGCATTATTTAACTTTACAAGTTAAATTTGCTGATATAAAGTATATAATACTTTATATTATAATTTAGTTGTATGTTATTGCACTATCTAGGAAGTGGAAGTTCCATGTGTCATATATAATAGAACGGTTTTCCCCAGTAATTTTAATCACTGAGCTAAACTAAACACCTACCTACATTCATAGACAAAAACGTTTGTCTATGCCTACATTAATGTTGTGTATTGCGATGTGTTACAAGTGTATCGCGTACATATCCCAAGTATGGCCTATGGTTTATGGTTCAATGTTTATAATACTTCAATTACGCTTTAAGCAATAATAAACAAAAAAGTGCATGTCTTCACAACAACCTATCGCAATCTCGATGAACTATTTGTGTTGGAAGCAAAGAGACGCCCAGCGTCATCCTTCTGTCCATAACTGTGAGGTGAGTAACAACAAAAGTTATTAAATGTAATTTTTATTTTTCAGAACGCAGATAGTGATGCGTTTGCTAAAGTCCGTGTAAAACCTAGTTTTATTGATAAAACTATTTTAATTAAGACACTTCTAAATACCACGAAGTTTTGGAAAATCTACTAACATCAATATGTTATGGAAATTTTTTGAAATCGTGGTAGATGATGATGGAGTTCCTGTACAGAATCTTACTAAGACCGCCAATCATACTTTATTTGCCAATACTAAAATATTCGAAGATAATATTTTTTATCAATATTTTGGCAAATCTCCAGTATTGTTTTCAAATTTTAAGTGCACACAAACTATTGATCAAATTAGTACTTTAGAGATGGTTTGCAAACAATCGATTCATGACAGTTACAAACAACATGCCTATCTTCAGTATAGTTCTAATTTAACAACCACTGAAAAACAAATTGTTAAGGTATGGTGTGGAAGAGGATTTACAAATCTTAATTACTTTAAAATAGTGGTGGCATTAAGAACTTTAACTGAATTTTTATTTAAGCATTACAACTCAAAGGTGTATGTTTTAATTGACAATTATGATATCCCAATCATTAATTGCATTTTCAATATTAACTCCAAAAAGCTAGATGCCTCTATAGAGTATATGACAAATATTTTTAGTACTCTATTGAAAAACAATTCATGTATCCAATGCAGCTTTTTAACTGGTGTTTCTCGAATGCATGATATTGCATGTGAACTAAGTGAGTTTAAACAATTTCGATTTTTAGAAAATCACAAATTTGTTGAATTTTATGGTTTAACAAAGCATGACATTGCATATCTTGTTGACAAGTTTAATGTGAGTAACGTAGCCCATACTAAACTTCTTGATTATTATAAAGGTTACACAAGTCTAAATAATATCCAAGTTTATAATTTTTGTTCCGTTTTGGGATACCTATCCTCTGGTAAAATGAGTACTTTCTGGTGTGATGCCGATTACCTTACAAATCTTGAAAATGTTTTTAAAATGAAATTTGTCACTAATCGAATTGAAGTAATTTTGCAAGATAAAATTGTGGATTACGAAATTTTAGCTATCTCACAAAAGAGGGATTTGGAAAGAATACGAGATATAATATTGAACTCTGAGAGTTATTATCGATCAGAAGTGATATATTCGTTTCTGTTTGATCGCGGTTATTTAACATTTGTCGATACTGCCGAATCAGTATACAATGTATACAACGTGAAGATACCGAACAAAGAAATTTTGTTGAATTACATGGATTTATTAAATAAATACTATATTAAAATCTGCAAATTCAACGAATCCTGTATTACAAATTGTGTTGCACAGTTTAATTCACTAACTACAAATGTTGATAGTTTGGAATTAAGTAATTTAAATTCTGGGCTTGGCAATATTTTTAAAGTGTTTTACAAGAACAAATTCCTTACATTTGATAAGATGACGTTGCATGGAATACTTTTATACATTTTGTTGCAGACTAAATTTAAATGCAAAAGTCAAGTTTTTGTGAATAGCTGGTGGCGCATTAATTTTTTATTAGTTTTTGAAAATCTTGTGTTATTATTAAATTCAAACTAAATGTTGATGGTCAGCTTCATAAACCGTCAAGAAATGCATTACAAAGTATTATTGTAAAAGAGTACTATAAAGTGTTTGATAATAATCCGTGCATAAAAAATTATATTTTAATTGGTTTGAGTGTAGGTATTCTTGTTTCCGAGATGTCTTGTTTAGTTAATAGTCTGAATATTGAAAATGCTCTGCATACAGATATTAACAAGTAAATTATATTTAATGTATTGAGATGATTGTACACTTTTTATATAAAAAATTTCTTATGGGAGAAGATATCTGAATGATAAAGTTGGTCAATTTTTGGTTGACAGTATAAACGTTTTCTTGTCACTGGTACCGTTGTGATCTTAGAAACATAAAGAATTGGAACTGCTAAATTATAAAAGGATTGCTTTTTCAAGCTTTTTAGGAGTTTGTTTTGAAAGTATTAATATTTTCAGGTTTTTCAAAAATAAAAATACTCCAAGATTCTTTTGTATTGTAACGAGCTAGTACTACCGCGTTTCATTAATTTAAAACAGGTAATAATAAAGGTCTTTATTACTCACTATTCACAAGTCTAATTAACAGTATATGCCTGATTTATAGATGTTTTCAGTCCACTTAACAATGAAGCACTATTACACTAATGAATTTGCACGCACTAATTTCTTCTTAAACTAACTTTTTTACCATAGGTCCATTAACAACACTAACACAACTATTTGTTTATACACTTCTATTTATTTATGTATACTACAAGCTGCATGTACGTTAGACACAGCATATAACATTTATGTATACTTCTAGAAGCTCAAACTACTATTACTTTACAACGTTATAATTTATATTAGACATTCTAGTATAGACTGCCTCCTGCATTTATTAGCGGCCTTATATATACTCTGAGTTAAAGATATGACTCATCCTCTGGTACTTACTAGAAGCTTCCCGGTCCATTGAGAATAAGCGGCGTTTTGTGCGTTTGATTGTTAGAAGGATTCTCGAATCCTGGAGACTATGCAGACCCTACAACGCTTGTATGTTTGACGGGTTGCCTAATAGTAGCTCGCAACACTACCCCCTCTGCAAAACCGTTACGTCTCGTAACTGTAAATATATTTTGACGCCAAGTCGATGAATGATGACGGTATCGGCAGCTATCTCCTCTGGTGCATCCACCACGTCGTTAGAAGTAACAGTCAACACTCTTTTCTTGGTCTTGGTAGGCAACCGGTTGATAACAACAAACAAGGACCTGGACGTAGGTTTTCTGGAAAACTACTTCTAGCATATTTCGGACTATCCTCCAATCTAAGCGATCCAGTCCACAGCCTAGCTTGGGCACCGCTAGTCTCGTTACTCCATTTTCCATCATGTGCGCTTTAAGATTTAGCAAAGCCTCCCATAGATGACCATAACTAGGTCTCTGCCATGAAGAATTTTTGGTGACCAGATAGTAAACATAACGATTTTTGTCTTGAAGAACCAAAGCTTTTCCTACAGTTGGCTGCTGTTGTACTAATTCATCCACACATCCAAACTTTTTCTTGAAAACAACAGCTATTCCCCTTGACATTGCCAAATCTTGAGCTATGCAATGTGCAAGGGAATACTCTTCTGGTGCTCTAAACAGATCTTGCTGTTTTTCAACAACAACGCCAAATCTCGCCTTAGCGGAATCACCATACGCCGCCATAAAGCTCTCAAAATCTACATTTGGCTCATGATTAATAACTTGTCAAACACCATCCTCATCATTCGAGCTTTCTTGGTTGTTGCCAGCGTAGGATGTTAAACGGTCAAAGTGTACCACTTTCGGTTTACCACGGGGAGATCTTCTGATCCGGTACACTACATCATTAATCCTTCTCATCACTTCGTACGGGCCTTCCCATTGTCTTTGTAATTTTGGCGACAACCCACGTTTTCTCTGTGGATTATACAACCACACCAAATCTCCAGGTTGATAACCACCTTCTTGTGCTCTCGTGTCATATTGTGATTTCATTCGATCGCTTGCTGCCTGGATATTCTTTCGGACGTTTTCGTGAATGCTATTTGATCTTTCACGAAGCTTACTAACGTAATCTTCACCTGCGATCTCTTCTCCTGGTTTAAATCCAAACTGAAGATCACATGGTAGCCGCAATTCACGTCCTAGCATTACGTAAGCGGGCGAGTATCTTGTGCTGTCATGTACCGAAGATCGGTACGCCAGTAGGAACAAATGTAAATATTGGTCCCAGTCTCGTTGATGTTCGGAGACAACTTTGGCCAGGTACTTCCCTAACGTCCTGTTCATTCTTTCAACCATTCCATCCGATTGGTGATGAAGTGGCATGTTTCTAGTCTTCCTGATTCCAAGATGCTTGCAGACATTTTAAAACAATGCTGATTCGAAGTTCCGACCTTGATCAGAGTGTAATTCCAACGGAACTCCAAAGCGACAAAACAACTCCCCCACTAGTTAATCTGCAACCGTCTCGGCTTCTTGGTTAGGTATAGCATATGCCTCCGGCCATTTAATAAAATAATCCATTGCAACCAAGATGTATTTATTTCCTTTCTCTGATTCAGGAAACGGACCAGCTATATCAATGGCTACCCTCTCAAAAGGATTCCCCACGTTATACTGTCTCATTGGGGTTTTCCGTTTTGTGACCGGGCCATTTGCACAGGTACACAATCCACATTTCCGGCACCACTCCTTCACATCATTTTTGCAGTTCACGCAATAGAATCTTTCTCTCACTCTTTCGAGAGTTCTTTTCACGCCAAAGTGCCCTCCGGAAATACCATCGTGCAAGTGGCGCAACACTTCCGGCACTCTGCTTCTCGGCACTATCACTTGAAGTCTTTCAGTGCCATCTTCAAATTCCAGGCGTCGTTTCAAGATTCTATTTTCCATCATCAAGGAGTCCCACTGTGCCCAGTATGCCTTCAGGCTTCTACTTAAAATACTAATTTTTCCCAAGCTGGTCGTTGTCCTCTATTTTTCCACTCAATAATACGTCCCAATTCGGCGTCATTCTCCTGGTCTTCTCGTATTCTTTCGAGTTGCCAAGTATCATCGGTTACCGTCATTCTATGGATGACACTTATTTTCTCTTCCATCTTGGAGCAATGATTGCAGTTTACTGGACAAGGTCTCCTTGACAAAGCGTCTGCATTCCGATGGCTAGTTCCTACCCGATGTTCTGTGTCAAAGTCATATTCCTGCAGCCGCTCTATCCACCTTGTGACTTGCCATTCAGGATTTCGAAACTGTAGTAACCATTTCAGTGCAGCATGGTCTGTTCTCAACAGGAATTTACGGCCGTATAAGTACTTATAAAAGTGCTCTACGGATTTGACGACGGCCAACAGCTCCCTTCTTGTCACACAATAGTTCCTTTCTGGCCGCGACAAGACCTTGCTGAAATACCCAATAACTTTTTCTTGTCCGTCCTGCACTTGAGAAAGAACGCCTCCTATAGCTGTGTTACTGGCATCGGTATCCAACACAAATTTCCCCTCCATCCGTGGATAACTCAAAATTGGTGCTGTAACTAGTAGCCGTTTCAGTTGTTCAAATGCTCTGTGGCAGTCGTCATTCCAATCATATTCTTGTCCATCTTCGGTTAATTTTGTTAACGGTTTGGCAATGTTTGCAAACCCAAGTACAAAGCGTCGGTAATATGTGCACAATCCTAGAAAACTGCGCAGTTGGTGTATATCTGCTGATGTAGGCCACTCTTGTACCGTTTTTATTTTGTCAAGGTCAGCTTTTATTCCGGTCTCCGAAACGACATGTCCTAGGTATTTCACCTCTTTTCCAAACAAGTGACACTTCTTGGGGCTCAATGTAAGGTTTGCCCCCCGTAATCTTTAGAATATCTCCTCTAGGTTCTTAAGGTGTTCTTCAAAAGACCGGCCTAACACTATCACGTCGTCTAGGTACACCAGACAAGTCTTCCAAGACAGTCTACGCAGTATCGACTCCATCAACCGTTCAAAAGTAGCAGGGGCATTGCATAATCCAAATGGCATGACCTTGAACTGCCATAATCCAGTTCCAATTGTAAACGCAGTCTTTTCTTTATCGTTTGGCTCCAAGCCTACATGCCAGTATCCGCTTTTCAAGTCCAAAGTCGAAAACCATTTAGATCCGGATAGAGTATCCAAGGTGTCATCAATTCTAGGCAAAGGATAGCTGTCTTTCTTTGTCACATTGTTAAGCCGCCGGTAGTTTACACAAAACCTTATCGACCCGTCCTTTTTCTTGACAAGCACTACCGGGGATGCCCATGGACTATTCGAGGGTTCAATCACTCCCTGTTCTTCCATATCGGTGATAATTTGCTCGACTTCCTTACGTTTTGCCAAAGGAAGCCGCCTGGGGTGTTGTCTTATCGGTTGCGCATCTCCAGTATTAATCTTGTGTTGCACAACATTCGTCCTTCCTTTCTCACTATCATCCACTGCAAACACACCTCGATATCGTCCGACCAGCTCTGTTACCTTGCCCAGTTGGTCGCCGTTTAATCCTTGACACGAAGGTATTAACATATCCAGCAATTTCTGTGAGCAACCGTTGGCTGGTTTATCATTCGTGTTGTCCACACAACGTTTAATATGGCATACTGGAATCCCAACTTCCCACAATCGTGTCCTTCTTCAGGGTCACCGTATGCGGATTAATGTTCAGCACACTTACTGGTACCATATTTCGGAACTTTATCAGCGTTCTTCCAATCAGTAATCCCTCCTGACCCATTCCAGATTCAGTTGCTTCCATCATGCATACTTGTCCTTCCCGGAGCGTACCATCCGGGCGTCCCATTACTATCATTTCCGCCTTCTCGGGTATTTTCATATCGCAAATCATTCGAACTTGCATCGTCTGGTTACTCGTACCTTGAAATGGAATCTCATCATCATCTATCCGAAGCACATTTTCTTTCATGTTTACATGAAACCCATATTCTCTCATGAGATCCATTCCCAAGATCACTTCTTCTGTAATTTCAGCTACCAACACTCGATGATTAATTAGTTTGTCCCCAATTGCCAACGTAACGGCAGTCTCTCCGTGAGTACAAATTTTCTCACCACTTGCCGTTCGGAGACACACCGATACAGGTAGCACTTTTCCACGACCAACTAAATCTGGTCTCACAATAGTCCTTGTCTCTCCTGTATCCACGAGTAATCGGACAATCCTACCATTAATTCTACCATCGATATAAATGCTGTCCAGACTTCCCATTGACGATGCAGCACGGATGATAATCTCCGGAGCACTACGCTGTGCTGTCGACGTTCGCTCCCTTACATTGACCTGCTTTAACTCAACCGGTTGTTTCTTTGGTTGAGTACAGCGTCTCTGCATATGACCAACTTCATCGCAGCTCCAGCATCGCAGACGCCATCTCCGCGGTCGTAATCTTTTCAGCCTTTCCGCTTTTCGCTTTTCAAACACACGGTTTATTATTTCATCTATGCTGTTCTGCGATTGCTCAAGTTCTTCTAATGCAGACCGAACTTTGTGACTCATCCTGTGTGACGTCTGCTTAGCTACTTCAAATTCAAGCGCGTGAGCCAGTGCGTCATCTAACATTTTTGGCCGTTCTAATCTTAGCGCTTGCTGTATTTCACTGTCTTTAATGCCATCCACAAAAGTTTGAACAGCCAGTTGTTCGAGGAAACTATCTGGTGCCGTTGGGTATGCCAATCTAACTAATCTGGCGATGTCAGCTTCGAATTCTTGCAGGCTTTCACTTGTCTTTTGCGAGCGGTTCCTAACTTGTGCGTGGTAAACCTGTTGAAGGTGAGCGTCTCCATATCTCATCTCAAGCTTCAATGTTAAGAAGCCGTAATCATTCTGCTGGTGATCAGGAATCGTTTGTAAGATGTTAAGAGCTTCCCCCCGTAGGGCCACTATTAAGGAGATAGCCTTCTCTTTGTTGCACCAACCGTTGGCTATTGCTGCAGCTTCAAATTGTTTCAAATATGTGGGCCAAGGTGTTTTGCCATCAAATGTGGGTGGTTTCACTTTAAATTTAGACGGTATGGATTCGCTTCTTTCCATGGTTCTTATTTCTGGAATGTTCTCATTTACAACTTGATTTGCTATTTCAAGTGGCCGTGTTGTTAGTGAAATCACCTGTTCTTGCAGCCTCATCATATCTTCTTCCATTTTTACCAATTTACTGTCCAGCTTTTGCTCAACTGTTTTTACCTGTTCAGTGAAATCTGCTTTCAATGCAATGGAGCTTTCCATTAATCTTTGTTCTAACGTGGCTGTATTTTCACTTAACTTTTTTATTTTCTCAGCATTTTCACTAAGTGTCACTTCCATACCGTATTTAAACTCTTTAAGGGTCGATTCCACTTCAACTGACCTCACTAAATTTTCATTGAGTGTCACTTGCATTTCGGATTTAAAATCCTTAAGGAAGTTCATTAAAGTTTCTGCTTCCATTTTACTTTGATTTCTTGTAACTGGCATATACAAACTACTTAAATGTCTTTAGACTTGTGTTTTAAATTAATCACTATATACCCCGCATCTGACACCAGTGAAACGAGCTACTACAACCGCGTTTCTTTAATTTAAAACAAGTAATAACAAACGTCTTTATTACTCACTGTTCACAAGTCTAATTAACAGTATATGCCTTATTTATAGATGTTTTCAGTCCACTTAACAATGAAGCACTATTACACTAATGAATTTACAAGCACTAATTTCTTCTTAAACTAACTTCTTTACCATAGGTCCATTAACAACACTAACACAACTATTTGTTTATACACTTCTATTTATTTATGGATACTATAAGCTGCATGTACATTAGACACAGCATATAACATTTATGTATACCTCTAAAAGCTCAAACTACTATTACTTTACAACGTTATAATTTATATTAGACATTCTAGTGTAGACTGCCTCCTGCATTTATTAGCGGCCTTATATATACTCTGAGTTAAAGATATGACTCATGCTCTGGTACTTACTAGAAGCTTCCCGGTCCATTGAGAATAAGCGGCGTTTTGTGCGTTTGATTGCTAGAAGGATTCTCAAATCCTGGAGACTATGCAGACCCTACAACGCTTGTGTGTTTGACGGGTTGCCTAATAGTAGCTCGCAACACTATATTAGAAAACAATTTTAGATAAAAAGTTGAAAATTGGCAACCTTCTATGATTTCAATAGTACTATCGAAGAAGAAACATAGGTTTTAGACATTTTTATGAACAATTATTAAATATTATTGTCCGGTAAATTTAAAATTTATTTTTTCATAAGAAAATCTGTACCGCTATGCCATAATTATAGTTATTACTGTAATCAAAAGTTGAAGTTATAATTAGTTGCAGTTTTCAGTGGCAGATTCAGTATTTCTTCTTTTATACAAAAAAAGTAAGAATTATTCAAAGTTTGACTTTTTTATGGAACTTTAAAGTTATTTATTTATTATCCAACAGGAAAACCCAATTACAGGATAATTAAGTATGTCGTATACAACAAAGAATACGATTTAACATACATCATTAATACTGATGGGAGGTTATTGAAAAATAACCGATTATTTTTTTCACCAGTTTAACCAAGCCAGGTTAACCTAACAAAAATAACCGGTTAGTAAATAACCAGTTATTTTTAAATAACCCAAACACTACTGAAAAGCTTTATCCGTTTCTATTCTTTTGACTGTTGGATAGATTTCATTTATACGCTTTAAAACGGAAAACGATCAACAAAGTATAGATACATTAATATTTTGCTGTTTGCCTGTGCGAGGTTTCTAATCCTCCATTGGGCGCCTCCCTAGGTGGCGGATAGGGGAAAGCCTCCCAGATATGGGTGGTACCGGGGAAATAAAATATCTGAGGTGAACCAAAACTAGAGCTGTGTTTGTTTACAAAATAAACGGCAGCAAGCATCGGCTGTCTCCATGTTAGGAGCAGATGAACCACTACTCTGCGACTAATAATCTCAGTTTTAACCATGGGATGGATACAAATCCTTTCCCCAACACAAATATCAAATAATGCATGATGAAAATTTCTCTAATTAGAACTACTCCACGAGGTACCTTAAACGGGGAATCCTCCGTCGTACAAAGCAGTGCAATCGGGCCATCGGATTCTGGAGAGCCTTAAACAACATGCAAACAACAAAAATGAAAACACCAACTCTCAAGATCAAAACAAAAAAATATATGTTTCTTTGGAACGCTAAAAACAGGAAAACAAACAACTAACCGAAATACTAGACGAATATAAAATCATAATCCTAGCCCTCCAAGAAACGAGATTCACAGACGAAATTATAATCGAATTGAAAGGATATAGGATCTTCAAGGGTAAAAGCGACCTAAACCCCATAGGAAAAAGCATACCATACCTATGAAACAGCTTTGTCATGAACAGGAATATAATCAACTCAATGGCAGACTTCAACTCACCAAATGAAAGACTAGCAATCATGACACTAAGACCTATACCCTAATAAACTGCCATGCTCCCATTAACGAAGACAACAGAAGAAACCCAGATAAAGATGAGAAATACTGGGAATCCTTAGAACATGAACTATCAAAGATCCCAGGAAAAAATATTAAGATCCTGCTAGGTGACTTTAACGCACAGATCGGAAAAGAAAGAAAATACAAAAAAACAGTATGAGAATACTCTGCCCACAAACGAACCAACAAAAATGGAGAGACTGATAAAATTGTGCAAAGATGCTAATCTTAAGCTAATGTCCACAAATTTCAGACACTAACCAAGAAAACAAAAAACATGGAAATCACAGCTTGAGGGAACTCCAGATCAATCACGTCGCCATTTCATTCAATAACTAGAAGGAAATTATAAATGTAAGAGTTCGGAAAGGTGCAAACATTCAAACAGACCACTACCTAACAACACTAAAATAATAATAATAATGTTTATTGCTCAACAGCCTTAGCCACATTACAGGACATCCAACAAACCATAATTATGTACAACTTATAATTATTAAACAGAATAATTATTGGAGTTAAAATTAAAGTTAAAAAGTAACTGGTAGAAACAAAGTTTTAGAGAGTAAACATCATTTAGCAAAAAGCTCTTCAAGAATTTTTTGTAGGCTATCAACATTGCCATATATTTGATTAAAATTCCTACACATGTAATATACGGGAGATTTTAACAACATATTGGTTTTACAGGCTGAGAGATAAAACACTATTAATTCTACTATTATGTCTAGGAACCAAAAAATTTAGTTTATCCATAATATATGGACAGTCTATATTGTCATGCATGATCTTATAGAGAATGGTGATACTTAAAGCAATCCTTCTGGATTCATAAGTTTTTAGATGAAAGGTGCAAACAGTGTTTCATGGTCATAACCTCTGATGGGATAGGTACCATGCATTTTGTACCATAAATACTTAAAAAATTTCCTTTGACCTCGTTCTATTAAGATCTTGTGATTAATGTAATGAAATTTATCCCCCAAAAGAAGACAATTAACAATAATTCTAAAATACAGCTGATTAACACAGAAATACTAAATCTAAAAAGACTGGAATTCCAGGAAAAACTAAACATTGAAACAGAAGAATGGGATGAAATCAAAACAAAAATAGTCAAGACATCAATGGCGACAGCTCCACTCAAGAGACAGAGAAAACACAGGTGGTGGAATGAACAATGCGAAGAAGCCCTTGAACTTAGGATTAAGACCTGGAAAAAATGGCACTCAACCAAAAATGACAGACTATATTTTGTTCAAAGAACAGAGATCACAAACTGCAAAAACAATAAGAACAAACAAGAGAAATTTTGACAAGAACCAATTACAACAACTAGATGAAGACTTTAAAAAGAGCAACACAAGAACATTCTATAAAACCTTTAAACAGAACCTTCGAGGTTACCAACCACCAAACCGATGTTTAAAAAACGAAGAAGGAAAAATAGCCCTAAATAACCAAGAAAACTGTAAAATACTGGCAACATACTTCAAAAAACTATTAGTTGTGTAGAACCAGAAACAAAATTTCCAAAACGGAAACCAAATTATAAATTTGAAATCTCCAGACCACCAGACTTAACTGAAATTAAACAGATTATTAAAGAACTAAAAAATGACAAAACCCCAGGAGAAGACTTGGTAGTAGCAGAAATGTGGTAAAACGTATATACCAAGACAGTCAAAAGCCTACATAAAATAATCTAAAATATCTGGGAAACGGAGGAAATACCAGAAGATTGGAAAACAGCTATGAACCACCCAATACCCAAAAAAGGAGATAAAACAGATACAAATAATTATCGCTGAATTTCGCTCCTATTAGTAACATACAAAATCCTATCCATAGCACTAGAAAATAGATTGGAGCTCCAAGTGAACCCACAAATAGGTGACTACCAGGGAGAATTTAGGAAAGGAAGATCCTGTGCTGAACAGATATTAAACCTGAAACTTATAAGGTTCAGAAGACTAAGAGCAAAGGACATACATGTAACATGATTCTATAGATAGAGAAACACTATTCAATACATTAGAAGAATTCGGAGCCGATGACAAATCAATCGCAATTATAAAAAATACTCTAACAAACATGAAATCAAAAATAAAATTTATGGGAGAAATTTCAGAACCCTTTGAGGTCAAAACAGGAGTAAGACAGGGAGATGGGTTATCCCCACTACTCTTCACTGTGTACTGGAGAAGGTAATGAGAGAGAGGAGGAAAAGAATAGAAGAAGAAGGAATTCCTAAAATAAAAACAGGAAGAAAGAAAGATAATCTGGAAATTGACTGCCTGGCTTTTGCAGACGATCTGGCATTACTAGCGGAAACTTAGAAGATGCGAAAAACAAATTGATATACTGAAAGAGACAGCTAAAAAGACTGGACTACAAATATCATATAAAAAGACAGAATACATGACTAATAGAAAAGATATACCAAAACATCACAACAAAATATGGGAAAATTAAGAGAGTAAACAAGTTCAAAGACCTGGGACAAGTAATTCAACCAAACGCCTGTGACAAAGAATGTTATAGTCTAGGGTACCACTGTTATAATCCCGTGCAACTGTTATGTGCCACTATGATAGTTGGCAACACATACTAACCACGTACACAATATTGCACAACGAAATATTGTCATAATTTGCCAAATTGTGTCACATGCCATATATGTTTATAAAGATACCATTGGCACTCAAAAAGATAAATAAATTGAGGTACTCACTTAAAACGCTCCGTTCAGCTCAAACTCAGGGTACTTGGGTGTGTCAAGCCCTTGTTGAAGCCAGATTGATTTGTCTTCCCTCTTCATCGTCTGTAGCAGTACGGTAAGGAACAACCAGGTAAGGAACGATAAGAGGCAGAGATAAAGGGAAACCAACATCCTAAAAGAGAAAAGACAAGAAAAAAACTATACAGGTAAACCTCACTGTTCGGCGTCTCGTTGGCTAATCCTCGTTGTGTCAGAAACCGCGCACTTCCCCATCACTCCACGTCTGCGCATTCTTTTGCGCCGACGCAACTGTCCGAGATGGCGGAAATGAACAAGTTTATTTTTTTAAATATTGGCGCGAATTCAGTCACATTTAAAACTGTGAAATGCCAATTTTGGCTTATAACAAGAAGCCATCCTAACAAGAGCAAGAAAAATAGAACTAGCATTCCAATTGACAAAAAATATATACAATAAGAAGTCGATATCCATCAATGCAAAGATAAAGCACAATAATACAGTTATTAAATCAGAGGGCCTCTATGCCTTAGAATGCATTATACTGAACACAGTCAGACAGCTAGATGCAGTAAAAAAAAGAGAAAGAAAAATTTTACGGAAAATCGTGGGACCAAAATGTGAAGACAGAAAATAGAAACTGAGAAGCAATAACGAGATTTATTCAAAAACAGAAAATAACACACAATGAGAAAGAGAAGAGTGAAATTTTACGATCACATTAAAAGAATGAATGATGAAAGATTAACAAAGAGACTATTCAATTACTTTGACAGAAACCCTAAGACACAGATGACATGGATCAAGGAAATCAGAAAAGACATGGATGAAATGAAAATAGATAGAAAAGAGGTAGAACAAAGAGAAAAACTCAGAGTAAAGGTAAAAAGGTTCAAAGATTTCCAAGAAAAGGAAAAAGAAGACTGGAGCAAAATGGACAGAAGAAAGAAAGGAACAACACGGAGAAAAAATGAAAGAATATTGAAAGAGAAGAAAGAGGGGAGAAAAATAATCATTGTAAGTTATTTTACATGGTCCATAGTTGGCCGAAATCGAAAAATAAGAAGAAGAATTTGCTGTTTGTGTAGAAAGAAACAAGTTTTTTTAACAATAAAGTATATTATTGTTTTACTATGCTTATATTCTATAAATTCCAATATTCATTGCTTATGGAGTTTAAAAAAGTTGATCAGCATGATTTGGAGTTATTCTATTTCAGCGGTTACTACAAATGTAGTTTAGCGTAGACACGATTCTTTCAGAAGCAAGCGATTCCCCCTGAAAGTCAGGTATTTCATTGCAACCTGAAACGTCCCAGGAAAATCATTTTTGCTGTCAAACCAAAATTGAATTGGGTTTGAATGACATGAAACAATTAACTCTTGCAGGTACAACTTCAACTCTGTTGGAAGTCCTTCTTGTAAATCATTCAATGTAGAAGAATGATGTTTGGACACCATTTGCTAACGCACCATCCACATCGAATCTGTTAAAACCTAGTCTTCCTCTTCAACTAGAGATGGATTTTCCGATTTTACATTTTTTAAGACTTTTAACTTCAGTTTTATTCGAGTGATCGCCTCTGCTAAGTTACGGTCATTTGAAAATTGAAGTTTTTTAAATCTGGGGTCCAAAATAACTGCTACGCTCAGTGGCGGATTACCTTCTAAAAGATCTAAACGTTTTCCTATGTGACTTGAAATTTTATTTTTAAATGTTTGCGCTAATTTTCTGGAGACGGTTAACTGTATGACGGTTTTCCTAATACAGTTACGTAAAGGGATTACTAAACTGCCAGAAATGTATGTTTCTCCAGAAATTACTTTTGTTGCTGACCCAAGCGGTTTTAGTATTTGTAAACATTCCTGAATCATAGCTAGCTAAAGGGACGTTAGCATCGGAGCTGCTTTTTTGTGCATAGGGGGCAGTAATATTTTTTCAAAACAAAAATAGGTGGAATTCCATGTATTTGCTACTTCTTGTATTAAATATAAAAAAGTTTAATTAGTTTTTACTTCTTTAGCGTGTTCATTTCTTAAGTCATCTTGAGCAATAATGCTGTGTTTGAAATATGCTACGATATTTTTTACTTGGTAATTATTTCAACCAGATGTACAAGATTTTTGTTGCCAAGTGCTTTGCACACTACTAAATATAATATGCACCAAGCAAGCGACGAGCATTGCCGCCGCAGCCTACGTCTGATAGGAATAACTTCATAGCATCTACAATATTGGTACCATTATCTGTTGTCAGGCTGCTATATTTGTTTTTTCAATTTGCCAGGTATTAAGTATTTCTGTTAAATCGTTGCTGATATTATCAGAATTATGATGCTGCATTAAATTTTTCGATCCAAGGTATATCGAATCTATTGTTGTTTTTGCTTCATCTGCAAAGAAAGAATGTGGAAACAAAAAATGAAAGCAAACCAAATAATTACCTATAAGATGGACTTTTAGAACTACAGTGCCAACAAGCAAACAGGACCCGAAATATATGTGAACTAATTTCGAACAACAACATGGGGAACCAATCAGAAAGCGATTAGTTTTAAAGTACACTGCGGGAACAAAGCAATTTTAAGCTAATTTAAAATTCCATGGTGTGTTATGTTATCATTGTTAATTAAATTTTCTAAAATTATTAAGATTAAAAATAAAATAATGCCATTAATGTTGAATATTAATAACCTAACCTTACAAATATTTCAATTCGACAAATAAAAACTTTCTACTTTGAGTGTACTTCTTAGCAGGCAGTGACATCAAGAACACACCTCCCAAGTCCTATGTTTGCTTGGTGGCACTATATAAAACTTCTCATTGCATTCATAACAGTAGCTATGTCAGTAGCAAAAACCAAGCTTGTGATGCCGTATTTATTTATGTTTTACAATATTTTCCAGCGATGTGTACTTTGCTTCTATTGTATTTGTATTCTAAAAACTACTACGTTTTTGTTCTGTTTTAAAACATTTTATTGATGACTTACAGTTCTTCTACTTGGAGGTCCGTATAATGGTACCACTGTCTTCAAAAAATGTTGCATGCCTTCCTTTTCTATGCAACTCAGTGGCAAATTATCTTTAGATATTATATAAAGCAGTGCTTGAGTAAGGGAAGTGTTTTTTATACCTCCGGCTATAAAATTAACACCTAACAAGAAATACAGATGTGAAGTATTCATTGCTTATGTTTATAACTCTGTTTTAAATGTAAAATTTGTTTTAGTGTAGGTTGTGTATAACATGGTGCATTTTTCAGGGTCTCAGTCCCTATGTCAAATGATATACTAGAGGTTGAACCTGCTGAGAGTGGCATTTTAGAAAACGATGATTATAATAAAGATAGATTTTCAGAATCTGCACATTCACTGTCATTTTCTTATTTCCTATGCTGGAATTGGAACTACCACTAGGATCGTCCTACAACCAACGTATATAATGGTCAATAAAAAGAGATTTGAAGAAAAATTCTTACCTCGACAATTATTGGCTGAGTTGTCATTGGTAAATCTGCCTGTGCATGTATACAAAACACATTTGTTAGTATCAACATATATGTGAGAAATAAATACCTGCATTTCAAACTTTATGATAAAGTGTGTTATCTTTACCATCAGTGGAATAACGTAGCATGTACATAGAATAACATGTACAAGTACTTGCATATATAGAACTTATTAAAAAACAAGTGACGCTGAAGACAATGACTGAGTTTATACAGACAGTAACACCGTAGTTATAAAATCGGATTTCTTAAATCCGAGTGTTAAGTGCTGTATAAATAGCCCACGGCATTAAACTTATAACCCCAGATTGACTTGGAGGATACAAGACATTTGAATAACCTCAAGGTGTGTAGAATTTCGAAAGATATAATTTGAGCACTTGAAAGGAAGTTGAGTGAAAATTAGTGAAATAGGGAGTGATTAATCAAAACTGTTTAATAACCAATCTTCAAGATATAGTTTATGTGATAGTCTATTAAAATCAAATGTGGTGAACTTAACCTAAAACGGTCCCATTGTGATAAGTGGAAGCAAAGGATTACAAGTTAATCAACAAATCAAGGGGTAAGACCAACCTGAAAAAGGGGGAATAATTTTGCGCTATCCTGTATAGCTTAGATCCCACTACCTATCCCTGCATGAACTAAAACTTGGGATCCTCCCCCATTAACACCTTGTTTGATATATTATCACCACAATCGAGAATAATTATTGAGGGTGGAGATAGCAGTTCAACAATTAACACCACTGAACTACAGAAAGAAATCAAAAGCTTAGCGGAAGGCGCTGCTACAAACAAAGACACAGAACTGATAGAAATAATTAACATATTAACGCAACAGGTAGGGAAAAGAACAGACACACAAATGGAAATGGACAGACTAGACAAAGACGAACATCTAGCAAAGCCAAAGAAAACTAACACATTAGATAGCATCCTATATTTGACCTCAGACTTAGGACCTTTTGTTGTTATGGTAGAGGCTACAGAGACAGGCAGAAATATTGGAAAATGCTACCCCACGACTATCGGAGAATGGTTAGCAAAGGCTAACGTAGCTGATGTTAATAGGATTAAAAAACAAGGAGTAAATAGTATATCTGTCGAATTTAAGACGAGTGAAGATGCCAATGGATTCTTAAAAAATGATGAAATTACAAAGATGGGCTATAAAAAATATATTCCAGCCAGCATGCTAACGTAAAGGGATAGCTAAAGGTGTGTATGAGGAAATATCAGAGGAGAAACTTCTTGATCAGACAAAATCGAAATATAAGATTCTAGCGGTTAGGAGATTCACTAGGAGAATGATAAATGAAAGTGGAGAGGTGTTTTATGTGCCTACAGGGACAGTTTTATTCACCTTTAGGGGAAAGGTACTACCCCGAAGAATAGAGATTTTTTACACCGAAATCGAGATACAGACATATATAAACCCACCGATTCTATGCTTGAAATGCTTGAGATATGGACACTCAAATGATCAGTTCAGAAGCTCAAAGTACAAATGCCCCAGATGTGAAGAGGAACATGAACGGAAGTATTGTACAAGTATACAACCCCAGTGCTGCTACTGTAAAGAAGAGCATCAGGCAACTGAGAAAACGTGTTCGGAATACAGAAAGCAACAAAAAATAGGTGAAATAATGAACTGGGAAAATCTATCATATTACGGCGCAAGACAGAAATTGGGAGGAACGTTCTTCTCAACAAAAAATCCTAGAGACTTCCCAATGTTAAGAAAGATACCAAACCAATTTGACGAAGACATCGCTATAAGTCAACGAAGCCAGAATTTGGAAACGCAACATACCAAAAAGAACAATACCACCTATGCGCAACAATCAAAAGAAAAAGACAGAACCCGCCATCACCATTAATATCCGACAAAGATCCACATAGGGCAGGTTTAATAAATACGTTCGTAAAACCGAGCCCACCAGCGCTATACGCAGCTCGCGAAAAAGTTAGGAACAAAAATAAAGACTGTGTGGAAAGAATGTTTGAGAAGATTAAATTGTATCAATAGATTTAACCCAAGCCCAAGCAATCACCGTAGATAAACTAGCAATACAAACAAGAAAGGAAATAAAAAATAAGGAGACTACACCACCAAAGACAGATAACAATAAAAAGAATGCAGATTCACCAACTATCTATTTTTAAAACGGATACATTAGTGAACATATATATATATATATATATATATATATATATATATATATATATATATATAAATAACAGGAAAATATTCTTGACCATAAATAAACTTCAGTAATATATGTATATATATATATATATTGCTGTGATAAGGGGTTGTTTAAGGGTGTACTTTATAGTAAAGGTCGTTTAGAAATGAGAAATTACCATAGGCAGCAGAAAACTGCATTTATTTAGTAAATAATTGAGAAACAGAGATAGTTTGTAAATAGTAAGCAGTCAACACCCTGTATATAAAGTATAAATAGTTTTAAGCGACGCAAATAAACATAGGAAGACGCATAGTTAGCGTAGAAACCAGGAACACATGCATTAGGTAAATAGAAAATATTTAATACCCTGTAGATAAAGTTTTAGTTAATTTAGGTAAAGCAAAGAATGGTATTTTTCAGTGGAAGCACGCGCATATTTATATGTAAACATAATAAAGTGTAATCAGACACGCATTCAAAAGAGTTCCAAACGATTAGATTAATACGGAGATAGAAATAGAGCTTCAGGAAGCATAATGTAAATGCGTGCAAGTAGTTAAGAATTTTTGATAAGAAAGAAGATTAAAAATTGCGTAAATAACATGTAGATATGAAAATTAAAAGTCGAATTGCATCAGTTGTTTATGGAAAAGCAAATAGATTTATCAAAACACCGCATGTTGATAACGAAGACAGCTGAGACCAGGTCACAATTATTGGGAAACATAGAAAATTACATCAGAAACTACTTTAAATGTAATTATTTGATTCGTTAAAAATGAGCGACGAGTTTGTAGACCATACCCACCGACGGAGTGGGAACTCAATAATATATTATCAGGTACAGTGATAACGAAGTCAGTTTACAACTCAACAAAGGCCGCAGTGCGCCACTATGAAATAAAGTGATACGTAATAATAATAATTCAAAGTGAAAAATTGCAAAAGTGCTAAAATGAAAATTACGATTGCTGATTAAACGTAAGTAGATTTTGGGGAATTTTATTTTAAACTAAAACATATTAATAATAGGGCTACGAGTAAGGAGAGAAAATAAACTACGATATTCGAGCACGTGGAGAATAAATGTAATAGGGAAAATAAATGATAATACAATTCTAAGTTTGGGGAAATTGATAAGAAGTAATTCTGAGTCTGAAATGAAACAACAATAAATTGGGGTGCATAAGTTAATAATGGTAGTCCAGAGGGTGATGGCAATAATTTAAATGCAATGGTTCAAGCGTGTGGATAGACAATATAATCCTGAATTGGGGGAAGATAATTTTATTCAAATGGATGCGTCGATGTGAAGAAAAATAGACCAGGTCAGATTTTTAGTTATAAAACATTTTATTTTTCTACATTTTTTCATTTTGAATATTGAATTTGCTTAATATAAATGAATGTGAAAAAGTCAACAAAGGATTTGAATACGTATAAAGTGCGTGATAAGATAACAGGTTTAGAACGTTCTACACTTCGTTTATAAAGATAATAGGTTTTTTTGATGACTTTGGGTTTTGAGTAAAAAGTATATGATTTTTTAATAAATGAGATTTATAACATTAATTAATTAAAAAGTGTATTTCAAATAATTTACAAAAACTGTACATAATATTTGTTTCATTATATAGAATCGAAATTAACTGAATTTATAATTTCAAATAAATGCTAGTCGAGGTCATAAGATAAAGTTAATGGGAGTGATTTGTTAATTTAAACAGTTCAAGGAGGAGCTACGAGTTGAATAGGAAATTGATAACAAGTAAGGCGGTAACGTATCAAATTTTGTTATTGGTAGACAAGGTTGGTTCAAGATAAAATCCAGTTAAGTTTCTGGAGGGAATTTATAGCAATATTAATAAGATGGCCCAACGTCGGAGGAGATAATTACAATCTTGTTTATTCATAGCATAAATAAAATGGTCGCCCAAACGATGGGGCGCGAATAATCAAGAGGGACATAGCAATATATATATATATATATGTATATATATATATATATACCTAAAAGCACACATATGAGTGTTTGAGCATATACTCATTACACACTATAACTACTGCATATGAAGGTGTTACAGTGGAACACCAGAAGCTCCAATACAAACAGAGATAGTTTAAAAATACTGTTACATAAGGAGGACCCCCCATTTCGTTTTATTAAATGAAACATGACTGAAGAGTAACCACCAATTTAGAATCCCAACATATAATACAATCAGAAATTACAGAATAGACGAGAAAGGTGGGGTAGCGGTGCTACTAGTCAAACATGGCATCCCAATGAAAGAACTAACCATAGATACAAGCAGACTCAACCCCAAAGTGTAATGCTTGCCATAGATTTGGATGCAGTAACGATAGTAATAATATATGTACCGCCAGATGTTAAGATGACATCGCATAATTGGAAGTATGTCAGCCCAACTGAAATCACCAACAATTATTGTAGGCAATTGCAACGCCCAACATACAGCATGGGGATCAGAATTTGTAAATAATAATGGAGAAGAAATGATGCAATTCATTAGGGAAGAAGACTATATAATATTAAATGATGGATCTCCTACCAGAGTACCAAACCCTATCTATAGGGAAAGCGCTCCGGACTTAACAATATGCTCTGCACAAATTGCTATACAACTAACGTGGAAAATTTGCCAAGATCCGGGCAATAGCGACCAGTATCTTATAATATGCGAATATGCTGCTAAAGCAGTACAAAACCAGACAGGAAGAGTATCCAACTATAAATGGAAGACACGCTATGCCAATTGGAAAATATACGCTGAGCAAATAAAAAACAAACTGAGCCAAAACACAGCTGAAACCTACAAGGCGATAATAAACATAATAGAAACTAGTGCTGATGCCTCTATCCCCAGATCACTGGGTGAGGGTTTGCTCCGAAATCAGAAGGTTCGTCAACCAATTTGGTGGAATGAGTAGTGCCACAAGGCTATTCAAAGAAGAGCAGCGGTCAAAAAAAATCTATGATGACTTCTCTATAGACGGGTTCCTTGAAGTTAAAATGATAGCAGCCAAGTGTAGAAGATTGATACAAACTAAAAAAAAAGTACTTTAAAGGTTTTTGTGAAAGTTTCAATAGGAATACCCCAATGAGTACGGTCTGGAGAACAATAAAATACATTAAAAATTACCAGGAGAAACCAAAAGCAAACTCTACACCACTTAACCAAAAATGGAAACAGAATTTCCTAAAGGGATTGAACCCATCTCCAAAAGGGCAACTGTAGAGAACAAGCAACATAGAATTGACCGATAATTTTGAATAAGTGAACCTACAAGAAATCGAATGTATAATAAATGGCAAAAAAGAATCAGCACCTGGGTTGGATGGAATCACAAACTAAATGATTAAAAACCTACCACTAACTAGAAAGGAAAAAATAATGAATATGTTTAATGGATATCTCAAGGAGCGGCCAATACCCGAGGCATGGAAAGAGAGTGTGGTGATTACCATTTTGAAACCCGGTAAGGATCCAGAGGAGCCGGATAGCTACAGACCCCTAGTGCTACAGTCCAATTTATGCAAACTAATGGAAACAATGATTAAAAATCGACTGGAAATAGCTGTAGAAGCCAAAAAACAGTTAAACAGCTTAACTATGGGATTTAGACGTGGTAGAGGAACAACTGACTGTATCGCTTATTTAACAACTAACATATATAACAATTTTGCTACAAATAAATACACTGTGGTGGTATTTTTAGATCTTAATTCTGCATACAATTATGTAATCCCCGCTAAGCTAATACATTTTGAAGGAATTAGAAATACAGCCATACATAATCCACTTTATACAACATATCTTGGATAATAGTAAAATAAGTTTAAAGGACAATTACACAGGCAAAATTTTGGACACACAAATCATCAATGGGGGACTGCCTCAAGGCTTGCCGCTGAGCCCACTGTTATTTAACATATACACAAAAGATTTATTGAACAGTATGGGCAAAGAGGTGAAGATAATACAGTATGCAGACGATTTAGCGATAATAGCTGCTGATTTTGTAGTTGAAGATGTGGTCAAAAAAATTAATCAGAGTATTATAGAGTTAACAAATAAAATAACCCATCCAGGAATGCGAGTAGCAGTGGAGAAAACAAAATTCATACTATTTTCTAAGGGGAAAATTAAGAAAACTGTTCCAGATATACTAATGAATAGCCAGGTCATAGAGAGGGTGGAAAGCATAAAATATCTGGGATAGTAATCGACCAAAACTTAAGATGGAAGGAACACACTACATATATAACGGAAAAGTACAATCAGGGTTAAACGTAATGAAGGCAGTGACAAAAACCTGGTGTGGTGCAGACCCATGGTGTTTAAGTAGCATCTATCAAAGTCTAATTAGAACACATCTGGAATATGCAGCAATGCGCATGATGACACTGCCCAAATCTAACTTATATGCCTTAGCGAAGCAGCAACACAAAGATATGAGAATAATTGCGAGTGCCATGAAATCAACACCAATCAATGCGCTAATGATAGAATGTGCTGAGATGGACTTGGGCCACAGATGGACCTATTTGGCAGCCAAGTTAATAGCTAAGTGGATTAGTTGGCTCGAAAAAAGGTTACAAAAAAATAAAGACTCGTTTTGCGTTTCTAGATTTAGAAAAAGCATTTGATAGGGTTAATTGAATTGTTATGTTCAGGGTTTTGCGAAAAATAGGAATCTCTCGTAGTGATAGAAAAATTATTTACAATCTATATAAAAACCAAAGCGTAGTAACTAGATTTGATGAAAAAGAAAAGGAAGCTAAGATTAGAAATGGCATTAGACAGGGCTGTATACTATCTCCCTTGATTTTTAATGTTTATATTGAGGAATCTTTAAACTTAGCTAGAGAGAGAAAAGAGATAGGTATTAGTGTACAGGGACAGAAAATAGACATGTTACGTTTTGCAGATGATATAGCCACTATAGCAGAGTCTAGAAAAGAGTTAGGAGAGTTTTTACATATTTTTGATTAGATACTACAGAGTCTATAGTATGAGAATTAACTCAGGAAAGACAAAGATAATAACAAGTGAGTTACAGCCTAGTTGTAAACCAAAATTAAAATAGGTAATATCGAGTTAGAGGAGGTAGATGAATTTTGCTATATAGGTAGTATAATTACAAAGGATGGACGCAGCAGAAGGGATATAGTAGCTAGAATAGCTCAAGCTAGAAAATGGTTTTAAAAAAGAAAACTTACTAATAGCTAATAGTATTAGTTTAGATAATAGAAAAAGTTTCTTAAAGTCTTACGTATGGAGCGTTCTATTATATGGTAGTGAGATTTGGACAATTAAAGAGGTAGATAAGAAAAAGATAGAAGCTTTTGAAACTTGGTGTTATAGGAGAATGTTAAAGATTAGTTGGACAGATAGAGTAACAAATGAGGAAGTTTATAGAAAGATAGGTGAGGAACCCTGTATGTGGAAACAATTAAAGGTCAGGAGAGATAGAATGATAGGGTAGCAGTTAAGACCTGAGGGACTATTTAGTAAGGTCTTAAATTATAGACTACCAAATAAAAATAGAGTAGGAAGACCTAGACAAAGCTATATTAGTCAAATTATTAGAGATTTAGGTTGTGAAGGGTATATAGACCTTTTTAGATTAACTCAGAATAGAAAAGAATTTAGAGCTGCGTCAAACCGACCTTAAGTAAGTTCGAAAACAAAACAAAAAAAAAATAAAAATCAGTTAACTAAATGTCACCATGACATAACTCACAATTAGTTGGCGGGTTGGCATGTTGGTAGCGATTCGTTGCTTAAGCCTTACCATAACATATAATTTAACACTATTTCTTTTTTGGAGGGGATAACCGGGTAGTATTTCATTTCTTTATAAATGGGAATCATGTAAACATGTTGGAGTTCTTTAACAACCATCTGGTTGCTAATATGTATGTAGAGCCAGGTAGATAGGAAAAAGATAGAAGAGTATAGGAAGACCTAGACAAAGGTATATTAGTCAAATTATTAGAAATTTAGGTGTGAAGGGTATGTAGAACTTTTTAGATTAGCACAGAATAGAAAAGAAGTTAGAGCTGCGTCAAACCGACCTTAAGTAAGGTCGAAAAAAAATGATGATGATAATGTTATTTTACAGAGGTATTTAAACTCTGGGTTACAATCAATGCTTGAACTTTGCAGTATGTATTTATAAATTCATATGAGTTTTGATGTGTTGCATGCAATCTAATGAATATTGGGTAACTGAATGTTTGTAAGTTAAATAAATAATTAGTACAAAGGGGCTTGAAATTATTTTATTGTTATTTTGTACTACTTGACTGTGGAAATTGTTTTAATCGTTCCTTACTTAAAACTTAAATTAAAGCGTTGCTTATAATTTATACTGAAGAACGCCTAAACTAAACCAAACTAAAGTTGCCTTAACAACGACAAAATGTTTAGTTAGCGAATTAAACAATTTTGAAAAATATATGAACACCGTTACTGAGGTGTCGCTTACTGAAAATATGATCGTCAAAATTGAGCATTCCTTCGTTTTCTGGGGCCTTTATTGACTTCCCCTCTTTCTCGAAATTTTTACTGCCTTGGTACACAACAATCCTAACATTAATGATATTGAACGCTTTTTACATTTGAAAAGCAGTCTAAAAGCTTCCACTAGTGAGTTGATAGCTAACATCATCCCTTCTGGCGAGACTTATCACGTCGCATTCGAGATGCTTTGTGAGAGGTATAACAACCCCAAACTGATAATACAAAATAATATAAAAGCAATCTTTGATTTGAAACCCATTTCTAAGCCCAATCCTAGTGAACTTCATGGTCTTCACGACAATCTTTTTAAACATGTACGTGCACTAAGAAAATTAGAAACTTCTATTGATCAAGCAGGAATGTTTGTATCAAACATTTTGATGTCAAAACTGGACGATAATTCATGTAGTGAATAGTCAAAATACAAATCAAGCGCTATACTAGACTTAACTGAGACTGATGAATTTCTAAAACAGCGCTGCCAATTACTAGAAGAAATCGAAAATGATAAGCAAACTTGTTCTTATCCTGTTGCTGCTAAAAATTTAAATTTTGAACCAAAAATAAACTATAAACAATTGTTTGTGTCTACCAACGATAATAACTTCTGTCCAGTGTGTAAAGCTGTACATTTTATATCACAATGTGCAGATTTTCTGAAGCATACTAATAAGCAGCGGTATGACAAAGTGTCAGAATTAGGTTTAAAATTGCTTGCATCATTCTAAACAGTTGCCTTGCAATTCTAAGTTTGGTTGCAAAGAATGCAACAAACGTCACAGTACTTTACTAAATTTTGAATTAAACACTATGGTTTCTACTTCTGGCAACGAACCTTTGAAGCTGCGAATGCTTCAAATTCTCAGATCTCACTACGTGTTTCCCGGCAAATGTGCAACAAGTATTGCTTGCTACGGCTTGTGTAAATGTAAGGGACATTCACAATCAGTGGCATACTGCTCGGGTTATACTAAACTCAGCATCGCATGCTAACTTTATTACTGAAGAGTTTACGTACAAACTCGCTTTGTCGCACTAAGATTCTTGGTATGAACTGTCGTTCTTCTTTTTCTATGTCGAAAGTAAACTTGAAATTACGATCTACTACGAGTGATTACGCTTTAAATCTGCAATGCTTAATTATTCCCAAAATCGTCGAGAGCTTACCCTTGGTAACATTTGAAAAATCGCAACTTAACATTCCCAAGGGACTTTAGCTCGCGGATACTAATTTTCAGAAATCCTTGCCTATTAACATTTTAATTTGGTGCTAGTGAATTTTATAATTTGATGTGCATAGGTGAATTTTCCTAAGGCAAAAATTAGCCCATCTTGTAAAACACATTGTTTGGTTGGGTACTTTCTGGTAACTGTACCGTGCAACCAAATGCCTCTAACATTATCTGTGCCAATTTAGCTATTAATGGCAACAGAAGAAAAACGAAAAGTTTACATAACTCTATTCAAAAATTCTGGCAATTACAGTACGTTCAACCTTTGAACAAGTTATCTAAACTTTCTCCTCAGGAAGGTTTTTGCGAACAACATTTCTCTGAAACTTTTGCACAAGATGATAGTGGCCGTTTTATGGTCCTTATTCCTTTTAATTGTAAACTTATTAAATTGGGATATTCTTTCGAACTTGCTAAAAAACGTCTTCTCAAATTGGAAAATAAACTCAATTCTATTCCTACTTTTAAACGTGAATACACTAAATTTAACGAATACATCTCTTTAGTTCATATGTCTATAAGGTCCTAATTGAAAATGACTAGGTAATTGACAACCCTACAAGTGCTTTTAATGCTGAAGTTGACATTTTAAATGTACCTGCTTATTACTTACCGCATCACGCTGTCATAAAATTTACCTCTTTAATACTAAATTGTGAGTGGTTTTTGACGATAGTGCGCCCATATCTTTCAACATTTCTATTATTAACACACAAGTTGTCGGGCCTGCTGTCCAAGATGACTTGTTTTCAATTCTCTTGCGTTTTAGGCAATACAAAATTGCTCTTACTGGTGATATAGAGAAAATGTACCACCAGATACTTATACAACCGTCTGAGCGTAAATTTCAGTGGATCCTATGACGCGATGAACTAAACTTCCCCATAGAAACTTTCTAGCTTAATACTGCTACCTATAGCACACCTAGTGCCAGCTACTTAGCTACAAAGTGTATAAATCATCTCTCAGCACTTTGTGCACTAATTTCTGCCATTTTAAAATCCGATTTTTACATGGATGACCTATTTACTGGCGACGACACAATACAAAAAGTCCAACAAAGTAAATCTGATTTGACTTCCGTTCTAGCTACTGTCTGTTTTCCGATTAGAAAAATTTTGTCGAATTCTGTTGAGATTTTAGGAACTGAAGAAAACTATAATTTCTACAACATTCCTTTAGGTGAGAGGACAAGTGCAAAAACTTTAGGCCTTACTTGGGATTCTTTGCAAGACTCTATAGGTTTTGATGTTCAATTAGAACCTACCGATTCTAAAAATACTATGCGCTCCATTTTATTGATGATATCGCAAATTTTTACTGCTCTTGGTCTACTTGCGCCTGTTATAGTTATAGGCTAATTACTTATACAAAAACTTGGGCAATGTAAGGCTTTTTGGGATAAAAGTATCCCTCAGGATCTCGATTCCAAATGGAATTTATTCAAAGCTCAGCTGAGTGCTTTAGAAAACTTGAATGTACCTCATTGCATAATTCCTACTGCGTACATCTTCTTAGAGCTTCACAGCAGCGATGTCGCGCATTGAGCTTGTATTTGCTTACGGGTTGCTGCCTGAAGATAACTACTATTCCAATCTCTTGTGTTCTAAGTCTAGAATCGCACCGCTTTATGGAACTACAATCCCTCGGCTAGAATTGTGTGCTGCTGTATTGTTAGTACAACTTATGCGCAATTTAACATCGACTTTAATTTTAGCTATTTCTGATATTATGCTATGGACAGACTCTTCCGTCGTACTGCACTGAATAAATTCTGCACTGAATAAATTCAAAACATTTGATGCCAACCGCATAGCACTAAATCAAGAATTAACTAAGCCTAAGGCTTGGTTTCATATACCTTCGACATTAAACCCCGCTGATTTAGTTTCGTGAGGACTTACTGTTGACAAGTTTATTAAATGCCCGCATTTTTTGGATCAAACTGTTGATAATTGGCCTGCACCAACAATTAATGTCGAAGCATCAACAGACTAAATTAAAGTCAGCTGCTAGTAATAGTCTTAGCTTCTTGAATTTCTTAAATACTGACATATTCAATTTTTCTCTACTATAAACTGAAACGTGTAGTAGCGTGGATGCAATGTTTTATCAAAAATTGCACACTTTACAATTAAACCCTTTTCTTGATGAAAATAATATTCTGAGAGTAGGTGGTAGATTAAATAATTCCACTTATGCCTATCATAAAAATGTCCAATTTTACTGTCTAAATAACACTCATTAACTAAGATTATTTTTGAGTATTTCCACATTAACTTGATGCATTGCAGAACGCAGCAACTTTTGGCTTGCATTTTTGAACATTATTGGCCCATCGCTGGCCTAAACACTGCCAAACAAACTTGTCGTAATTGAATTAGGTGCTTTAGGGCAAAACCTATTAGTTCTAACCCCTTGATGGGCAACTTACCTGCTAAAAGACTAGAAACCAATACTCATGTGTTTCATAACATTGGTGTAGACTATGCCAGACCGATACTGATTAAGAACCGCAAAACTCGCGGCGCTAAACTTATTAAGTCGTACATTTGTTTATTCATTTATTTGGTGACGAAGGCCGTACACCTAGAGCTAGTTATGGATCTTTCTACTGATGCCTTTTTGGCAGTGCTGAAAAGATTTATTGCTCGTAGAGGCAAAACTAAAGCAATTTCTTCTGACAACGCTACAAATATTCTCGGCGCATATAGTTACAACAACTTTTTGAATTTTTAAACACCAAGGATAGCAATGAAAAAATATCCAGGTTCTTAACTAACCAAGGTATTACTTGGGAATTTATTACTCCTCGTGCTCCTCATCAAGGAGGTTTGTGGGAGAGCATGCTAAAAAATACAAACCCATCCAGACGAGTCTTGGGTAACACTAATTTAAATTATGAGGATCTGCAAACTGCTTTATTGCAAATTGAAGCTGCTTTAAATTCGCTTCCACTTTCACCGCTGTCTGATGATCCTTCTGACTTTTGTCCTTAGACTGCTCGGAAGATCTTTATGCGGCTTACCTGAACCTAACCTACTGAGTAGTAACGAAAGTAGATTAACATTGTACCGTCAAATTGACCATGTATGTAGTAATTGAGAACTTAGTACAATTGTAACAAAACGATTCCATAATCGCAAAACCTCATTTGTAAATTAGAACTTGATTTCGTATAACATTGCAAATGTCCTCAAAATGCGTTTGCTGGTTGACTCAGCTTTTGCCGTAATCCATGCTGCGGATACCACGCGCAGGAATGGAGGCTTGCCCTCTTCCTAGAGACTATGTTCTAGATCATAACTGTGCTCATTTTGATATCCATTCAAATATCTATATAATTTGGGGCGATGTCGGAGGAGAACAAAGTTTTTTATACACACCTTCAGACTTCACACGTATGCGATAAGTGATAGTAATCCACGACATCGCGGTTGGCATCTCAACGTTAGAGTCCCTGCAGAGCAGAATACAGAAATGCAAGTCCGATTTAGTCAGTTACTAATATTAACACTAACATATGCTTTTAACTTTATATCTTGATGGCAATGCTTTTGAACCATAATTATTTTATGACCTGTGAATAGGTCGAGTCTTATTGAATTGTTGTATTTGCCTTTGAAGTATCCCTACAGTAGTTTACGAGTTTCATCAGGCACTATTGCGGTCATGTAGTCCCTTCAGGGTTGCGCGTAGTATAACACCTCTCGTAGTTCTACTACCGCCCCAAGAGATAGAAAACAAAAGTGTAAAAAGGGTAAACGACACTACATCGAATATCTCTGCAGTTTTCTAGTGAATTCAACAAATTTCGTTCTTCCTGTAACTTTTTATTATTTAAGGTCATAGTTGGCTGCTAGGTGATTCATTTTCTGAGGCAAAATTTCCGTTGTGAAAATTTGAGAAATAAACGGTGCATGGTAGATTCATAGCAAGTGTCCTCTCTGAATACCTGGTTATTTTCATTAGCCGCTGCTATGGCATATAAAATTTTTTTTAACAGAAAAAGAAAAGTAGGCAAATATAATGCATTAACATTTTTGGAACTTATTTATAGAGTTGAGGAAAAGTGATTATTATGTCAAATGGCAAGAAAGTGAATAATTATCATTTGCCAAAACCAAAACTAAATATCAGTGCAAACAAATTAAGTACAAGTTGATCAAAACGATTGACGGTTTTGAAGTTTAATGAATCAGACATTTCATATACAAAGAGTTGCAATACTTTAAAATATAGGTTTTTAAGTGATTATCTTTTTTATGTATAATTATTGCTGCCTTTTGTTTTGAATACTTTCAATAGAAATCTTTCATTATATTAAATTTGTTTGGATAGAAGTCCCAAACGTAGTTACCACATTGTGCCAAGCACACCCTACTTATAATTATTAATATTTCTTTTCTAATTTTAACTAACCCTTTATAGTTCTTGCTTGAACCTAAATGTGAATTTATATCGTCTTAGAATAAGGTTAGTGTTGTAAGAAGTGCTTTGTGTACGGTCAACAATGTGGGGAATACTGCTTTTGTGTTTAGTGAAGAATAGTGGAGGGTGTGCAGCAAGCAGGGAGCAATTATTAGTGGTTGAGTCATCGTGTAGGAAGGAGCATTAAACATATGCTTCCTTAAGTAGACAAGTGGTGATAAATTATAAACAGAATTAACACACAGGTGTGTTTTAATAAGTGTCAGAAGATACAACTAACTGACAATAAGATAGAATTTATTCAGTTTAAATGTAAGTAATTGAAATTATTCAATTACTGGTTTGAGAGCAATATCACGTTATCACAGCGGTTGTCAGCTGATTTTTTATGTTAGTGGGGTCGACCTGCTTCAGGTGAAAGTACAAGACTTCCAAATAACGAAGTCGATTGAGAGATTTTATGTTTATGTGCACAAATTAATTAGTAGTAAACTGCCCGATTGCAGTTTGGTTATCACCATTAAACTGAAGTCCCTCGTGGTACAGTTAATCATGAACTAAATACTCCCTGCTCCCTCGTGTAATGGTAGAGACAGAAGATGATGAACTAATTTGTTTCACGGACTCAGCTGTCTGTGTTGCATTTATTGGCATCAGCTGGTCAAGCATTTAGATTTAAGTTCATCATCATTAAGTCTCCTATCCTGAAACTGGTTAGACGCATACCATCATTGTTTCCTATTCTGAACTAACCTACACATTTCCCTGAAATTTTCAAAGTCTGCATATATCACTATCTGATCTAGGTCTACATCTACCTCCTTTTTGCTATCTCTGCTTGTACTATATCCCATACTATTCTCCAAAAAACCTTTAGAACGTATTCTGCCCGTCTATTTCTCCTATTTTTTCCAAAGATATCCTTGTTCCCCTACTGTTTCTATAACCTACTTATTATTACCTTTGTCTGTCCATCCTCATACATCTGAAGCACGGCATTTCAGAGGCTGCTACCGTTCTTCTGTCTGCTTTTCAGACTGCTCGTATTTCATAGGCATACTATCTGTGCTGTTCTCCACACATTTGCTTTCAACAACTTCTTGTTCTATGTTTGTTGTCTTTCATCATAGGAGCTGTTATTTCGTGTTAGATACAGTTCGGTCCCTTTCTATTGTTTTACAATTTTATACCCTATTTCTCCAACATTCAGTGGTTGTGAAGGGGGGTAAGCAGCCCGTGGCTGCCAAGTTGCCCCAGCAGTTGAGCATTTACCGATTTAATATTTTTTCCAATATATCTTTTTGCACAGTCAACATTAGTTGCAGATATTTCACAACCAACAACTAGTTGTTTATAATAATCATCAGATTTATCTGCGCTTATTTTTTCGTCATTAGGTTTTCTGTTTCAAAAATGCTTGGACACGTACCAGCACTTATCTATTTTCTGAACTAGCCTGGATAGTTTCCTGAAATTCTCACACGGCATGTATACAGCTCGGTTCCCCTTCTATTGTTTTTTAATTTTATGCCCTATTTCACTGAGGTTCGGTGCAGAGGGTTAAGCAACCTGTGGCTGCCAAGATCCCCCAACACTTAGACATTTACCAAAATAATAGTTTTCCCGTAAATCCTTTCACACAATTACCATTATTCGAGAATATTGCCCACCTAATACTTGTAGTTGCCTATAATAATCATCATGTTTAAGTACAGTTACTTTCTTCGTCATTAATTTATCCATCTTGGGACTGGTTTGATGCGTACCTCCATTGATTTCTATTCTGAGCTAGCCTACGCATTTCCCTGAAACTCCTACAGCCTACATCTTTCAATATCTGTGTGCAGTAGTCTAACCTAGGTCTACCTCTTCTTCTCTTTTTTCCTATATCTGCATCTATTATATTCCGCACTATTCCCTCATGCCGTAGTATGTGGCCTATCATCCTATCTCTCCTATTTTTTACCGTTTTCCACATATTGCTTTCTTCCCCTACCATTTTTAGTACCTCTTCGTTCTTAACTTTGTCTTCTACTGTCCAGGCTTCACAGCCATACAGTGCTGTGCTCCATACATATGTTTTAAGCAATCTTTTCCTTGTTTCTATGTTTGTTGTCTTTGAACATACTAGTTGCTTTTTCTTGTTAAATGTAGTGTGACCTTGTGCTAATCTTTGTTTTATATCTTTTGTGCTTTTCCCATCTTGCGTTATTTGGCTTCATAGGTAGCAGAAATCCTTAACCTCTTGTAAGTTCGTGTTACTTATTTGTATTCTTGTTTTTGATTTATTTTCTCCTTCTTTGCATACTAGTACTTTAGTTTTAGTTTTATTAATTTTCATACCGTATCTCTCTGTTAGAACCATTTCCATTTCATTAAGAGCAGCTTCTAACTCTTCCTTGCTAGATACTAATACTGCTATATCTCTGCATATCAATTTTTTGTCCCTGCATAGTAATTCCAAATGTCTTCCTGCATTTGACAGTATTCATTGCCTCTTCAATGTACAAGTTAAAAATTAATGGGGATAGGGCACATCCCTGTCTCACCCCTTTCCTAAAGTTTACTTCTCTACGTTCCTGCTCTAATTCTATTACTGCTGTTTGCTCTTTGTATAAGCTATGTGCTATTCGTCTATCCCTATAACTCATTCCAATCTTTTTGAGTATTTCGAACATTTTTTTCCATTTTACATTGTTGAATGCTTTTTCCCGATCTACAAACTCTATATACACGCTTTCCCCTTTTTTTATTGTTTTCTCCATTATCACCCTCAGAGCTAAGATAGCCTCCCGTGTTCCCCTGTTTCGCCTAAACCCAAATTGATCTTCTCCTAGTATTTCTTCCGCACGTTTTTCCATTCGTCTTTGTACAATTCTAGTTAATATTTTTGACACGTGTGCTGTCAAACTTATTGCTCAAAAATTTTCACATCTATCTGCGCCTTTCTTTTTTGGTATAGTTACTATGATGTTACGTTTGAAATCTTTGGGTATCTCACCTGTCTCATACATATAGCTTACAAGTCGGAAGAGACGTTCTGTTACTGCTTGGCCAGCGGCTTTTAGAGTTTCTGCTTGCACCTTATCTGTACCCGGCGCTTTACCATTTTTCAGACTCTTTAATGCTAATTCAAACTCATCCCTAAGTATAGGATATCCCAGGTTATCATTTTCAATGTCCAATTCCTGTTCTAATGCTGTTAGTTCCTCTCCTGAATATAAATTTCCTATATATTCCTGCCATATAGCTACTTTCTCTACATTTTCTATAATGATGTTTCCTTCTGCGTCCCTTATATTTTTGCTATATGGTTTTATATCCATAAAATTCATTCTAATTAATTTGTATGCTTCATCTGTCTTTCCTATTTCTATCTTCGTTTGTACCTCTTTGCACTTTTCATCAATCCATTGTTCTTTTCGGTTTTCCTGCATTTGCGAATAATTTCCCATTTTATGGTTTATATCTCTGTTTTCCTGTTTCGTCTGATTTATTTTTGTATTTTCGTCTTTCTTCTATTAAATTCAGGATATCCTTTGTTATCCATGGTTTCTTATTTTCTTTTGTGTATACCCCAGAATGTCTCTGGCCGCCATGTCTAGGCTGGATTTAACGATATTCCATTCTGTTTCCACTTCCTTAGTATCGGATATTTTCCCAATATCTTTGAGCAATTCATTTGACTTTTTTAAACATTTCTTGAATATCTTTATCTTGTAGTTTATTTTTGTACGCTGTGTATTTAAGTTGTAGAAGTTTATTGTTAGTGACCTTTAGCAGTCAATGGAATTATTGTATGTTCGGTTATGTGATTTTTACTAACATCTTATTCTAGGTATTGTTCCACACAGTTGATTTTTTATAATTAAATAGTTGCATGTTGGTCCATATTTCACTTATACAGTCTCACGGCACAATTCAAGTCAAAGTCAACCCTTTTACCTGAATCCACCCTGAATGAAGCGGCCACAATAAGACGGCCGAGTACAACATGTACCTTTGCTGTTAAATCTGTCACAAAATACAAGTGTATTTTTAACACTAGTGTCTGAATAAAACGCTATACCTGTCTGATATTTTGAAATATACTATACTGTTCTTCTACTACCCTATTCGAAATAATAAGTAAAAAATAATAGAAATTCAGCATGTAAGTTTATTATTTTCTGTTCATTATGAACAATCTGCTTTTCTTATTCTATGCAGGAACAGTATTACCATTCAAGTAAAAACATTAGATAACTTACAGATACAAAAATTTATAAGTACACATAATTAAGAAATAAAAATCCATTTGCAGTAAAGGATAACCTTTTAGTCAAACTTAACATATATATAATGACTAGAAATAATAAATTAAGATCATAAAGCAAAACTGCTATACTACAAACAATTAAATTACTAAACTACATGCAAAAAATTAATACTTTGAGTCTGTACACAGAAGGGTTTGCAAAATACAATCTCTTGGTAGAACGTCACAATCCTTCAAAACTTCCACGGGCCTGCGGTATACACTTTGTAAAGTCGAGCACAAATCAATGCATTTTTCAATTATGTCGACTGCCTCACGAATTTGTCTCCTCTATCATCTGTAACAATTAAAAAAAAAGAAATTAGTAATGGATTTATATGAAATACATAAAACATTATAAATACATAAGAATTCTAGTGACAATTTGATTCAATAGTTACAATTCAGTGTCTTAAATTTCAGGGAATTCTGTGAAAATATGGAAGTACTTAAATCATTCAATATCAAAATTGCAATTTTGTTATCTATATTGAAACCAATTAAACTCCAACGGGTATTATATAAATTTTGTATTACACTAACACTATCCAAGAAATTAATTAGTTTAGTTAAAATTAAAAAATTACATTTGCAAATCATGCTTGGTTTATATTACAAGAGAATTTTTTTTAGAGCATTCACTGTCAATAAAATTCAAATTTTGCTTGTAAGAATACCTACTCTAACGAGATTGTCGAGGCCAAACAAAAACCCTTCCTCATGATTGCCTTGATTCCAGGGTGTTCGATGATCCACTATCACACCATCAGGTACTTTATTTGTTTTTGCAAAGTCTATAATCCATGCTCCTACCTTCACATCATCATAGATGATAAACAGGCTACTACCAATAACCTCATGATAACTGAAATATTCTGAATCTTCAAGCCGACTCCTAATTTCACTTAATTGTCGAATTAATTTTTGTTGTACGTCCTTTCGTTTCCCAAGGAATTTATCTAGAGTATTCATTATTTCATCGTTAGATTTTATTTTTTTCAAATTTGTAACTGGCAGCGATCCACGACATTTCATAGCTTCAATTCTAAATCCATAATCACACGATGACGACTGAAGTTCACGGAATTGCATGTAACGTAACTTTGTAATAGCTTGAAGTCTATGTTCCTCTTTCGTTGGTGCATTACTATCAATAGCGACCATTTTCTTATATAAATCGTTACGTGCATTTGTTTTAGCAACTTCAACTTCTAGGAACGTGCGTGTTCCCATTTTAATATCAATAACGTAAGGGTCTTGAAAACCATGTAAAAGATCTTGAAGTTCAATAAACTTCTCACCTTGATAATCAACTTGACGGTAGTATTTTGGAATAATGTCACGTAGGAGAGTGTCTTGTGAAAGTTCTTCGTAAACTAATTTTTCAGTATCGTCTGGGGTGCAAGAAATCTTTTTCCAAACAGTACCGGGACCAGCAGGTGCTAAACTATCCGGATGTCCACTCAATTGAAACCAGCTACTACTTCGACTTTTTAATAAAACATCACTGGCAGGTGCACTTAAATCCAGAGCATTCTGCAAAAGAAACAATTTATTAGAAATTATTACGCAGTTTAAATTATTGTGGTCACTGGTGGAAGATACCAAATTAACTGACGTAGTTATGTTTTAAGTAAAACCACATTTTTAGGTATTTAAGTAATTTACATAGACCAATGAAATCACATGAAGGTCAAGGAAAACAGGATATTGCTAACTTGATAAAACATTAATTGACAGAATTAATGGTAATTATTGAAAAATTAATTTTTAAATTGTTTTGTATGTGAACAGGCTAAAGTGTTTATAAATAATTCAGAGTATACTTCGTCTATTTAAAAGTATTACACTACTTACAAAATAGTGACCTACAAATTGATCTGTTCTAATACAGTATTGCCCGAAATAAACAGTACTGAAATTGTAATTGTTTTGTATATTTAAAAAATACATATTATTGACACTTTATTATATGTTCTAAATGTGCACCTCCTCGTTCGAGACAGACTTCATAACGATGTTCTAAGTTTCTGGTCATGTTATTGAATAAGGGTTGTCTCAGGGCTGCGAAGAAGACTCTAACGGCATCCTTTAATTTATCGATGGTTTGTGGTGCCCGTTTGAAAACGGCATTTTAGCCATGCCCCAAATGTATGCGTCTGGAGGTGTGAGGTCTGGAGAATGTGAAGGATAAGGGAAGTCAGTAAATCGTGATATGAATTTGCTTGGAAAATGTTCTTGAAGAAATTGACGAATTGCGGCAGCAGTATGGCAAGTTGCCCGTCCTGCTGAAAAATTGGTTTCAAATGCCAAGTTACGTGCACGACAGAATTGACGTAGATCAGCCTGACAAGTGAAAATGTGCTTCGTCTGAAAACCAAACATTTTTCAAAAATTCTGGATTTTCATACTGTAACGCGAGAATTCTGGCGCAATATTCCACTCTACTGCGATAATCCCGAGGATGTAGTTGTTGATGTACCTGAATCACATACGAAAATGTACCCAGCTCCTTCAGGATTCTTTGAAAGGAAGTTCTTTTAAATCAAGTTGTAACGCTGTCCTTGCCTGGCTGACTTTCGGATTTTCTAAGATTTGCTCAAAAACACGTTCATGGTTATTGTTGTTGTTAACTGTCCTGGGACGTCTCGAGTTTCCTTTTCGTTGGCACAATACACTACCTGTATTTCTAAACTTTTCAATAACCTTCAAAATTACAGCATTACTTGGAGAACGTTTATTAAACCTTTGTGTGAATTGATCAGACACGTATAGCAAACTTGCACCATTACGTCGGCCGATTCCGTATGAACGAAAATAATGCTCTACCAGAAACACTTTCTCCTCTGTACTTAACACCATTTTTAACAATTAGGCCCTACTAATTACTTGTTTGAGGTTTACTTGACAGGTCTATACTAGCTAACTTGAGTGTGACAGCGCATAAAAACACCGCCAACTTAGTTTCAGTACTGTTTATTTCGGGCAATACTGTATTAGCAAATTCCTAATGTAGATTATATATTAAAAGGCCGATATTGATTAAAACTGGTTATAACAGCAAGGTATAAGTGTACTTAATATTAGAACACTACATACAAAAACGGTCACATGCCATGTTTAAAATTAAAAATTGCAAAGTGTATATAACAGAACCTGTTAAAAACAATGTAGTTGCTTAAGATAACTTTAATTGTCGAAGTATACTTCCACATCGCTATAAATAAAAACAAATTATGAACACAAATGAAAATGAAATTTGAAAATTGCAATTAAATTTTCATTAACTCTTGCAAATGCTAATTCGTCCTTCAAAATCACTGTTAAATCTGTCAGTTAAATAATTAGTTATTTATTATACAAGGGAAAAAGTATTAGATTTTAACTCGAGGTGTATTTGTCTCCCGAGCGAAGCGGAGGGAGACAAAACACCGAGAGTTAAAATCTTACAGTTTTACCCGTGTATAATACATTATTCTTTCTGCGACAGGCATAACAATGATTTAATATTGAAAAAATATTACAATGTATTAAAGTCAAAAAATCAATCGATGTCAAATTTGAAATTTCAAACAAGTAGGCTGTTGTACTTATAGGGACAGTTAGACTTGCGTTGCTAAGGAAACCTTTAAAGTAATTAAGTGTCTGTCAATGTAATTCTGCAAATGGTTTCAAAAATTGCTTACGTAAGTTGTTTATGTCGGTTGTTTTGAACGCGACGAAGTTACGATACGATGTTATGTTACACCCGAATGTTACAAGTGTGAACCCGGCTTTAAATTAAATATCTTTGTGTTCTTACTTATTTGCACATATCCGGGAAAAAAGTACTCATTTTTTCCCGGGAAAAAAGTAAATTCATATAAGTGACATTTTGTTACCTGTCAAGAAACATTAAACGTCAAATTTTTTCCCGGCACTGAAAAAAACTTTTATTGTACTCTTGTACTTTTTATCAATCCTTGCAGGAAAATGTTCACGAAATGTTAAATACATTGCTTTACCAGTGTAGTGCACAATCATCACACAACTCATCCCTTCTACTCTTCAGAGGAGCCAAATACACCCCCATGTACATATATACACTTGTCAAATGACAAATTCCCAAATTTGTTAGGATTAAAAACCCGAGGATTATATATGCAAAATAATATACCAAACTTGTAAAGTGCTGTATTACGCTGTGCTATAAATTAAATGAAAAAGAAAATTTAATTTTGAAGGGACAAAATATATGGGCGCGCTTTCTAAAAAAGATTTTATAAATAAACATTCATAATTAATCAGGATATTTCAAATTTTGTGTCTATAAAAATAATTCAGATAATAAGGTATAATATTGATTCATTGAAATATACATTGTAACGATGACTTAATTAACCGCAACTACAACAGATCTCAATATAACAAAACACTGGTTAAGTATTTTCCGCGAACAAGATAATTTACAAGACTGATATTGTCTGTCGCAACAACCAAGCACATTAGAATATTACGATATTACAAAATGATGCACGTTACATACGAACTAACAGAATACTAACCCATTATTAAGCATAGATTAAAATTACATGTATTAAACAGATGCTGACTACAAGTAGAATACGATTTTATAATGGGAGAAAATAAAATTATTTGGACCCAATGGGAAAGAAATTAAGTAAGTTATTCGCAAACTGAGAATCCAAAAACATCAACGATGTAGTTAAACGAAGTCGTAAAAAGGGCGGACGAGACCATGGGAAGAAGGGATTGGAACGAAACGCAAGGAAAAATAAATATGGACGTTCCTGCGGGAGATAGGAAACCCGGCATACGATAAAATTCTAAGCTTACACTTGCATGAGCGAGGTATTTTCAATGCACCTCTTGGTGGAATTGTTGTCATTATGTTCGGTTAAAGCGCTTGGTACTGTGATAGTCTCCCCGCCGTTAAATTGGAGTTTTGGGTTATGATATGTTAAGGTCAAAAAATGAAATTGTTTAAACATTGAAAGCCTGATATTTCGGGATATTTTTAACCTTATAGTAGGCAAATTAAACTGTGAATAATTATAAGCCTTTATGGTTATAAGTATTTTTTTGGATATGTAAATTTTGAATGTAAACATGGTTGGTATTTTATTATTTAGGACATTAATTGAACATAAGTGATTATTTTATTAAACGATTATTTGCCGACAGAACGAGTGTCAATTACATGTTGCCATTATGTTAGACGTATATACATATTAATTTTACATTATTTTGTAATAGGCAATGAAATGATATAACGAAGAAGCGGAGATTGTATTGTTTGTTATTGAAGGCATTTCCAATAATTGGGATTTATAAACATCAGGCAACTAAATATTGGAAATTGGAAAAATGTGAATTTTGTTTTGTAGGATTCGAGTTAAGGTCCTTTTAGGATTTTCATTTAGCAATACCTGACCAGAATCAAGGTTAAGAAATTGCTTTTTTAGGAAAGTATTTTATGTAATTTTACTTAAAATTATTTTATGTTAATGTAGCTTAAGTGTAGGTTAAATTTTTATTTGAATTTATTTATAAACTTGGTAAACAGACGTATTTGTAAAGGATATTCACCTACTTCAGTGATGGAATCATATTTGGAAAGCATTTTATTTTAAAATTTTATTTAATTATGACTGAAGAATTAATAAGTATTTTTAAAAAAGTTTCAAAAAAGGCAAATATAAGATGGTAAAATTTAAAATACCAATGTAAAGGACACTTATGCAGAAAAACTGTCTCCCGCATAGGAAATAATATCAAAAGAAATTGCTACGACAGACGGTTTGGCGCCCCTTAATTTTGACAGAGAAAAAATCTTTAAGGGTAAGTGATAGTCCAACATAATTTTTTGTATTTTAGCCTTTTTATTTATTATTTTGTTTTATTATTTTTATTTCGAATTTTTCTATTTTATTTATAATTTTTCAATAGGAACCCACTCCCACGCCACTGTAGTTAGCTGAAGCACGTTTATATTGTTACGGTGTCCCCATGCTTTCAGGGCAAATCAAAATTTATTACTTCACTCTCATTTTACCCATAAGAACTTCCTAAAAATTGTTAACGGTACAGAAAAATAAATAAAACAAAAAAATACACATACAAATAGTAAATTGGACCCCATCGTTATCATTATGCAATTACAAATGATATGAATATTATCAGATTATTAATTTAGTTTCAGAACTACTTAAAAATTTAATTACGTGTCAATGAACTGTTGATAACTTTGAATACAACCAGTGCATTGATGATGATTTTGGTTATTGGTATACCACTTACGATATTTTATAATACTGTGATTATACAGCAGGAATTAATTAGTACTTCATCTATTTGTGTATTATCTAGAACAACGTGAAAGATTCTTCTTAATCTTTCTTGGGAATAAAACCACTTATATGATCTTTATTTACGTTTCGATCCATAACCTAGGATCATTTTCAAAATAATAAAAAATTTTAAGTTTGACATTTATGACATAAATTGAAGGTGACTGATTTATTAATTTTTGATTTGAATACATTAGGTGAAAATTTTTAAAGTTTAGAAGAATGAGTACTTCCAATTTGTGTTACGTCCTGGGACCGGCTTTTTAAGGTAGCCAATACGCTTAACATACAGGGAGTATTAACCTGAAAGAGGACTCCATTTATTGACGTAACATGTCCAGGATTTGCCAGATATATTTAAACTAAGTAAGACTGCCCCAATATGTTTCCTCAAAATTTAAACACATCGACAGTCCTTTGATCAAATGCGAGTTCTAAAACTAAAATAACAAGCGTCCATTGATACTTATTCGTAAATGCACTCTACTGCAATAAGAAATAAAACTTGTAATGAACATTAAATTTAATCTTGTTCATTTCTAAAACCATGACTAACAAAAACTACACGCTTTATAAGAATAAGTGAATTTAAAGTATGACCACGAACAAAGGTATGTTGAATTGGGAGCTTTTAGCTTAGTATGTATAGATAGGTGCGGTACATCTTCTAATAACATTAAGTTTGTAGTATTAGGTAAACTTTGTGAGTTGACCTACATGTTGTAGTAGGCAGCAGAGATGAAACTACACATTGGTCTAAGTCATTTCAGGTTACTTTTACCAGATAACTGGGTCAGGTAAATGACCAAATTTTTACCTGGTTGATTTTTTGTTTTTATGATATTGTAGCTTTTATGGTCGCAATTATGATTAGTAGTAATACATGTTTCGGTTTTAAACTGCAATATATTACAATACGAACAAAGTTAGAGAGGTACAGTTACAGTAGTATGTATATCAAATGCTTGTCTAGGTGACACAATAGGTTTCACAGAAATGACAAACAAATTCATTTTACAACATACAAATTAAACATAATTCTGCTTATCTATGACCATCTAAATGTTTTAGTTCCAAAATAAAGTTAGTTAATGAATCCTTTGTATTACAGCATTTTGGCAAGGTAAAATACTAATGGTATTGTTGTTTGTCTACGTATACCAGGTCATGGGTCTAGATCCTCTAATATAACAGATTTATTGGTGGAGTTTGTTGATATTACCTACAACATTCAAAGGAACACAATAACAGATACGATAACGGAATAGAAAGGGAATCAACAGGAAAACTCTACATACTAAAGCACTACTGCCACAGTTCTTCAAGGTCTGGTCATCATATTTAGAATGAATGACGACACTTGTTCTTTCCAACTTCTGAACATACTCCCTTGTATATAGCGTGTTCTCATTGGTTGATGACAACAACATATCCTTTCAAACCGTGGAAAATTAGGTTAACATTCTTTCCCACTAACTAAATAATTTAAAACTTTCTAAAAATCCTAAGGATAATTCACACAACCTATTTTCTAGCTAGATTACAATGTGTAATATCCTAAAAAGTTCTGTAAAACGAATTATTACTGAAATAATTTGTGAAGCAATTTGAAGCGTAAACAAACACCCATTCGCCACAAGTGATAAGGGTTATATAAACCATAACATTCCAACGTTCTTAAGTTATTTTGAAACAAGTCACCTTTGGGCTCAATTGGGTTAGTGAATATGTTAGTTCAGAAGTAACTTCCTTGCAAACACCACTTTGCCGTAAGGCATCTTTTGGCTTTGGGAATACGAGCCTATATGTTTGGAAGTAGTGTTCTGTACCCTGTCATAATGTTGCTTCTTATGACTGTTAAAACATCGACACTATTAGTGTGTGTATGGTGTGGTACGGTTGAAACCGGAAACACATTATTATGAATCTTGATCTATTTTTCATTGTTTAAGTTTTTAGGTCACTTTGATGCTTTAAAGTGCTGTATACAATACGTGTTTTCAGAAGTTTAAATTTGGGTTAATTTGCATCCCAGATCACCAGGTCACAGGTCAGTCTACGTTTCGGACAACTGGGCTAAAAATGGTAACCCGGTAAATGCAGATATTAGGCCTGTGCCCGGGAAACATCTTTTAAGGGCATATTGTCATGCTATAAAGAAAACACAGCTTACCCTTATCCGAAATTCAAACCTATCACGTTGTTAAACATTAGTAGTCGAGATGTTCTCTGATTTATGACATGTTATACAATTAAGCAAAGCCAAAAGGGTTTACAACATAGCTGCAGGCACGACATTTACTCTTTAATTAGGAACAATCTTCAATTTCTACATCTGACAAACTCATTATTTAGTCGCCAAATACACTCATGCAACAGTATTGAATAAATGCTGACTTGAACAAAGTCAAATCTGATCTGAATTAGAAAAGTGCTTCATAAACATTTACAAATTTCTTATATCAAACCTTTGCAAACATTATTGATCTTAATATACTCTCTAAAATGTCAATTCTGTATAAACCTCGTCAAGTAATACAATAAACTATTTTAAGCAATTAATGTAACATTGACAAATTGAGTGTATTAAATGTTTTAAATGATACTTTATAAAATAGCAGTTCTAGTCAATATTAAAGTTATTTTATTATCAATTACGAAATATTATACCAACGAACTAATATTGCTCAAAAAATGAAATGAAACATTGCATCAGCATGGAGATTCCTTACATTGACGTAAATACTTGGCAACAGATAATAAGTTTAAAGATCAGTCTGGCCTGTTTTTTACATTAAAATTTAAAAATGCAATACATGATAATTATTATTAATAGAATTGTGGTCAAATGTGAATACTCTAATAAAGTTTCAAAATTCCCCAACCTTTTTTTATAAAATATTTATTAAAATATTAAATATAAATAAAGGTTCATAAACCTAATACGTAGTAGATACATTTCATGTGAACCCATTATACTCTTTTCAATTTTGCACAGAAAAAAAGTGTAAGCGACACATTATTCAAATCTTTTCCAAAACTATTTTATTAATATATAAAACACAAAACAAATTTTTAGGCATTTATACCACACTATCATGCAATTTCTACTTGGTTCAAATTTTGTAATTATGTTTATACTATGCAAAAGTAGAAAACAAAAAATCGATAATATGTATTACTTGTCAAATAAATTTCAATACTTATTCTTTAAATTTAAAGATTACTGTTGGTGGCAACAAAATATCACAGTAACATAAACAAATCGGTTTTATAAAGATTGCAGCTCTAGGAAGTATTGAAATGTGCAGCTGATACTGATTTCTGTACCTTGGGTTCCCTTAAAACTTGTAGATAGAATTTTTTGACTTTACTATGTCCCTGAACAAAAGGTTAAACTGCAGGCTCTATTATTCACATTGAAAATCCTGACCTTGCTTAGATGATGACAGTTTGGGAAATTTAAATTAGCATGTGATGTAATATTTATATTGACATTGGCGATGACCATGCAGCAAAAGTAGGCTAACATAAAATAATGCAAATAAGATTATAGAGTTTGAATACATCGTACTTGATTGGATTTAGATTGAAAATGATATTTCAATTACAAATGTTTTAAATGAAAGTAAATTACCAAAAATATGATTACACTATAAACCATTTTGATATATAATAGCCTGAAAAGTTTCTATTACACAGAATTAAGTACAGTTGTAATTATGTTATTATATAAACAGATTGCCAAAGTTTGACATCCATAAATTGAATGGTGATAAAACTAAGTTTTCAAAATCTTCGAGAAAATGTTAGATTTTAAAAAATCAAGTTTCAGTCATTTATTACATATTAATTTTTGAAAGGCTTTTGATATGATAGAAATTTTAGATAATAGGAGTCCTTTATATATAGTACTATTAAAACATTGATTTTGCCTATGTTATGGTTTTAAAAGATCAACAAATTGGGTTCAAGCATGTTGGAGAAACATTGTACATTTCCTATTAACGTGTTTTACATCGTTCACCATAACTTGTGTATCGGAAAACGTTCAATCAAATGGCATTGTTTTAAAAAAGATTCCTCAAACCTGTGATTGCAGAAACAATAAAAGAAAGTACAGTACTATCACTAACCAAAATCTGGTATTGTCGATTAATATGTTGCAAACTTGGGGTACATTTTAGACTTTCTGCAAATGTTTCAACTTCTCCAAATCTAAAATGTTGCACAATCCTTCCTAATAGTGTTTCGCATATCAAAGAAGTCACATCCTTACATTTTTCTTCAAGACATTTTGTGTAGTATGAGTTGTACAGGTGGCTTCATAGTTCAGTTGGAATGCGTGTGACTATAAAACACAAGGTCCAGGGTACAGTTTGCTTAAAAATCAGGCTAGCATATTTCACAAAAATATGCCCTCGTTCGGATAAGGGGTAAAATGTAGTCCCCGTTTGTGAGTCTTGCTTGGAATAGCAAAAGTTCGTCAAAAATTAAAAAATTTTTTGTAAAAAATCTCCCCTGTCTGTGATGTAGTTTCAGATATATTATAGATATTCGAGAAGTGATTGACTGTCGCTACAGTTGATACTATGAACTTCGCCATCTTCAAGATGGTTAGTTGCAACACAAAGTTATTGATCTGGGAACCAATGTGCCCTAAAATTTAAACTAACCTACTTCATAGGGTATTATCCGAACATGATTAGACTACATTCAGCCTTATACGATAACCTTCTAATCAAGGTAATTGATTTACCAAAATGACATGTTGATGGTTTGGATATTAGATAGGAAGTGCTCTATAAAAAACGGATCTACCTTTCTTAAAATAATTCAAGACATCCTATGCAAACTTCGGGCGGCTAAATTAAGAATATTATAAAATGAACATACCTGTCTTTTTTTCCTATCCAATATATATGTTTACTTAAATTTATTGATATCAAAGCTTAACCATGAATGGGGACTTCCCATGTATTTAAGTTAGCACTAATCTGCATATGACCCGTCTTTGCGCTCAGGCAATGAGATCACCTGGCGCCAACATAATGCATTATTACTCAAAACAACTGGATCACGAAACTGTACTAATTACAATGATGGCATTATCTTCAACTTTTTAACAATTGACATATGAACTTGACAACCTTTAAATACAAACCATATATGATAAAAATAATTTTACCTTAGATCAAAATTTTAGTAACTTAAAAATTATATTTCTTAAATGAAATAACCTAATAACAATGGTGGACTTTATCACTACATATCATTACATACTTTTTTTCAATTTCTTTTTGTTTGATCTCCTGCTCTTATACTTTGCGGTGTCAGGCATTTGTGTTATATACTTTTAGTTTCCCCTTTCTGTGATGTAGTTTCAGATGTATTTATAGATATTCGAGGAGTGATCGACTGTTGTTACAGTTGATACCATGGACTTCGCCATCTTCAAGACTGTTATTTCCAACACAAGGTTATTGATCTGGGAACCAATGTACCCCTACAATTTAAATTAACTTACTTCATAGGGTATTATCCAAACACGATTAGACCAAATTCAGCCTTATGCGATAACCTTCTAGTCAGGGTAATTGATCTACCAAAATTACATGTTGATGGTTTGGATATTAGATAGGAAGACTCTATAAAAACGGATCTACCCTTCTTAAAATAATTCGAGACATCCTCTGCAAACTTCGGACAGCTAAATTAAGAATATTATAAAATAAACATACCTGTCTTTTTTTCCTATTTAATATATGTTTACTTAAATTTATTGATATCAAAGCTTAACCATGAATGTGGACTTCCCATGTATTTAAGTTAGCACTAACCTGCATATGACCTTTCTTTGCGCTCAGACAATGAGAGCACCTGGCGCCAACATAATGCATTATTACTCAAAACAACTGGATCACGAAACTACTAATTACAATAATAGCATTATCTCTAACTTTTAAAAATTAACAACCTTTGAATACGAACCATACATGATACAAAATAATTTTACCTTAGGTCAAAATTTTAGTAACCTAATAATTATATTTCTTAAGGGAAATAACCTAATCCTATTGGTGGACTTTACTAATACGAAACTATTAAAATGAAATATGATTATAATTGTTTCTAAGGAATGTCACAAGTTTATTTACCAGTGGCCGCCTCGCAAATTTCAGCGCTTTTTGTTTTGGTCAAAATTAGTAGGCACTGAGAGTGTAATTCGTTACTAGTTGGACTTGACTGCTTAATATTAGGTATAGCCTTAATATCTGTTGGTTCTGGGTTAAATTTACTTTATCTAGGTTTATTATAATTTGAATTTGTTCCGTTTGAAAATTTTTGTGTAAAATTGTGTCGTGGTGATGATTGTCTACGTTACTAAAATTGGTTAGATTGCGAATGGAATCTGAAATTGCCTCTCGTGTTTAAGTTACTGTTGAAGGTTGGTTGAACATCAGGATCTGGAATGGGGGGTGTTCTGTTCCTGCATTGAACTTATGCTGGTGTGGCGGTGATATGTTGTTTTGGATTATTGAAATTTTCTGGAATTTCTCTACATTCGGGTCTAAAGTTAGTATGTGTATTTATCAAGTTATTTTGATTAGTAAAAAATGCGAAATTTTCTTCTTTAATCGTCAAGTACATTTTGTTTCAAATGAATCTGCAAGTCCTTCCTGCTTTTTGTATCCTCTCTTCTATTTCGACCCCTGTCTTATCATTATCTTAAATCATCTTGCCTAAGCAATTAAATTTTTTTCACACGTCAACAAAAATATAAGGCTTAAATAAAGAGTATATTAGTGAAAATAGTTAGAGCTGCGTCAAACCGACCTTAAGTAAGGTCGAAAACAAAATGATGATGATGATTAGTGAAAAGGGAAAGATAATGCTTGCGTTGCCAAAATTATTTGGAAGTTACAACTAACCACTTAACTCTATTTTTGCATATTTAAATTGATATATTGTGGTTAATCGTTATATATTTCTAGATTTTGGAGTTAAGTCTTGTTTTTAAATGTTGATTACAAATTATTTTCTGTTTATAATACAAAGCACAAAACTAAAGACAGACATTCAACTACAATTGCATGCTGGGTTGCCTAACCCTACCAATTAAACTTGGTCTACAAACAATTATATCAAGACGTCAGAACTAATCAAAAATGCATTCCTGATTATTTATTGAAATGTATTTGTGTTCCTAATAAATGACCGAAGTTGTAATTTAATAGTATTAATGTTTTAGCAGGACTGCCCAATATGTAACGAATGATTAATATTGAAGATAAAGTCGCGTTTACAATTATTAAACGCTTGAAAAATACTTCGTAGTATACAAATCTAGATTGATCGTTTAAAGTAAGTAAATTAATAATTAGGACGCTCGTCTAACGGATTAGTATTGCCAACAATGCTTTTAATGGAACAATGCGTTTCCAAATAGAGAAAATGGAATTGCAAGTGGTGTCAAAAATAAAATGTGATGCAAATAAAATAATCTAAAAGTGGATAATTGCGACAAATTTCTAAAGATTACATTGTAATTTGTTAACCAATTCCATATCTATTATTTATATTATACATCAAAAAATTGTTATTATATAAATTGCAATTACTACGTAACTACGGAAGTATAATCACAAGAATGCAACATTATACTATTGAAAGCAAAAAGAATACTGCATTTTTATTTGCTCAAATGCATTTCTTGCACATATTATTGCTATTTTAGTAGAAACCAGGAAAGAAAACATCTACGTCATAGATCTCTGACTAAATTCAAGAAGACGCACCTTTAAATTTCTTTAAACGTTTAACAGCGACGGCTCGTAGGTTAAAGCTTTGGGTAGGCCTAGGCCCGCAAGTCAATAACATAAGAACTTCAACAAAAATAGTAGTTGGAAATGTAGCTAAAATGCTTATGCCCGATTGGAAGTTAAAATACAATAAAACATTAAAACTGTCAATAATTTATTTATAAAGCAAATTTATCCTTCTGTCCTTGTGTTTAGCAAATTTGTCTATAACTTTATCGTAAAAGCTATCTCCTGTTTCCAATAACGCATTTAAAATATCTTTTTGTATAATATGACAGACAGGGATAAAAGCCGACTCTGAGCCATCGTGTTGCGTAAAGAAGTTTTAATGCACTTTAAACAAGAGGACAATCTTTCTGCTGCGGCGCTGGTTGCAGGAATTGTACAAAGAAGGCAGAACAATTTATAACACCTCAGGAAGTATGTCATTAATTTCGTTATCGTTCATATACTTAATCAAATCCAAAAGACTTTTCTTTCTAGAGTAACTGCCTCTATGCGTTGGTGAAAATATGGTTTCTAATTCGGTTTTCAAGAGTGATTTATCAAAAAGAGATCCATACGTTTCAAGTAATGATTGTAATGCATCCTGTGGAAATGTATCGCCGTATTCAATAAATCTTTTTGTACCACCTAACCACAAAAATTTATGTTTTCCGTAATTCGAAAAGCGTTTCTCCAATTGCATCAATATGGTATCCAGAACTTCATAATAAATCCTTCTAACTTCTTCAGATATAGGAGACTGCATGGTTACTACAGTGTTGTTTATATATTTAGAAGTCATAATGTCATTTCTCCAGCTTTTCAAAACTGTGTTGTACCTTATAATTGAACTGACACAAAACGACACATCTTTACCTTTCTTTCGCAATACACTATATAAGAGTTCTGTTTGTTGAAAAATGTCATTAAAGGTACTCAGCAGAAAAACCAATTCCACATCTTCAAGCTTTCGTTTATAACTATCTGCTTGTCTTACTGACTTTGCATTTGATTCGGGGTAACTTATAACTTCTTGAAAAACACATTAATTTTTTTCGTTCAGTCGAAATAGCGGCAATAATTTTTGCGTTAGAATTCCATCGTGTTTCACTGTTTGATGGAATATGTTTTCCAACGATTTCATTTAAAAACTACGACCGCTTTGAAGACTGATGGAAAAAAGCAGGAATGCTTTGAAGTGTAGAGAAAAATATTTTTACACTTGTTATTCTAGAACAGCTTTGTTGCAAAACCAAGTTTAGTCTGTGAGCCAAACAGTGCGTAAACAGTGCATGCGGTGCAAAGTCTTTAACTAATTTCTGGAGTCCGTTAAGCTGACCCGCCATAACACTTGCTCCATCGTAAGTTTGAGCAACTAACTTTGTTTTCAAGACAAAGTTTTTTAAAACACTAAATAATAGATTACATAATGCCATTTCACTTCGTCCCTGATCTAATACGAAAAAACCCATGAAATATTTTTCAACCGAACCTTTTTTGTCCACTAACCTTACTATTGTTTGGCACTGCGATTTCTCTATAATATCGGCGGTTTCATCGACAATGCAAGCAAAAAATGGTGCTTCTTTTATAGCATTCTGCATGTACTTAATAATTTCTTCATTTATAAAGTCTATCAAATCGTTTTGTATTGTTTTGAAACACCCCTAAAAATATGTCTTCTTCTGCCAGTATTCTTTTAACTCCTGATCAAAGCTTAAAACTAAATCCCATAATCCTCTAAAATTACCATGGTTTAATGAATCTTTTGATTTATCATGGCCACGAAAAGAAAGTTGTTGCTTTGCCAAAGTACAAGTTAAATCAATTAGTTTTTATGATTTCCCTATTTCGTTTAACTTCTGCGTTATACCTAACTTTAGATATTTTTGCATGCTCATTCACTAAATCGTGCACTGAAAACACTTGTTTCTGAACATCTTTGTAAGAAAGGAAATTAATTAAGTGTTCTTTATAGGTTACATGCTTTTTTAATGATGCGAACATGTTTTTCAAATCATAGTAACCATCGGAATTCCATACACCCCTTTTGGTTAAAAATAACAAACACGGCCAACAGAATAGTTTATTTTTAGTTATACTACCGCACAACCACTTATATACATCGCACCAGGCAAAATTAAATGTTCGCGATTTTCTACTTTCCTTTTGAATTAAACATAATTTTTGAGTGGGAAGCGTACTCAAAATGATTTATTTTCTTTCACTTTCCCATCTTCTTGATAACGGAATTTCTAATAGGGAAATAATAATATCTGAAGAGCTGTAACTATGAAGAGCCGATGAAGTGGAAGCTGTTATTTCCATAACATTTACAGACTAACACATTTTTAAATGATTTCGTAATCAATTAATGAAAATAACTTTTGTCGCAATTATAATTTCACACAGAGACCAAATTAAAAACAAAGTAGCAAACACTAATTCAAGCAACATAAGCAGATAAGAAGGGTTTTACTTTAGACTGGAAATACAAGAAATAACACGAAGGCCAGCAAACCACTGGCCTAACGGGATCGCTTAGTGAACTCAAACTCGCATAAACTATAGCGAAAAGCGACGGTTACTAAAAGTATGAAATATATAGTGGGACACGACAGGCCACTATAGATGGAGCCTATTCTTAACTGTAACGTAAACTGCAGCTTACATTTTACGTTATGGTTATTTGCGGTAATTTTATACCTCGATTTTTAGTATTTTATTCAAAATACTAAGCTTTAACAATCTAATTACTTTACAGTGTTAAGCGTACTAATATTTTAGGTAACGTATAGGGAATATTAGGATGATGGAAGTGGGTGTATTAATAACGGTATATTATAATTGTTGCGCCACGACAAAGAGCTTTACTACAGTACAGACTGCAGAACGCCAATATGTATGTACAGAAAATTTATGTGTTTCAATACCAAACGGTTCGGGTAGGCCCGACCTACCCTGCCTGTCCTCAAAAACCGCCACTAACGTTTAACCAAGCATATGATAAAGATAGCAATACGATTTGTGCGTATTTTTAGTAAAGAACTATGTTGTGAATTCAGTCAGACACTTATTTCCTAGTTTCTACCAATATTCTGTTCCACAAATCAGTGTAGTGACATTGTATAGACTAACAACTGCTGAATTGCCATATTGTTCACTGTTAATCCGGAATAACAATACAAAAAACGAAATTTGTTCTGAAAATAACAGTTTTAATACAAAATAAACATGAAACATTCGTAAAATTGCTGAACAACAACTCGCAAACGACATCCGACGGATGCAAAATAAAATGAAATTAGCCAAGTGCTATTGACAAGAGCTCACGTCATGCCAACCCAAAGCATTTATTTTCTCCTAAGTATTACGGCATAACGTGGTCAGGAGAACATTGTGCGTTTGTTGTGGAGACATTATCAGAAACGGCGGGTCGCCGATAGCAATATAACGTGTGTTCGGGTCCAGTTTGCGATTCAACGACTGGACACTTTTCCCGACATGAACATAACACAGAAAATGTTCAGTTCCAAGAAGACGGCATCGTGACACACACACACACACACCCCCGCACGCACGCACGCACGCAAGCTCGCGCACGCACGCGCACGCACACACGCGCATACGCGCGCACACACATGCGCACGCACACGCGCGCGGGCGCACACACACACGCACGCACGCACGCACACACACACACACACCTCGTCGTTCTCTTGGATTATTCAGAGAAATGTTTCCTGGACATGTTATCTCCTTGTGTGGCCGGTTGATCGCTTCATTCGCCCGATTTAATACCTTAAGACTTCTTTCTATGGGAATACTCCAAAGCAAAGGTATAGCAACATTGTCCTCAAACTTTGCAGCCATGAAAAAGGCAATTCAACACGAAGTTGTTGCAATTACACTCGAAAAGACTCTTAAGATCATAAACAATTATTGTGAGAGGCTTCATCAGTGCATCAACAATGGTGCCCGACACTTACTACTTCTCTTGGGTGAATCGGTCGACTCTATAGCCCCCAGAATGATCTTCGGGAAGCAGTTGGTGGTTTATATTGACCTCATTCACGTTTCTCTAGCAAATATACTCACCTACACAGATTGTTCTAAAGCAAACGAAGGTACTGGGGTTGGCATCTTTGTGAACGACCTAATCTCAGGAAAATATTGCACTAGCGACACAGGCTACTGTCTTCCAGGTACAAGTCATTGTTATCATACTAGTTGCTAATGCCATCTTGGAACTTAGGGTCCAAAATAAAATTATTCGCATTTCTAGCGACAGCAGGACATATTTACTGGCCCTAAATAAACAGAAGCTCTTTTCAAGTGTGGGTCACCAGTGTCATCGTACCTTGGAAAGGGCAGTCAACTACAATGTCTTAGAACTGGTCTGGATAAAAGAACATTCAGGTCATCACAGAAATGAGAGTGCTGACGAGTTGGATATGTGTTTGTCGGACCAGAACCATTCAATTTCCATGTCGCCATCTGTGCTATTTTCCATGATAAGTCGCAGAACCCATCGTCGCCGTTGCGCCAGGTGGGTAAGTATGGTAGATTGCCGCTAGGCAAAAATGTTTATCAAGTCTCCTTGGCCAGGCAATGGCAAATTCTGCATGTATCTGCTAAGGCAGAGACTACGGTTATTAGTGGGTGTTCTGTCCGGGCACTGCAAAGTACTGAAATCTCTGCACACGATGGGTCGGTCTGTCAGAGGACCAGGTCTGTCGCAGCAGTCAGTGGGAGGACGATACGGTGGTTCGGTGGTGCACATTTTGTGTACCTGTTTGGCGCTCGTTAAACTTCGCGGATTCATATACTGGGAGAGTACTGGCCGGACACCACAAAATAGGAGATATGCCTTTGCCTGACATTCTGAAATTCATTCACATGGTTGGATGGTTGAGCGAATGAAGGGCAAGTAACACAATGGGTCCGCACTGTGGTTTAAATGCGTGTGTTTTGTCACCCTTCTGTTGTAATCCGAATTCGAATCCGTTCCGGTGAATGAGCGTTACATCGTTGCATGGTACTTCGCTAGTAAAATGAATCATTTTTATAAAAATTACACTTATTTTACCTTTACAACACGACACAAGTAACACTAGTTCGAATTAAAATTCTTAGACACGTTGGCTATTCAGAGCCAACTTGGTGTTTCTAGTAATCAAACGAGATTTTCTAAATACGATGCATGTTAATCATTCCAAACAGAAGTATATAAAGGCGGTATATTCAGAGAGTTTTAGCTCCGTAGGAAGTATTTTTGCATTACGTAATTTGGGTTAAATAGACATAAAGTCATATTTAATATGTGTGGCTTGTGTTTGGCAGCAGTGTAGATGGACACTCCCTATAAATAATATAATATGCTTACTTTTTGATGCTATTAGATGATGCCAATAGAATGACTCCTAAAACTATTCTTCTGATTTTGCATAGATTTGTTCTGGTTATTTATCAGTGTTCGAACTATTTCACCTGCATTCGGTTTTGAAAGTGGCGCATTTTATTTGTAGTACCGTTCTCTCGTAAATAGAAATAAATTCTACATTTAGGTATTTTAGTCATCCGAATTTGTAAAAGTTAGATTTAAAGAAGCAAAATCAATTTTAATAAATTTAAACTATAGATTAATGGATTAAATTAAATTAGAAAAAAGCTTCAACGGGCGCATGTAATTTGTTCAATTCGAAATGTACTGGTTTTCTGCAAAATTGGGAAAAGTTGAAATTGTTTTAGATTATTCTTTTTAATTACAAATTAGATTACTTAAATGGGATTAATCGCTACAGTAAAATAAAATCAAATATGCTTCAAATTCCTAGTATTTTCAAAATACTAAAAGAAGTTCTTCAAGCAAATATGTTCCATGAGCATTTGAGGGCATGATTTAAGAATTATAAACAATTTTTGTCTACATTTTCTATACTTGGAAGAAGTTCAAAACGTATTATTTTTAGGTAAAAATTCAGATTAGATACTGCAATATTTTGATAATTAAAATCGCAGTATTTAAAAAATCTTAAGTATAAGTATATCATTTAACCTTGAAAAATAAAAAAAATACGACAATCTGGTAAATAAAAATTATAAAATCATGGGTTTTATGGCAAAAATAATTAAAAAATTTTGAAGTCAAAGTAATAAAATCGGATAAATGTATATAAAACGCAAAATGAAATAATTTTTCAGTCCCTGTAAAAGATTTTAAAGTACTAAAATCACCAAAATTCTTAAAGTTTGTAAACAAATTTAAAGTGTTTTCTTTTTAAGTATAAACTCGAATCATAACTATATGTACGAGCCTTGCAGCAATCGCGCCTTACCCTTCACACGACTTAAAATGATATTTTAAAAATTGTTTGATACCTTCCACGTGTCCAACAAACATAAATAAACTATCAATATTTATCATCTAATACTTACAATCGCCAAAAACTTCAGCAACGACATATCATCTTTCGGCTTAATTCTTGTAGGTAACGAATTAGAAGCAGCTTGTGTGGCTTTGCTAGTAGCGTTGTTTTTCCTCCACCTCCTAAATGTAGAAGATTCCGGCGATTTTGTCTTCCAAACTTTTGATACCTCCAGATGATCTTTGTCATTACTACTACCCTGTAACAAAAACCCAAGGATAAAAACAGGAAGGAATCAATTACTGCAAAATGAAAAAAGTGTCCAAAGACATAAGCAAAGACCTCGGTGCGGCGTGTAATAAATCATTTTTGAGGACGGTTTTTGCATACGTCGAGGTTAAATGAACGACAGTTCCGCTACGGAAATCAAAACTCGTTAATAGCAAAGAGTTACCGTTGTTCAACTATAAGTTATGTAAAAGTTAAAATGTAACACAACGTACCCAAATTGTTCCACATTTAACGCAATTTAAATCCGAAATAATTCCAGCGTAAGTGTCTTTTCCTTTGGATGCAATAACATTTAGGCACACGGGTAACATGGTTAAATGGTTCACACACATTGTAATTAGTCTAACGAAGTACACGCGAAAGTCTCTGTAACTGATTTAAAACTAACGGTTACAAGTTATCCATTTCACTAGCGAACGTAAACTGTGTTAGTATCTTCCAGTTTGCTCGTTTTACTTCCAGCATATACGTCAGACGTTCCCCACTCTTGAAACCAATAATTGTATTAACGTATTAGCACGACATTGCATGCTTATTATACAATGAATAAACGGGAAACTACTAAAAATGATAAGAAATTCAATGACATTTTTGGTTTTCAAACGAAATTATTACAAGAAATAGCGTAATCGCAGCATATGTAGGACATGAATTTTGCACTGTTTGCAATATAGAATAAGTAAAAACCTTTTTTTTATTATTATTGTTGTTTGGAATAAGTTTAAGTATGACTGACAAGTACGTCAAACTTTCTAAAATACTGCTAATTAAATATGTCCACAAGTTGTTAGATACCTTGTTCAAAACGGTTCAATTAGCAATGGAATATTTTGAAAATCTTCCAACGCAGCTACTAAAATATATTTTAAACGTTTTTTTAGTAGTACTTATGCTGCAATCACATTATTTACTGTTTATAAATTATAACTAGGTGTAACCTGTAGTGGAGAGAAAGCAACAAAACCTTAACGGAATATATTTCATGTCCAAATGTCTATCATTTTGTTATAATTCCCGGTTCAGGAAGTACTCAGCTTTAGCTTTGAAATTGGGTTACAGATCCGTATTATTTATGAAAATTACCCTAATCTGGGGTGAATTCCAACGTATTTTTGTGTTTTTTTTAATATTGTACATGTGCTTTACATTAGAAAATTACCAAAATCTTAATATATCTTTATCAAACCTTTGTGAAACCATATGTAGACCCATTATTGATAAAAAAATAATAATTAATTTTTTTTAAATAAATAAACATTGTTCGAATTCGCCCCGATGGGTGGGGTAAATTTGAACGACACTTGAATATGCACAGTATTTGATTTCAAAACCCCACATGTGTCAATTCGACCAAGATACGTTAAAAAATAAATGTCTTTTATTCAGAATTAAATGGCGAGCCCGTGAGGTAAAAAAAACTACACATTTTATTATAAACCAGTTTAATACAAAGCAAAATCTGCTTTCTTACATAACTAACATTTTGGATTAATAGAAAAAAAATTAGGTAGGTATAGAAACTTACCGACCGTAAAATCGTGTTAATGAAAGAACAGGGGGAAATGAGGACGTTTGTCCTGACAAAAGGTGATCCACAGGGTTCGGTTTTCGAGCCAACCCTGTGGAATGTCATGTACGATGGTGTGCTCCGACTAGAATTGCCCGAGAACTCGATAGCTGTGGGTTTGGCTGACGATCTGGCGATTCTAGTAGCGGTTAAAAATGAGCGGGATCTAGTTGATCGAGCTAATCAGGCAATCTGGAGGATACAGAACTGGCTGATGGAAAAAGAGCTCCAACTGGCACCAGCCTAAACGGAGGCGTTGCTTATTACGGAAAAGAGATTGGCCAAGCCGATTAGCATCAGGGTCGGTGGGATGGATGTAGTGCCTGGCAGATTTACAAGATACCTAGGGGTCACACTTGACAGTTTCTTAAGCTTTAAGGAGCACCTGTCAAGGGCAGCAGAAAAGGCACAAACGGCGCTTAACGCAATAAGCAGGCTCTTGCCCAATATAGGAGGTCTTACGGCCAGTAAGAGAAGGGTTCTAGCGTCTGTGGTGAGTTTGGTTATCCTATATGGTGTACCAGTGTGGGCTGATACTATGAACATCCAGAGCCGAAAGGCTATTTTAATCAAGATTCAAAGGCGGTTTGCAATACGGATATCTAGCGCCTATAGGACAGTTTCGGCAGATTCTGTTTTGGTCATTGCAGGGATTTTTCTTCTCGACCCTCTGGATAGAGAAAGGAGCGATATGAGACGTTATGGTAGTGAGAAGAAAGAAGCCAGGGAAAATACATTCACGCTATGGCAGGCGAGGTGGAACATGCTCGATAGACAGAAATGGACAAAAAAACTTTTTAGGAGGATCCAGCCCTGGGTGCTCAGGAAACACGGAGAGATTGGATACCATATCACCCAAGTGTTAAGTGGGCATGGGTGTTTCGCAAACTACTTATACGCTCTGGAAAAATACAGAACCGATCGGTGTATTATATGTAATGGAGACGACGATGTGGCACATACAGTCTTCCATTGCGAAAGATGGTATGCCCAGAGGTCTCAGTTACAGAGAAAACTGGGAGAGAATCTTACAGCAAACAGCATGGTGAATATAATGCTACAAAGCGAACACAGCTGGAAAGTGATTTCGAGTTACCTAACAGTTATTATGACAGCGAAAGAAAAAGAGCAGAGAGCACTACAGAATCTAGGTGTTATTTAAGGATTAACGAGAGACAATTATTCCTGCAGCGCCCTGATGAAATGCGGGAACGCGGTACTGGGGTCGCTAGTCTTTAGCAGGAAGAGAAGAATAGTTTTAGTTAGTCCTGGATAAAGTCCTGATGGGGGATTCAGTGGTCGCGCTACGGTCCGATAACTGGCTCGACCCTATCGGGACCTTATCCAAACCCATCACTACCTGTCACACTAGACCATCTTCTTCGTGGCGGTAGTCTTCCCTGTGGTAAGGAGCCTGGAGACCATGGTCAAAGGGCAAATTACCATGAGGGTAAAGGAATATTTCCAACCCACTTTTAAAAAAAAAGTATAGAAACTTAAATCTATTTGATACAAAAAGAATAAAGAATAAAAATACAATATAGCTTAATCTAAGACACATTCTTTGGGTAAATCTTTAAATGACCATGGGCTTCTTCTGAGGTCTTGTATTGATTGCATCTTTATTACTATGTCACTTAGGTTGATTGCAATCATCATTCACATCTAGATAATAAAAATAATTGTCGACTTTGCGGATTTTTTGTCTCAAAAAATTAACCAATCAGAAGTCAGGCTGAGCCTGAACACCTCGGTGATTTTGTCAATAAAAAACCTTTCTTTTTTATTTGGGCATTTAAAACTCACTAAAACAAAGTCATTAGCACCCAAACTGTCATACACACTTTCGAAACTACTGTTTGGGTCATGGTTGTCATTCAAATTAAATTCTGTGATATTCTCGTTCTCGATGTAAGAGTCAAGAATTTCTAACTTATCTTCTGAGTCACTTTGTTCCCTTGAGGTTGTCGGTAGATTCTAGTCACGTGCGGTGATTTTTTTTCCTGGTGTAGCGATAATTCTTTTACCTCGTTTCTTGATCTGTTGGTTTTCAAATGCCTTTGATTCTTTTATAAAGCTGACGAACGTCGTGGTCCAACATCGATTAATTTCATTAAGTTTTGCTTCCTTCTCTAGTTGGTCATCGGTAGGTTTTGGAAGCTTCTTTAAAACGCTATTCCTGTTGTAGGGAATTATCCCTCAAGTTCTGAAACCAGAAAGAATATTTTTGGTAGCATTTAGACCTACATCATGAAGAAACCTCTTTAGTACAGTGGGAAATTCTGATTTTGGTAGGACGCCCCTATTATTTTGTTTCTATTTAGTTAATATTTTTTTCTATATTTTCTTAAAAGGCGCGAAAATACTAACATCCAAAGGTTGTAATAGATGTGTTGAGTTTGGTTGGATAAAATCGATATCGTTTTTTCACATAAATGTATAACTCGTATTGAAAGATGACTGAACAAATTGTCCCCTATTAAAAATTTTTTACCCTTGCATCTTCGAAAATACGGCACCGCTACTTTCTCAAACCAATCTTCGTATACAGTTCCTTCAAACCACCCACTCCTTGTACGATTATAAATCGCATCATCGGGACCACTTTCCATCCATGTGGGGTAAAGATATTGTGCTCTATAAACAATACATGGTGGCAACACTTTTCCGGCGGCTCCGTGTCGTAGTGGTATATGTGTGACTACTACGCCCAAGGTCCCGGGTTCGAATCCCGACACGGTCCGCTTGAAAAATGTTAAGCGAGCATTTTTCACAAAAATACACTCTCGTTCGGATGAGAGATAAAATGGAGCTCCCGTGTATGAGTGTTGTCACGCACGTTAAAGATCCTTACCTTGCTTGGAACAGCAAGGGTTCGGCAAAATTCCAAATTTTCCAGGTATAAAAAACTCGCTTCCTGGCCAATGTAGTACCTTTGGGTGGAGCATTGGAAAATCACATGCAAGGCAACATTTTTCCTGCTCCTGTGACGGTATCCAATAGTGATGTACTTGATTTGCAAGAAACCAGTATTCGGTTAACAAATTTCCTGTCCCTTTTGCAAACTACTTTGGCTTTACCGGGGTCGTCACACAGGTTCGTTTCGTCGTAGTTGACAATATTACACGGTGGCACATTTTTCAAGGAAACTGACAAATTATCAAAATAAAATCATTTATTATGTCAATGCCTTCTGACATGTACATTCCGTTAATACTGGGTGCCTTTTCAAAAAATTGTAGAACCAGTCTATGCCGAGCATGTTATTTTTGAAGCATTTGACTGTTTTTCCTTCAGCATTCAAAAACTGCTTGACCAACAACCGGATATCAAACCTAGTAAGGGGAAGTTTCCACTCTGCAGCTTTTTGAATTCCCTTTGAAAGACTAAGTTCCTCATTTTCGTTTAATGCTGTAGGACCTCCAGCAGATAAGGGATGATTTTCCTTTATTTTATTGCAGAGGTATGCTATAAGAATGTTAAACACCTCTGAAGCACGCCTGTACGTCAACTTTTTATCCTTGAGGGCTTTGAACGCCTATTCTAACGATGATGTAGAATAATTATCATAGTGCGTTGCCCCAAGTCGCTTTTTATACGTTCTAACCATCTTCAAACTCACCTCGCTGTAAACGAATATTTGGTATAAGTACCTCTCAAAATTACATTTATTATTATATTTTACTAAGATTTATCATACATCTTAAAGATATATAAAAGATTATTATTACAAGTTTTCAAGAAAACTTACTTTAATAGACTGAAGATACAACAGTTACTTTTCAGCGCTTACGTAAATGGGCGAAATACAGTATACGATTATAAAATTCACAAAATGTTTACCTAACAGTAAATATGCGTGCTATTACCACCAATGTACCCATCCTGTGTTCTATAACCACAATCCACAGGTGGTAGGCTAAACTCGTCGGTACAAGTTCGTTTCAGATAAATGCAGAATATGAGCGGCATGTTCGAATTTACCCAACCCATTTGAATTCGCCCCACATTACGGTACTGACGTTATAAATTTTCTATTATCCGAATACTGCATTTCTTCTATAAAACTATACGGAGTACATGCAAGTCGATCAGGAAATTGACAGGGATTTCTATTATATTTAGCCCTCATGATCCCAACCTATTTTTCTTACGATAACTACCAAGTGGGATGCACTTGTTCCCAATTGTTTAAAGGCCTAAAATAAATTAAAATACCCATTTTTTTGTTATTGCAAGGAACCTGAGCTCTTATTGACCTCAAGAAAGGCGAATGCTATAGAACGAAAACCTTAATTAGCAAAAATATCAAATACAAAAATCTATTAACAAGTTCAGCATACAATTAAGAAAAAAACAATTTTTTTGAGGAATGTTCAGCAAAAAACCAACTTTTTGCAGAGAGTAACTGTTGCTTTGCCTTTCAGTCACGTTTTTTGTAACAAAGATAACAACAGGTTTTGTACTTTTGTTGTAGTTGCTGTTTGTACGGTACAGGGGCGAGACAGAGATATGCAAGGCCGTCGACAAGGGGGGAGGGGGTTCAAGAGGGACAAATGTTTAGGGGTCCGAGCTCACAAGGGATCCAGGTCCACGAAATTTAATTAATTAAAAAACTGAAGTTTAAATATATTCCAATCCCAAAAAATCTATTTTTTATCTTTAAAAAAATAAAAGATAAATCAAGAAAAGCGCATACCATGTGCAAAAAAAAAATGGTGACTTTAGCGTCGGTATAAACATCGAGGGTTGTAGCGCGACTGATGAAGATGATAGGACGGAAAATTCGCCGAGACCCGCTGGTGCAGTGACTCACCTCTCCTACACTTGCCACGAACAACTGCCACTCAGTGACAGGTTGTTACCTAAACGTCAAGAACAGTGGACAATGGCCTGTGGCTCGCAACACATCTCATATCTTAAAATCTATCTAGTCCGTCTCTGTGTTAAAGTTTAGAGGTGCAAATCGATCGCTAATAGAGATTTGCGTCCGAGAGGGTTTGTGTTAGAGTTGCGGGCGGGTCGTGGTGTGGTGGGAAATTTTTGCGTGCGTGCTATAAGGTGGCTTTTATTGCGAAAAACACAATACTAAGGGAGAAATAGGGGTTTTTCTGAAATTCATTAGATTGAAGCGACGTATAGTCGAAATCAGGAAAGAATGAATGCACGTCATCAACCGTATTCGTATGCATCAAGATTAATCAATTGACTGTTTAATAAAGATTTCAAGAAATATTTCCATTGGAGGATTAACTAATTTCCGGTTCTGTTTAATAATATAATGAAAACAACAAAATATAAAAGCAAACCCAAATATAAAGGCGCAGTTATAAGTTATGGTTATGTTAGGTATGTTGTATTAAAAATGACATGTGTTAAAAAACCGCACAAATCAACTTAAAGACTTTATTAATATAAGTGTAGTATAGTTAGGACATGCGACAGTTTACTGTTCCCATTCTTTACGTATCATAAACTCCACAGCGTAAGTCGTTACTAAGCTACTTTGCTCGAAACACGTACTACTTGTATTCTTTCTTTCTCTTACATGTTAAATACAGCCATTGTATATGCGGAAGTATGTCTTGGATTGAATCAGAAATTAATGACGTGCATTCATTCTTTCCTGATTTCGACTATATTCACTAACGTGTTAAAAATGTTGGTGTTGTATATATTTGTTGTTGTAACTACGAACGATGTTTTCTGTTAAGAAGTCATTTACCAACTGCATCAGAAATTTTCTTCGTGCATCTTTATCATTCTCTTTCCGGTCGGGATTGACGAACATCCATACCTTGAATGCATTGATGGCCGCTACATCCAGAATATGATAACATAGGGACATGGACCATCTGTTGGTCTTCCTTTGTATTGAATATAGTTGAGTAAGCTGACCAACTACATCAACAGCTCCTTTGGTTTTGCTATATAACAATATACTTTCAGGCTTGTAATCTTCATCTTCTTTTACCTTGTCATCGGTGTGTTGGTTCGATGGCAATGTTACTGTTCTATTTTTTTTTTGAGCACGTATGACACCAGAGTATGATTGTCTCTGTATGCAAACATAGATGAATTTATAGATTTATCTGGTGTAGGAAGCAATTCGTTTGATATAAACGCTTTAAGGGTGTTCACATGGAGGTGAACAATACGAACAACACTAGTAAGTAAGGATGGTTTTTACTTACTTAAATTAGGGCCTACAGCATACGTCCCAGTTTTCGTCTGTCGACAGTCGGGAACATGGTATAGTTAGTTTTAGACTGCAAACAGTGTTTCCAATTTCCGGCTGCCGACGGTAGGGGCCCTTGGAAGTAGTTTAGTTTAGTTTAGTTTAGTTTAGTTTAGTTTAGTTTAGCTTAGCTTAGCTTAGCTTAGCTTAGCTTAGCTTAGCTTAGCTTAGCTTAGCTTAGCTTGGTTTTGTTTGGTTTTGTTTGGTTTTGTTTGGTTTTGTTTGGTTTTGTTTGGTTTTGTTTGGTTTTGTTTGGTTTGTTTGGTTTTGTTTGGTTTTGTTTGGTTTTGTTTGGTTTTGTTTGGTTTTGTTTGGTTTTGTTTGGTTTTGTTTGGTTTTGTTTGGTTTTGTTTGGTTTTGTTTGGTTTTGTTTGGTTTTGTTTGGTTTTGTTTGGTTTTGTTTGGTTTTGTTTAGTTTAGTTTTTTTGTTTTGTTTTGTTTTGGTTTGATTTGATTTGATTTGGTTTGGTTTGGTTTGGTTTGGTTTGGTTTGGTTTAGTTTAGTTTAGTTTAGCTCAATGTAGGTTCAAAAATTTTCTTACGGCGTTTAAAGTTACATTTTTGTTGCAACCTAATCAAGTATGCGCAACTACGTCCTGTTGTATTTTGTTTAGGTTATAGGTTTTACAAATAGGAAATAAAGCTTTTAAAAAAAAAGCAACAAAAATCAGAAATGCGTTTAACAAAAAATGGAAAACATTCTTTGTGTAGACCGTAGCCCTATATGAATGTGGAGGTTCTCAAAAGACGGAAAGTAACGACTGATGGTATTTGCAGTGTGGTTAAAAAACTTCAAGAGATAGATCGAAGAAAACTGAACAAACGCCGAAGTTAGTGCACGAAGGAAATGGAGAGGAAACGATCTTAAAATGCATAGAACAAGAAAAAAATAAAAAACGCCGTTTGAGGTATAATTAAGGATGTGATACCAAGTTACAAAAAAAATAAAGAAAAACAAATTTCAAACAGCGTTAAAGCTGCTCGATCATATGTACAAACAAATAGCCAATAGTTCGCAAGACAACAAATCCAAATCTGAAGATTAAATTACGACAGAATTTGTCAAAATACGGGCTACTTTAAATTATAATTTTGTGGATAAGAAGCTAGTTGGTTGTTTAACACATAAGACTTCTAAAATACTTAAAAATTATGATTAAAATCAAAATAGTTGTCAAGTACCAAAAGAAGTAGGGACGATTACAAGGGCTTCACCCGACAATAATGATAATGCATTTTAACTGTTACGAAAAACAATGACACATTGTTTATCATTCGTATTCAGAATCATCTGTTTAATCTTTATGTTGTTTTGCACATATCAGTTACAAGTCCGTGAGTTATAATTCATTGCTTCCTTAAGCAATTTTTATACGCAAACCAATTTTTAAGAAATTCTATTTTGAGAAAATATGAGGAACTTATTAAGGTTAGTACATACGTACTTAAACTTTGTTTGATTGATGGTAGTTACTTAGAATTTCTATTTAGATGAAAAATAGTTGCTCGGACGATCAAATATAACATCTGGCTTGTATATACATCATAACAAGGCGCAAAAAGTATTAATTCGTAGGTTGTGAATAATCGTACATGTCGTTGATCTTATGGCAGACAGAATTCTTCATAACATCTTGTATTAAATATATTATAACATTTACGCAAAAATTTTCCATGTTGTGCGTGTTATGTCAATTCTATAGATAACTGTCACATTTTAACAATGTCATAGACGCAGCTTTTTGATATCTACAGAAGCTTCATGACCATCCATCCGTAAAACATAATCATAATTATAAATAGCTTAAAATAAAATTATTATTTATATAATTTTTTTAGAAAAGTATATAAAACGAAACTGTTATGACAGAATTAAATTATCCATAGCTTACATAATTTGAAAAATAAGTAAATAAATATTTTTAACAAACTTTTTCAAACGAACGAGGTTTTAAAATATTTGCATTTGACATCTCGTCAAAAGTTAGTTTTGAACAAATTACTCCATTTAAAAATGTGCTTTTGTATAAAACAGCATTTTCATGATTCATGGTTAAAAATAACAGATGCAGATTATTACATCAGTCCCTATTTATTTTCTAACGCTCTACTCAATCCGGGATACTGCAGTGTTGATGTAAAAAGCTGCGGGTAAAACGAATTCCACGAAACCCGAATAACTTGTAAGCTCATTGAGTGCTGGATGCGGGAAAAATTGAGTATTTGATTCGCTTACACTTATACTTATACATGGTGACTGTAAGATTAAATAAGTTTGGATTTGTTGGCTTTACACTGGTCGAATTGTCAATACAGGATTAATCATTTTGTCAAATTTGAACAATTTATATAACGACATTCTTAAGAAATTTTAAAAAACTGATTTAAAGGCGCCATATTCAAAGAGCTCGAGCTTCTTCAGAGAACATTTTTGATTAAGGTAATTTGGGTTTATTCAATATAAAATAATGTGTAGTATGTGTGACTTCCGTTTGGCAGAAGAGTTTCTGGATACCCCGTATAATTAATAAATGCAAGCATTCGAACTTAGTAGAAAACGATATAGCTCCAACAGGAAAAGAAATAATGCAAATAACACTGATATGATCAAAGCGTTGTATATCCAACCTAATGGGAAACCTACATTTTCATAAACAAAAAATAAAAATAACATGGAAAACTTCCAAATTAATACAAATTTTAACAGCATGTTTAATGCTATAAAATCGATTCCCGACATGAACCGCTTGAAATATGTTAAACAAGCATTTTTCACCAAAATACGTCTTCGTTAGATCCCGTGTGTGAGTGTTATCACGCACACTAAAGATACCTACCTTGCATGAAATAGCAAGGGTTTAGCAAAATAAAAAAAATTCCAGGTAAAAACGTTCTTGGCCAATGTAACGCCTTCGGCGCGGGGGGGGGGACATTAGAAAGTCAAATGCAAGGGTGCACATCTCAGACGACCATTGTTAGTATTCATCAAAATTAATTGTAATTTGCTTTTAAGAGCAAATAATATTGAAATTAAATTGCTCCTTTTAAATCAAAATGAGAAAATAAGTTTGACCATTAAGAATTTTTAAAAAATCCTATGCAAAAAAAGAGTCATCGTCATTTTCACTACTGTAGCAGCCCCGATACGGGTGATAAAATTATTTCCAACCGCAAAATTCCAAGTGAACATGTAGGCCTCCGTTATCGAAATTAAGAAAAAGAGGTCTAACGATCACGCTACGCTCAGCCTCAACCCCAGCACCAGGATCCAACCGGTAACAAGAAACCAACCACAGCGACTGTACTAACAGGCAACAACATCGTCTATATGCACAATCTTCACCGCTAGCGATCGGACAATAAAAATCAATTATTACACATTCAGAACGAAGCACACTCTGGGAATTTAAAACATTTGTTTCAAATGGGCGTTGACATAGAAAATGATGCAGTTTGAAAATTAGGATATACTGTACCTTTCCAAATGTGGGTTAAAAATGATATTGTAAAAAATTGTGCATTTAAATTATACAACAAGAATTAAATTGGATAAGTTAAAGAATAATTCCAAATAAACACTAGAAACAGAATATTTGATGTCTGAAAGAAGAAGTATTTTATTTGATGCAAGTAAAAGAAAAATTTGATTGTTGTTTATTAATTATAACAAATTTACGACAATTCCAGCTTAATTAGGAAAACCATAGCATACTTTTAATAACAGTCAAAGAAGGTATATTTAGATAGGTCGCCTTGAAAGAAGATGACTTGAAGGGTAACCGAAACATGGTAGTTGCAAGCATGGCGACATCCCTTTATTATCTATATGAGATTATGGTGTAGTGTTACGGTTTGTAAGGATGTTGTACATCTTTGGAATTCCTACGTAAAAAGTAATCGGGGTGTCTAATAAAGAATTATTAGCTATAATTTAGTGGGTAACGTTTTGGTTTTACAATCTATGACTCCGATTTAATTAGGGTCAACTTTTTCTTTCGAAAAAATGTACCGGATACATATCTAACATGGTAAACGTAATCTAAACGTGATAACTAAAAGGGTGTTAAAAGGGTTAAGTAGAAGAGTTAAAACGCTTAAGCAAAAAGGTTAAAAAAGTTAAGAGAAAAAACTAATATAAGCGTGACGAAAAAGTCACATGATATAGAAGAGCAAATGTGTGTGACATCCAACGGTCAGGTGGCGACGAATGAAACGACCTATATGTATACCAATAATGACCACAATAATCTTAGAATTTTCATAAGAAATATATTCCCTGCAACCGGTATTTTCTATTCACAATAAAGACTCAAACTGTTTGATGATAGTCATCCGGGGTTAATAAAAATACATAATATTAAGATACTTTTCTTGCTCATACCTGAAACAAAATACCCATCAAAATTATCTGGCCGATCTGCGCAAAGAACACTTTTGAGGTGGGCATGTTAAATGTAAGAAGATCATCCACTCAGCTAGTCTTCAAATCTCATAACTTTTGCATTATTTTAATTAAGTTTAACTTGTACTTAAAGAATATAAGTGTTCAAGTGGTTTGTGAATAAAACAACAGTGTTGGTAATTGAAATAATAAAATTAATTTTGATAGTTGTAGTGCTTGAATAAAACTTTAAAAAAAAAAACGCTTCCAAGGACTCAAAATATATCTCGCGTCTGCCGATACATCTGTGAGGACACACGTTGTAAAAACAAACTCCACGACCTCGCTACCGTAATGACGAAGAGTGCCTTTTGCCGAGCCCAAATCAGGTTAATTCTATCCTGAGGGAATAAATCCCTAGACGGCTCCGTGGATCGAACAGGTACGCGAATGACTGCTGATCTCAAGACCCCGGGTTCGATTTCCAACACGGATCGCTTGAAAAATGCCAGGAAAGCATCTTTCACAAAAACATGCCATTGTTCGGATGAGAGGTAAAATGTAGGTCACGTCTATGAGTGTTGTCACACACGTGGAACAGTAAGAGTTCGACAAATTTCAAAATTTTCAGGTTAAAAAAAATCGCTTTCTGGCCAATGTAGTATCTTCGCCGCCAATATTTGAATTTAAAGCAGTTCCAAGTACCTATCTGCAGATAAAATTTCATCTCTGAAAAATGGTTTTGCAATTCCTATCTAGACGTTCACTTTCTGAGGTCGTTTGGCGTGTTTGGTTTGTTCTATCCAATGTGGGTTGCTACGTCACTAGTATCTGCAATTATGTCTTTTTAGCTCTTATTGAGACAAAAATCGTTTCATCACTGATTAAAGTTTCATTATTAAATGAATAGTATTACAGTATTGCCCGAAATAAACAGTACTGAAACTAAGTTGGCGGTGTTTTTATGCGTGCGCTGTCACACTCAAGTTAGCTAGTATAGACCTGTCAAGTAAACCTCAAACAAGTAATTAGTAGGGCCTAATTGTTAAAAATGGTGTTAAGTACAGAGGAGAAAGTGTTTCTGGTAGAGCATTATTTTCGTTCATACGGAATCGGCCGACGTAATGGTGCAAGTTTGCTATACGTGTCTGATCAATTCACACAAAGGTTTAATAAACGTTCTCCAAGTAATGCTGTAATTTTGAAGGTTATTGAAAAGTTTAGAAATACAGGTAGTGTATTGTGCCAACGAAAAGGAAACTCAGGGGCGTCCCAGGACAGTTAACAACAACAATAACCATGAACGTGTTTTTGAGCAAATCTTAGAAAATCCGAAAGTCAGCCAGGCAAGGACAGCGTTACAACTTGATTTAAAAAGAACTTCCTTTCAAAGAATCCTGAAGGAGCTGGGTACATTTTCGTATGTGATTCAGGTACATCAACAACTACATCCTCGGGATTATCGCAGTAGAGTGGAATATTGCGCCAGAATTCTCGCGTTACAGTATGAAAATCCTGAATTTTGAAAAATGTTTGGTTTTCAGACGAAGCACATTTTCACTTGTCAGGCTATGTGAATCGTCGCACAAATCGATTTCTGGGCTTTGCCAGACCCGATGAGGTTCAAGAGGTTCCTTTACATAGTGAAAAAGTGAGTGTCTGGTGTGCTGTTTCCGGACACGGAATCATTGGTCCGTACTTTATCGAAGAGAATGGTAGGCAAGTCACACTTAATCAACAGAGGTACAGACAAATTTTAACACGATTTATCCCTGATCTACGTCAATTCTGTCGTGCACGTAACTTGGCATTTCGAAACCAATTTTTTCAGCAAGACGGGGCAACTTGCCATACTGCTGCCGCAATTCGTCAATTTCTTCAAGAACATTTTCCAAGCAAATTCATATCACGATTTACTGACTTCCCTTATCCTTCACATTCTCCAGACCTCACACCTCCAGACGCATACATTTGGGGCATGGCTAAAAATGCCGTTTTCAAACGGGCACCACAAACCATCGATGAATTAAAGGATGCCGTTAGAGTCTTCTTCGCAGCCCTGAGACAACCCTTATTCAATAACATGACCAGAAACTTAGAACATCGTTATGAAGTCTGTCTCGAACGAGGAGGTGCACATTTAGAACATATAATAAAGTGTCAATAATATGTATTTTTTAAATATACAAAACAATTACAATTTCAGTACTGTTTATTTCGGGCAATACTGTACTATCTTAATCGCTTCTTTGTTAGCCGGCGTTCTTTTATTATAAGTCTTCATTAAACTGTGACGTATTTAATTCTCGGTGAAATTGATATGCCCAGATTTCACATTCCTTTGAATTTTGTCCATACTGTATAATACTTCAAAGTAACTGCCCTATAGCGTTTGTTTGTTTATTGATTATACAAGACTAAAACTTATTGCTTTTAAGACTCAAACAATTATTCTGTGTTACTTCTAGTCTATATTAGTCATTACTTCTGTTGGTTGAAATTAAATGTGCCATGTTAATACGCGCAAAGAGATAATGCATGCGCGCTGACAAAGAGCTATTTAATAACGAACAGTAAAGGCTCGTGGCTATTTTTCGTACCGTGAAATAGTCGAGCAATTATGTTTGAAAAATCACAACCTGGGAGAAGAAAATTGCTATGGAATTCATCCTAATAATTAATTAGTGCTCACCCGAGATGTGAATGTCTGCTTTTCGTTAATGGACAAACAAAAATTAATTTAATTATAAAGATTTGTATTTAACGTGGTTAATCAAAATACTAAAATTTAGTTACGCTCGATATGCAGAGACAAAACAAGACTTGCGAATTTTATAGCTTTTACAAATTTTGTGTGGTTCATTTATTTGAAGATAATAACGTTCATAAGAAGTACGTTTTAAAATAAAAGGCTTGAAGGTGGATATTGTTCGTTGTTGGCCTTGAGTAGATTGTAGAAAATATGTTCAATTCGTTTTTAATAACGCTCTGCAGGGGTTCGATAATGTATTTGAATTTTGCTTGTTTTGAAGTGGATTATTCAAGGTGAGTTATAAGCTGAAAATTAATATATCCGTTGTGAATGCTCTAGTCGTTTGAAATTATGAGAAAATTAATAATTGTGAACATAATAAAAAGAATTGTTTAACGATAATTCTGTTGCAATTTAACCATTAAGCCTGAATAATCTAGTTTTGCTTTTAAAAGAAATTTCGTTTTTGTACTTAGCGATAATGCATGAATTTAAAATTACTGTGATTGAAAAACCCAGATGTTTTTTTGTTCAGAAACATACTTGCATACAAGGTAATAATTTCAACGTGTGCTACTTTATTATAAATTGTTTAGTATAAGTGTTTACATCGATAATTATACATGAAGTATTTGTTTCTTGGCTAACATATTTTATAAAGAGTAAACACATGTGAACAAATACCAGCACTGATGTTTAGCCTAAATTTAAATTCGTATGATTAAATTTTGATACTGTTTCTAGTAATTTTAAATGAACTTGAATCATTGTACATTAATTTGAATTATTTTAAAATGAATTTCAATTTAAGAATTAGGAAGTGGATTTGATTAATTGAACTATCAATCTGTAAATAAAAACTTTAACTTTATCATTATATCATTCAATTGAATTGATCTTTTATTTATTCCAAAAAGGATAATTTTTTAGAGGCAAAACTTAATTAAATGAGAAAGTCATAACTTAATTAAAAAGGAACAGTAATAAACTTAAAAGACGACATTTTATACTTTTGTGTTGAGCGTATTTACAATTTATAACTTGAGAGTTTCTGAATTTCAACTAAGTCAAATTAATTTTTAATCATGTTTAAAGATGCAATGGCGCCATCTTTTCTTCTGAAATTTAAAGTTTCCATGTTCAACACGTACCAAAACTTATACTATCCCGTGAATTGAACCTCAAGCTAGTCGTTGGTACGGTAAGTGGGGTAGTTTGGTCCAGCTGAAGCATACTTCATTTCCTTGGCAACTCTATATTCACTGGTAACACTAAGGTGCTGCCAAAGAGACTGAAGGAAAAGTACACTGGCACTCACAATGTGGGGCCAAGTTACAATAAATCAACTTTGAAGGCAATCATGCATTTAAACTTTAAAAAATTTTTTGCTTAGTGTACTCAAACCAAATATTTCGAACATCAATAAATCAAAGTCACCTTCAATTTATGTCATAAATGTCAAACTTGAAGTTTTTATTATTTTGAAAACGATCCTAGGTCATGGATCGAAACGTTAATAAAGATAATTTTAAAAACTATGAGTGGTTTAATCCCCAAAAAAGATTAAGAAGAATACTAAACAAACCACAACAAACATACAGGGAGTATTAACTTTGTAGGGATGAACATCTTTTTCTTTCAATAGATTTTTAATAGACTTTTTGACTATACTGTGGTCGAGCGAAGGTCACCTTGTTCAAACATTTGAGTTTTTAAAATATATAATAAATAGTACGTTCAGAGTCTTATTTCCACCTGCGGTAGTTTTAGGTCTTATTGATCTTCCGCCACTTTTCATATTTCTTTTATTTCGAAAATTTTGAACTAGATGACTAACGGTAGACCGCATTAATGGAATCCTGTTCTGATAACCTTCATGGAATATAACATATACTTCTTAACACATTCTCATCTATCTCCCATTTAGTGATCATTAGAATTTCAATTCCTTCCTTTTTCGTGAAATCAATGTGATACACATTGACTTTTATCGAAAAAATTAATCAAAGATCAAAATTTATTTCGCCAAAACTTAATGTCTATACCGATATCTTTTCAAATAGATTTCTCTAATAGAACCAAACAACTAATTTGGTTATTTAAAAAAGATCCTATAGCACGCTTTTGTCATTTCCAACTTTACTAATAAAACTAGTATTTGGAAATAAAAAATGTTAAATTTTAATAATAATTAATGCCACTTATTACGTCAACTTCTATTACAATTTTATACATTTGCATGATCACCATGTTGTAATATATAACGTAGTATACAAATATATTATCTAGATGACTAGCCATATCAGTTAATAGCAAAAATTGATTCCCAATACGGTGAAGTTCAGAAATCTTAATGAAACAATAAGGTTCTGCTCTTTCACTTAACCCTTAGTATTTTATATCAACAACTGTATATAGATGTTATGTGAAAAAGATGCGCTAATTACTACTATTAAGAATATGAATGAAACTACTAGTAAATATACAATTACAAATATCTGTGTCTATACTTTGACTTTTTCCGAGAAATTAGAATTATATTTGATTGACCATCTTTATAGATCTAGACAACAGAATGTTGCCGTTGAACAAAAAAAAGAATTCCTTAAGTTTGTGTTTGAAATAGCGAAACACCTTAAAATTCTCTACTAATTCAATAAAGAAAGGAAAGCAGGTGACAAATTTTATTACGAATTTTTGAGCCGTCATCGTCAACCTAAAATCACTTTGCGAAAATCACAATCAACGAGTATTCAAAGGACTGTTGGTTGAAACAAAGAACAAGTTGACTTGTTTTATAATAAATACGAGGTCATTTTAAAAAAGATTACGTTCACTCCCTCTATAATATGTAACTGTAACGAGACAGTTGTGTCAGTTCTTCATGACAATGCTGCAATGGTTTGTTACGGTATTCCGTGCTGACCAGAAAGAAAAAGTAAAGTAAGCAAAGAAATTAGCCCGCACCGAGTACCGCACAAAAAAGAAAGAAAAGGAATCCAAATAAGTAATATCGTACTAGCTAAACATCGTAGAGTGGGGTGGGTCAGAAAGAAAGAAACAAGAAACATCATTACAGGAATTATATTTACAAAACCTTTAGTTAAAAAAACATGATACAAAAAGAACATTTACAAAATTCCAGTTAAAAATATACGATACCAAAAACAATATCAACTCGCGTATAATATATAGTTTATCCGAAATATCACAGTACAAAAGTCTACGCAAAAATAATGTATACCCTTTTTTAATTAGCTTGACCTAATTTTCTACCTCAATCCTAATATTTACGCAAAACATAAATTAAACAAATATATGCCTAGTGGACTGTTTTTAGTCCCGTGGTTACCCAATATTAAATCTTTGATAGTCATAACAACCATACACTTACGTATTGTCCACAAGTAACTCTTGATAAATAAATACAAAAAAATTAAAGTAGTAGCAAACAACAGTACTAAAGGAAAAAAACAATCTACACACAGAATGCATTCCGCTGTAGCTGTAATAAAAAATTATTAAGGAAAAAACGTCACATTTAAATAATAGCGTACTCTAAACCTTTATATAGCAAATCTTTATGGTCAGTCCATGTGAAACTTAGTCTCTACATAAATACCCAAATGGTGACAGTCATCGTCATAGGCGCACTCCGACGATTTGAGCAAAGCAAGTTCAATTTCTACACCGGAACATCCCTAGTTGTGCGATGAGTAACCTAAAAATTTAAATAAAATCTAGACCCAATTTTCCATAGGGGAAATCATCAAATCTATGTGGAGAAGAAACAGCAATTTTCAGCTTGGCATAGCGTTTCGGTTTTTAACTTGTCAAAGCGTGGTCTTGGAGGTTCTGATAATTCGGGGTTGCGGCACAACAACCTTTTACAGTCGGCATCAAAGCATATAGGACAAAAGTATGTGATATTAAGTTCCACTACTAACCAATTCAAACACTTCAATGTAGAAAATTAACCATCATCTGGAAATAGAAATCTTGCCTACAGAAAAATTCACCATACTACTTCAATTATGATGGAAAGAAAATGTTCTTGGCTTCAGCTTGTGTAGTTTGTGTTGTCCTTTTAAGAGTACTTATTAAAGAAGATAGTATATTTCTAATTTTCTACAAACGAAACTAAAACTGTTTCTTAAAAGGAATTAATACGATATATCCACCGAACAATCAACTTATGCAAGCAAGATAACCCAAATATCCAACATTACGAGACTCAGAGCCAACTACTATCGATAACAGGAAACCAAATTGATAATTTGTATACCATTGCAATGTATGTTATTTTTCAAGAAACATCCATATATAGAAAAAGAAACCGGAAAATTCGAATTGAATCGAACTAGCTAATCACATATGTAGGAAACCCATTTTATATAAAATTTGTGGTAATACTTTTAAATAATTCGAGCATATCATTTCAGAAAGCAAACGTTGCTGATAACCGAATATATTTTCAAAGCAATATAAAAAACTAGAGATAGACTGAGGTACTTTAAATTATACTAAATATACTAATAAAATTCTACAGGGGGATGAGTAAGTAATCATTTAAATTTAGAAAACTGTCGAAAATGTTAATGACAATTCGCAAATGACCGCGAATACAGTAAGAAATATTAAATTTAATTACATAAGAACAAAAATATTACTTGCAGGTATGGCTCGTAACAGGTTTTATCACAAAAAGGAAAGAAGCAGGTTAGTAAAATCACGTCAGAGAAAGAAGAAGAAACGTCACAGTGTTGCTAACAATCAATACTGCAGGTGATACATTCATACCACTTTTATTTGTATTTGAGAGGAGTTGAAAAAAGATGCACCAGAGGAAAGTATTTTTGCTTGCGATAAACGATAAACTCGGCTGGATCACTGCTAACTCATTTTTGTTCTGGCTCAAGATGTTTGTTTCTCGTGTCCACCCAACAAATGAGAGTCTAGACCTTTTAATTTTGCATTGCCATAGCTTCCATAAGGAACTGAATGTAATATTATACGCAAGGCAGCGCAACGTACACGTGTTAAACCCCTCTCACCATTCCACGTATATGCAGTAACGGAACCGCACAATTATGAGACAATTTAAAGCTGCTTACAATGAAGCCTGTGCGAAATGGATGAATAAATATCGTCCTCTGAAGATAGTTTAAAGGGATATTGTGGGTTCGGTGCACACAGCATTTATGACAGCTTGCAGGATGGAATTTGCAAGGTCTAGTTTCGCCTGTACTGGACTGTATCCGTTGAACAAGAGCATATTTTCAGATTTGGACTACCTTGCTGCAGCAGATTTCACGTCAGACAGTGAAGTTCTCGTAAGACCTATAGTTTTTGAAATCTGAAGTTCTCCGATGGACTCTGAGGAATCTGTGACTGCTAAAAAGAACGGCGCCTCTCCCTGTTCAACTTCATCGTCTGGACCAGTGCTTTCATGTTTAGAATTGGCGTCTACCTTCCTGTCATGTCAAAGCGTGGCGGAAGCTTCAAATGTAGCCACAATGAAGGTTATAGCATCTCTGGTTACTCTTAGCATTTCTCAGGTTCCTCCTAGCACTTCTCAGACAACTCGCACCTCTCATTCTGTTAATAGTCCTAAATGCTTCATGTCTCCTTTATTGCAACGTGTGACTGAACAAGTTTCTCCTATTATAGGGGATGCTAGGAAAAATATGATTCAGAGGACAGGAAAAAGTAAAAAAAGTGAAATTTTAACTTCCTACAAAACACAGTTGGAAGAGAAAGTTAAGAAGGCTGAGGAGAAAATTAAGACAGCAGCAATGAGAAACGCAAAGATGAATTTAAGTTATGTTGACTCAGCACAACCAAAAAGATTGATGCAACCTGAAAGGAGAAATAAACAAAAAAGGACTTCTGTCAGAAAACAACTTCACTTAAGAACATTGCCCAGAACAGAAAAACGAACAAAATGAACATCGATGAACAGGGTGTTCTACCCGAGGGCATACTTTATCAGAAGACAACTGAAGAAGATTGGGTTCGGTGCAACTCTTGCTATGTGTGGGCACATGTTGATTAGGGTAATCTCCTGTATTATAAATGTTACAGTTGCTCTTAGTTAATGTTCATGTAAATTTTACTATTTGGCTTCTTGTATGTTATTTTTATTATAATTATTACTTCTTATTTACCTAAATTTACTAATTAGCAAGCACAACAAGGGTAAATGTTAACAATAATTTTGAAACTTCGGTGTCCGGTACTGGGAGCATACTTTTTAAAATGGCCATTTATAAACAAATTTTGTTTTGTTTATTTAAACACGAAATATTTTGTTATTAGCAGATTATTATATCAAATAAAGCAACATTTAAATTTCGTGTTTGCTGCATTTTTATTCCCCTCAACATTACTTCAAAAAGATTTACATTCAAAAATTGTAAGATGTCCGGTACTGGGCAAGTTTACCCTAATTCGGTTCTTTCTGTTCAGTATACATCACTTTCAATTGTTTCATAAAGTCAACTAAAGACAGTTGATTGCTTTTTACACATGCTCAGATGATCGGTTAAGATTAAGTTCATATTCTATCGATGCTCCCACACGTGTAACGTGACAGTAATTTTCGCCAAATGCACATTTCACTAGATTAGCAATTCTAGAAATTTGCGTATTGCAATTTTTACAGGTAAATGGCATTTTATAGTTATTATTTATAATTAATAAATAAACTTTACTACATAAATATTACACTATGTGTAAATGCGTTGCATATGTTGACGTTAGAAATCCATAGACAAGGTATGTGTTTTAATAAAAGTAATTAAAGGTAGTGATATTTTATAACTATAATCACTCTAGAAATTATTCAGTTTTAATGATCACGTTTGTTTAAATTTTGTCAGAGCAACTTAAAACGCGTCTTACACAACAGTTTTTTTTAAGTTTTTATAATCAAGATTGTCTTGTTGCGCTTTGTGATGTTTTCGTTTGAGTTTGTAACATAATCAACAACAAAATACTTTTACAGATAACGGAGAGGATAATTACTGGATTCGTTAAAATCCCCCTCTCAACCGTGGGATAACAGTGAGATTGAAAAATTCAAAAACTGAATAAAATATAAAGCGTTCAATTTAAAATAGCAAAGTTGAGCTTATGTTCCGGTATAATTAACAGTTTCAGAAAATTTTAATTAACACCATTGATTTTGCCACTTCTTTTTATGTAAGAATTCAAAATTTCAGAAAAAAGCTCTTGAAATAACTTTATGTAACGTATTGTTAGACGACACGCTCTACATAATTATTGTAAATTTTAATAATATGTGTTTCCAACAACGTATGAATCATCATCATTAGATCTTCAGGTTAGACGCGTAGCCTCATTGTTTCCTATTCTGAACTAATTTTCACATTTCCCTGAAATTTGCACAGTCTGCATCTATCACTATCTGCATGCGAAAGTCTGATCTCGGTCTACCTCTACCTCTTTTTTCCTATCTCTGCTTGTAATATATCCCGTACCATTCCCCAAAAATGTCTTAGAACGTATCCAGCTGTAACACCCAAGAACATTTTTAAATTAATCCAAATTTCAAATAATATTTTCGGCCAATCACAAACAATTCTATCTAAAATGTAACCTATCACTGACCTGAATTAAGATAGTTATCCAATCCTAGTTTGATTTTGGGGTGACAATTGACACTTTAAATGAACATAACCTATCAATTGATATCTAACATCCCGTGAAATATAGAAGATTTTAAATTTAGGCGCCAAAGGAAATGTCAGTTTGTTCTAGAAAATTCAAATCCGGAAGTACGTAATAAAACATAATTTTTCGTGATATCTATAAAAATATTAACAGGAAATACTTTGGAATATTGCAGAATAACTTAAATTTAATTATAGGGTAATGTCAATTAGCAATGGCAATAATAAAAATGGATTTAAACCATTAACCTAAGAGCACATGTAGGGATGATGTACAAATGTGAAATATGTAAGATTTTTAATTGGCTAGAACAATCACGTGATCAAAGGTATATAAATAGGGGAAGTGAAAAAAAGAGAACACACAAAGCTTCACCAAGACACACAAAGATAAGATATATGAAAGTAGGCACGAAAATAAAACTTAACTAGCCCGGAGCTAGTGCGTGTTACGCTACAAGATCGCGTAGCAATATTGGTTATAGGCCCGTGTATATTAAATGGATGTGTCGTGAACAAATATAAGAATTAGTCTGTTTATTACGGGGAGAATAGTGAATTTAAGTAGGGGATAAAGGACACATAAGTTTGGCTCTTAATAGAGAATTAAATAGTAATCAATTTAAAAGTAATTAGACAACGAAATGGTTAAGCTGTAAGACGGTCAATGGTAGGAGGTGCAGGTTTATTAACTGCAAAGAACAGGATACTTAAACATACCTATATGGTTCATTACTGATTGATTGGGGAAGTTCGGATTTTGGAAGTTGGATTCCAAACTAAGTTGGTACGAGAATAGAGAGATATCAAGAGTTTCGAGCACAAAATTTATCAACACCCGTGTTAAGCATTATCAACCCTGGTGAGGATAAGTTGCCTTGGAGATATTGTAGAGAGTGGAGCAACAGTGGGTATTGTATACCCGAACAGGTATAGAGTGAATTTTTGAATAAATGTTTCGAGAGAACGGACGTGTATATGCATGCATACACGTGGTGTTGTAAGTATGAACTTTTATATAATAATACATATGCTTTACATGAATATGTTAAGTTGCTAGATTAAGGTTGGAATTTTTGGACATTATTAACGTTACAAATCATTATTATGAATTTTGTGTAGAATATCAAGAGTTATTAGCTATGTTTAATTTGGAGTCAATTTGTTTTAACTGTAGAATTTGCAGTGCTTAGTACAATATTTTACAACCTGGCTTAAGGGAACTTTTAGTTAAGTAAGAGATATTGATTTTATTGCATTAAATTTTTTATTGCATTATAGTACATGTAAATAGTTCTATCAACATATTAAAGGTTATTAAATTCAGTACTTAATACAAAGGTTGAGCTATATATATATATATATATATATATATATATATATATATATATATATATATATACATATTACAATTAAAAGGGGTTTGTTGAAATACATTTAGTTACAGATACTTTGTAAACTTTTGGGTAAGTTAACTCACCAGTATCGGTTTCAGAATTCTAGGCCTATCCACCCTGGGAGATGTCCATGTACTCTCCGCTGTAGATTAGCCTAGGCGTTTGATGAAAGTAGAGTCAAGACTATTGGAATAGGTAAGTGGACCCTTATATTGCAATTTTGAAACGTAAAAATGATATAGAGTTGGCATTCGACTATATATGTATTAAGTGACTCGGTCCTTGTTTCTTTGACTGCTAGATAGGTCAGGAAGGAGGGTGAAGTGTTACACAGCCCTTCTACATCTCCTTTTTTTTTGTTTTCCACAGATATATTTATTCCTCTACTATGTCTATAACCTATTTGTTATTAACTTTGTCTGTCCATGCTACCATCCTCATACATCTTAAGCACAACATTCCAGAAGGCTTCTGTCTGCTTTTCCTACTGCCCCTATTTCATAGACGTACTGTGCTGTGCTCCACACATATACTATGAACAATTCTTTTCTTGTTTCTATGTTTGTTGTCTTTGAATATAGCTGCTGTTCTTTCTTGTTTGATGTAGTTCGGTCACTTTCTATTGTTTTACAGTTATATACCCTATTTCCCCGATATTCAGTGAAATGGGGGTAAGCAGCCTTTGGCTGCCAAGTTCCCCCAGCACTTGAACATTTGTCGAATTAACAGCTTTTCCAATATATCCTTTCGCACATTCACCATTAGATGAAAATATTTAACAACCAACACCTGTAGTTGTTTATAATAATCATCAGATACAATTGCACTTATTTTTTCGTCATTAGGTTTTTCGTCTTGAAACTGGTTGGATGCGTACCTTCACTTATTTATTTTCTGAGCTAGCCTATACAGTTCCCTGAAATTCCCACAACAGCTTATATACAGCTCGACTCCCTTTCTATTGTTTTCTAATTATAGTCCTTTTTCACCGAGATTCAGTGGTGTGTGAAGGGAAGACGGCGGCTCCGTGGAGTGGTTGGTATGCGTGTGATTACTATGCCCAAGGTCCCGGCTTCGAATCCCGACACGGTCCGCTTGAAAAATATTAGGTGAGCATTTTTCACAAAAATACGCCCTCGTTCGGATGAGAGATAAAATGGAGGTCCCGTGTGTGAGTGTTGTCACGCACATTAAAGATCCCTACCTTGTTCGGAATAGCAAGGGTCCAGCAAAATTCAAAATTTTTCAGGTAAAAAAAACGCGCTTCCTGGCCAATGTAGTACCTTCGGGTGGAGCATTGAAAAATCACAGGTAGGGATATGTGAATGGAGGGCGACTCCGTAGCGTAGTTGGTATGCGTGTGACTACTACGCCCAAGATCCCGGGTTCGAATCCCGACACGGTTCGCTTGAAAAATGTTAGGCGAGTATTTTTCTCAAAAATACGCCCTCGTTCGGATGAGAGAAAATAGAGGTCCCTTAAATTGTTCTTCTGGTAAAATTTTACCAGCCTATTTCCCTTGTAATTTCTCGCGCCTAAGCCAAATAAACCTACTAACGCTCCTTCCCTACCTTCACCTACCACTCCATTAAAATACCCCGTAATTATTAGATTTTCATGTTCTTTTACGTACCTTAGTATGTCTTCGATATCTTTGTAGATCGCCTCTACATCTTCCTCACTATAGCTAGAGGTGGGCATTGTATTATTACTGTATTTACCGGTTTAGATTCTAATCTAACCATGAGTACTCTTCCGTTCTTTTTAAGTAGTTTTCTACACGTCGTCCTGTGTTTTTTTGCATAACTATCCCCACACCCGAATGTCCTTCCTCTGATCCTCTATGAATTATCCTGAAGTCTCCACTCCAAAAATTCCCCGCCTGTGGCCAGCGAACTTCGTTGATCCCTACTATGTCTAGTGCTATCCTATTCATTTCAATTTTGAGGTTCTCTAACTTACCTACTTACTTCAAACTTTTGACATTCCACGCTCCGACTCGCAGAATGTTCACGACTCTTTTTTTTATACTTTCGGATCATATCCCCTGAAGTAGACCCCTCCCGGAGTTCCGAATGGGGGACTATTTTACCTCCGGAATTTTTTTACCCCAAAGGATCGATCATCTTAAGTATCAATTTAAGTACGCCGTGTACTTGGGAGGTAATGTGTTGGTTTCCCGTTGCCTTCCACATCGCAGTAGTGTGTCTTAGAATACCATACCGACCCCTATGGTCTCTGCGACTCTAAGTACCGAAAAACCTGCTGCCCTCTTTCGGGGACCTGTCTTAGTGTGGTTCCTCACTAGAGACCCCCCCTATTTTGGTTAAACCTATAGTTCGGCTCTTTAACTCGCTGAAACACGCAAGCCATTCTACCCGTTCTAGTATCTCAGTACTTCTTCAAGGTGCAGGTCCGTTCAGAATAGAACATGAATATAATAATTAAATTTTCAGATTTTCAATATGCTGCATACGTCTCACAAAAAAAGGTCCCACCCACATGTCACAGAGTTCTCAAAATTTCAGTTAGGTAAATTGTAGAAACTAATTTCAAAAATTTCAAACAAAGTTATTATACTGGTATCTATTTGTGCTCAGAAGTTGCTTGATTAATGGTAGTTACTTAGAATTTTTAAAAAGTGAACGATTAAATATAACATCCGTGCTTTCATTTGCATCATAACGGCATACACAAAAATATTATATTATAGATCGTGAATGAACGAACGTGCATGTCGTTAATCCTATACAATATTGTATATAAACAGGAAATCCTTCATAACATCGTTAAATTAAATATAGTATAACAGTGAACACAAAAATTCTCCGCAATGTAGTGCGTGTTATGACTATTGTATATACAACGTTATCTAAATAGACTGTCATGCATGAGGGCAATGTTCATTGACGTACATTTTTGTTATGTATAACAGTTTCATACCATCCATAAGCACAGTTATAATTAACTCAAAATAAAAAGACCTTCATATATTTAAAAAAATATATAAGCGGAACTCATTGTCATGACAGAATTGAATTACACAAATCTCAAAGCTCTTGTACCATTTAAAAATGAATATATGGATTATTGAAGTACAATATTTACAATTAAAAAAATAAAGTATGAGCAACTGAAGTCTCATCAAGCGCTTATTTAGAACAAATTATTCCATTTACTTAAAATGTGTTCCCGTACAAAAAACAGCATACTCATAATTCACGACTAAAAATGGGCGATGACAAGTTATTACATCATTCTCTGTTATTTTATCTTGAACCCTCTGTTCAGTCCTTACATGTGATTTTCCAATGCTCCACCCGAACGTACTACATTAGCCAGGAAGCGTTTTTTTTACCTGGAAAATTTGGAATTTTGCCGAACCCTTGCTGTTCCAAGCAAGGTAGGGATTTTTAAGGTGCGTGACAACACTCACACACGGGACTTCCATTTTACCTCTCATCCGAGCGAGGGTGTATTTTTGTGAAAAATGCTCGCCTAACATTTTTCAAGCGGACCGTGTCGGGATTCGAACCCGGGACCTTGGGCGTTGTAGTCACACACATACCACTACGCCACGGAGTCGCCCTCTGTTCAGTCCAGAATAATAGTGCTTATATAAAAAAAAAGTAGTGGTTAAAATAGATTCCGTGAATTGAATAAATAATTAGTGCTCGAACGCAGTGGAGGTCCTTGGATGTTAGAAAAACGAGTGGGGATGAATTGAGCACTTCTAAGGCTACGCTATTCTATCTATACCTGCACTTCTAGTAATTGAATAATTATATAAATTTGGATTTCTTAGCTTAGCATCCTCAGTTAAAATTTCTAATACAAATTGTAAGGCAATAAACTCTGGAGCTAGCACCAAGTAATCCCAAAATGTAATAGCTTGATTCAAAAATGTACGTTCGTCCATTCGGGCATGCCTAGTTTAAGCCTACCTAATCGTTCGTTATTTAAATTAATTCAAAAGCAAGTTATAAGATTCTTAGAGCTACTTTCACAAAACTTCAATAATTTTTAACACTGTATTGTTGCCGTCGATAAAATAACAGAGGTTAAAGGAAAATAATTATTACTCCTGATTAAACTTGTTAATCAAGTTTTACAGAAACATTACCAATAATTAATGTCTTTACATCCTAAGTATAAAGCTGACATCGATTCCACCTCAACACCTTCTGGTAGACCAGATTAGGATTTCCCACAGCTCCTCTATAGGCCACGTTATGGGACTTTGTTACGTGTTAAGTGAATTAACCCGTAACGCGATTTTTTAATAACTGAATAACCAGTTTCCATTTCGTATATTTAATAAATCTATTATTTTTGTATAAAAGTAATGCAATTTTCTTTGTTTCCTAAATCTGGACCTCAATATTTTATGAATGATTATTTACTTTGTAGGATTAGAATGGTTTTCATATACATAAATACGTTAAGATACCCTCGGGGACTTTTATTGCTCTCAAACAATATATGGTGAACACGCATTATTGAAATATCAAAGTTCTCTATTCCAATTGGTTGTAGGACATCAACCAATTTGAATAAGCCAATCTCGCGAAATAGTGCCAAAACCATGGATGTAATTTATATGAACCGAAATTGAACACTTCAATACCTAAGTTCGAAAAAGCAACTGCGTTTTCGGGCTGTGTTACTGCGTGTTTTGATGTAGTGCTCGTTTATCTCTCTTTCCCATACCTTATCCTTTAGGACACTACCGTTACTACCGGCAAGCACCACCTGAAAAATCTGCCGAAAACCGGACCACAAGAACCTGGGAAATCGACTCCGTTGCAGGAGGACATAATCCTAAGTGATAATCCGCTATAGCTCTCATACAGAAATTTGCATGCTTGAACTATAAAGCTTACTAAGTAAGGGTTTGGGAGTTTGTAGCAATTATCGCAACTTTTTGTTATTTCTTTAACCTAGGTTAGGTATGACGGTTTTCAAATCTTTCTATTGCCATTTCCTAAACTCCCCAAATTTTCGAAGTTCTTCTCCACTTTGCTCGGATCCTTTAAGCCCCTATCGAACCCTCTCACCATTTCTGACAAAACTTTTTACATCAAGACCAACCCTTTATGCTCAAAAATTGAAAAAGCCCTGACGCAAATATATTCGAACATGGGGCATGCCATATCTAAATAACTAAACGTGTAGATTTAATTTCACATGAAATTTTTGTTAGTGCTAGATGGATTTGAAACGATCACTTAGGCGTTACGCAGAACGCGTAAGTTATAATTTGATCTTATTGATTAACATACGTATACTACAAAAATCGGAAGATTACAAATTGGAATCCTCAAGCCATGTCAAGAATTTATTATGTGAACTTCCTGCTTTTTAACATGTCTAGTTTGTATAGAGTAAAATTGTAATATGTCTCAGTAGTTATGGGTTTTTATATAATTCACTTAACCATTCCCGATGAAAGCAATTATGAAGATATTTATTTGTATAGAAATACGTATTTGTGAAACCACCCAGTTCATGAAGTACAAATGCATAAAAAGAATATTTACTATATTCTGCCCGTAGGAGATCGTTTTTCAAAGAGATTCAACCACATTTTGTTAGCAAAACCATGTGTATAAATTACGCGTAAATGCATGGACACATAAAAGATTTTTATTTTGCAATTAATAAAAAAATGTTCAATGTATGCAAAGTCGCGTGTATAATATTCATATAGAAAAGGAATCTTCATTTGATAACAAACGCACGACAAAGCGTAATACGTTTTAAATCATATCCCTAAGTAGTATGGAAAGTTTTCATTGACTGTGTTCTAGAACAAACAAATACCAAAATAAATGACGACTAAATTCGTGAAAGCGATAAGCCGGGGCTAACTAAAGCAATAAAATCTTGAACATTGTTAAGATAGGTAAACGGCATCAATTACTGTATAACTCGATGCAACAAAACGATGAATCTTCGAATATTTCATCACACGCTTTCGAAAATAAACCCATTAGGAGATTCGAAAAAGAGCCGAGAAGAATATAGATGCTGATGTCACCGAGGTTCGCTCCTATATAACCCAATGGATGTTGACGACGCAATTCAGTCTTGATTAAAACGTCAAGATGCTAATCATATGATAAGTTATGTAGTTAAAGGCTGATCTAACATGTACTGTCTTCAGTAGTAAAAATTAATATGGAAGATTGAGAATTTTATTAAAATAGCGACGGAATAGCGTTTTAAATACTCAGAATGAGTAGATTATTTGAAGTTGCTACAATTGCTGCAAACCCTCAAACTCTTACTCAGTATGTTTTCCAGTTCAAGCATGCAAATTTCTGTACGAGAGCTATAACAGATTATCACTTACGAATTGTCCTTCTGCAGCGGAGTCGATTTTTCAAGTTCTTGTGATCTGGCTTTCAGCAAAATTTTCACGTGATGCTTGCCGGTAGTAAAGATAGTGCCCTAATGGAAAAAGTAAGGGATGTTGGAGAGATAAACGCGCACTACATCATAACATGCGGTAACACATCTTGAAAATGCAGTTGCTTCTTCGAACTCTGGTACTAAAGCGAATCTACGTTCATGTAAATTTACCTTCATCGTTTCAACACAATTTTGTTACTGCGCGGGATTGGCTTATTCAAATTGGTTGATATCACAACCAATTAGAATAGAGAACTTAGACTCTTCAATAATGGAGGTTCACAGTACATTTCCCGAGAGCGATAAAAAATCTTTAGGGGTACTTAACGTATTTATATTGATGTGATGAAGGGGTCATGAGAGATCATTGAAACCCAAGTACTACAAATAAAGCCCACTAAAATATAAATTGGTACACCCCGTATAATATAAGCGTATTATAAATACATACCCATTTATTATAAAAAAAAGCAAAACATACTTCCCGTGTATTAAAAACTCCTAATTTTAATTCAATAATCTAACCCTGTATAAAATGTAAGCCGTATACGTAAAACTAATTAATCATAAAAAAAATTATGTGAAAAGTGAAAAACACAATTCCATGATTGTAAATAATCACTCCAAGATAAATATAAAGTCATTCGTTTGTTATAAAAATTCATTTTCCCGTGCACAAAACACTGGCTTTATTTAGCGTAAAAACCATATTAATTTTAATAACGCTTTAATCTTTAGAAAATAATTTTTATGTATAAAAAACATGTTTTAGTTAACGTGAAAGTATTTTCTTTTACAATCGCTAAGAATGCTAATCTTTTACATTATAAGCAATTAAAGCTTACATTAATTAGCCAAATTGACTTCTGTATAACATAAATTCAATTTTAAATACAGAATTCTCTCAAACGTTTGGGATTAAGAATTTTCGGCATAATACGTCAATTAATAAGAAACAAACGTTTATTCTAAGAAGCCACAGGAACATTAAATATCCATAAAATCGATAAGAATTAACTTTATTATCTTTCGCATTACTACTGGATAGTATGCGACGCCACAATAACCTTATGTATTAGAGAAGGACGCGGCAGCGCGTGTCACTTATAATTCAATTAAGCGATTTGAGGCAAATGAGGAATTCCTAGAAACATTGCGTCAGATAGTGGGTAATCTTTCAATTGGAATCTCGTACAGCTGGAAACAAGTGACGTAGTCGAAATAAATTGTATATAAACGAGAACTTTATTAAAGAGATTCATTCGGTAATTCTATTTCATTCAGTAAACCGATTTACGCCATCGACAATGTAATTTCACGACAACCAAGGAAAAGTAATCAGTGTGCATACAGTATTTAATATTTAAAATGTAAAGTTGATTATAAAGGAAAGATAACACGAGGAGTTTACATATGAATACAGAAGTTGTGAATTGTAATTATTGTATACAATGAAGAGGAAAAATTCTTCGCTACAACGCTATGTTAAATTAATGAATTAGAAGAAAGATTTAAGCGAATATACATGATTTTGTAAACTGGGATTTGAACGTCAATTTAAAAATAGAAGCAGACGATATTTAAAACTGTTATTACGAATTGGATAAGCGCTTTTTGGATTTTACAAGTATTACTTTTACAATTTATTTGCTTGTAACCGATATTTGAGTATTTGTCATTTTAATTTAAGGTAGAATAAGTCTTAATTATATAATTTTTTTTGTAAGGGTGTTTAACAGGAAAGTTTGTGGTCAGAATTCGAAACACTGACTTTTTAAATAGACTATCTGTCAATGATTTTTTGATCGAAACAAACCTTACAAGCGTGGGAATCAAAGTCAGACAAACTATCCACAAAAGAAGAAATTTGAGTTGTGTAAATTTAAACCTAGATAAGATGAGGAACATTTTGATAATTAAGTAAATAAGTACTTGTTAGGAATAATTTTATTTTCAGAAAAAACTATGCTGTAAATGTTCTATATTTTTTTGTATGAAAGAAAATAATTTTAACTGTATAGATGCTTTATTACATTGCTGTTTGATTTCATTTTTAACTTCTATTACTTCAGTTGAGCTAGCCAGGCAAAGAAAAGTTAGAAAGGAAGATACGTCAACAAATTCAAATTTTACAATTTTCTAAATCTGTATCACCGCACTCTTTTAGCGACGCACAAAGCGGCCGTTATCACATCAATAATTTAGCGGCGCCTCAACGTGCTACCGTTGTCACATCAATATATATATATATATATATATATATATATATATATTAAAATTATTATAATCCTACAATATAACTAATAATTACGATGTTGTAGTAAGTGACTATATCTGCTTCCACGTGTATCATCTTTTAGCATGATGTCGAAATAATATGTTTGTGATGGTTAAATTGTTTTTGTCGCAAAGTTCCAATTAGAAGATCCCGGAACAAGAACTAGAAGTTAACGCGATTTCTCTAGAAACGTGATATTACAAGAGGCTCTGTCTTTATAAACCCAATGGATAGCGAGAATCAAGTCAGTGGCTATTCAAACGCCAACATGCTAATGTAATAATACGTAGCATTTAGTGAAAGGTATGATAGAAGACAGCTGATTTTATTGACGGCGTTGAAAGTTCATTGCCACTCGGAAGGGAGTAAATTATTTACAGTAATTACAATGACTTTAGAAATGAAAATAAGGAATTAAAAATTAATGGGAAATACCATTTTCTTAAATGCAATGGTTTGTCACACGTTATATGAAGCAATTCGCATTGAAAGGCGTACTTGGTAATACAATTGAGCGATACTGGAGGTTTAATTAAGAATTACGGTCTAGAAAAATGTAACAAGCAAATTTTCAGGGTAAAATAAAATTATACTGTTTAATATTTTAAAAAGAACATATCTATTGATTAATTATGATAAGGTGTTTTGTTTTGTGTGTAAGAGTTGCATGTACAAGTCGACAATTTGAGTCAGGAGTTGACAGCTTACAGTGAGGTCTTTGCCAGTATAAAAAAAATAATTAAACCTAACTAAGTCGAGCCAAGAAACATGCGAAAGCGAAACCAACGGAAAAATTAGGGAATTAGGCGTAAAAGTGCGAGAAGTTGAAAGAAATTGTGAAATAGGAATTAGGACTGTCAATAGGGAATTGGGAAGTTTGAAAACAAATTGTGAAAATTTTAGTAGAAACGCGATACAAAATTCACAGGAATTGATTAGAATCAATCAAACAAGCATACCGTTAGAACAATATTCGAAATTTTATGGAGATAACAAGTTAAACCCAAATATATTTTTGAACGCTGATACAGGGATCATCGGATGAACAGTATAAATTAAATTTGGTAAGGTCGATGCTTAAAGGTGACGCAGAAACATGGTTTGGTTTAATAGAAAACGAATAAAAAACGTTTTCAAAATTTGAACATAAATTTTTAAAGCTCTTTTGGGGAGACAATCGACAATTCAGAGTAAGGGATGAAATAATTATGGGCAAATACAACCAGGATTTAGGAGTAACCCAGAAATTATATGCGATAAAGAATTTTAATATCGCGAAACCAATAGATCCTCACTAGAGGAAAAACAAATAAAATATTTAGCAGGGCATTTTGAGGCGGAAGTGAGACAATACATAGCACTTCAAAATATCATGGACCGGGATGAGTTTTTAGAATATCTGCAACGGTAGATGAAATGGAACCAAACCGTAGGACGGACAATAGGACAACAAGTCAACCGGTTAATTTTGTCAGGATCCAGAGAAATGTAAGGACGGATCGATTTAGCAATCGCGGTAATAATAACAAGGATGTAAAATTTTAAAATCTTCGTAAAGGGCTAATTCGATAGAAATATTTAATTTAATTAGTAATTTTATTTAGTTCATTATACAAATTTTTGGTGTATTTAGTTTATCTTATTCGGAAGTATTGAGTGTTGGAGAGGAGTGAGTAAAAAATTTTCTGTTATCATATCGTCGCTCACTCTGTGAGTGGTATCACTGAGCTAGTCGAGGCATAAATTTAATTGTGTTAATTTTAAATTATTTTAAAGGCACAGAGAGGCGGTGATCAGCAGACAATTGATCGTTGTACATCTGGCTAAAGGATATCGTAGCAATATAAGGCCCGCGTTGAATCCATATTGTACTAATAAGTTAGTCGTCTACTTGTCTGACACTTCTAACTGGTTAGAGCACGCCAACGAATGTTCCGACGTCGTATTAAATAGCCTGACCAATTGTTATTAAATTTGTTCCTAAGAATTGGGTTTCTTTTCTGAACATCAATACCTTGTCGGGTAGCTGATGAAACAAGGAGGTTTTTCTAGTAATTTGTACGCTTAATATGTTAATGATTTTTTGAGTCATGCGACGTTTTTGTCACAGAGTTTTATGAATAGCTACAAAAACTGAACATGTTTTAACCTGCTGTTTCGAAATGTAGAGTGTTTTCGGATATTTTCCTATTACTAAAGGCAGTATCAAGTTGTTGGGTGCATATTAAAATTACAACTGATAGAATCCGACGGCTACTTCTTTCAAATAAAATTTAAGGATTTTTTTGCCCAAAAATAATAAATCTTTAATATCTCGAAATTAGTTCACTTTTGCATTAGGCACTTTAAGGGTAAATTTGTTGCATTTTAGTTGTACAACCATTCCTTAAAAGGAATACGTCGAGTTACAAGTGATCCTGTATATGCAATTTGATATTATGATTCGATTCGATCGTCGCTTTATAAATCTCTTTAACCGACTGTCTTTGTGACTTCTATTGTAAATAAAATAAAATTTTGGATTCAAGAGTCGAGTAAGAGCTCATTAATTTAATGCCGATTAAAATAGGACACATTGTCAAATGTGAACCTTGAACTTTAATAAATAACTTATGAAATCTTCTGCGGTAAGGTAATCTAAGCAGAGTCCACCGAAAGAACGCTGTCCGTTATTCTTCATTTTAATTCTGTTGATATGTTCATTCGCTAGAAATTGTTGAACTGCCAACTTTTTAACTTATTAAGTAATTTTTTTGTAGAAAATCAGCATTCTAAATTTTTGACATCTTTTTGATTATTATTTGTCTATATATAAAAAGTATGAATCTCTAAAAAGAAAAAAATCTATCAAACACATTAGCAAAAGACCTATGTCACCACAAAAAGCATTAAATTACAACATAACATGCTGTACATATTTGAGTATCTTTTCAAGCCTATTGTATCAAAAGTTAATCAATTTATTCCTTAGATTTACAACAGTGTATAAAATTAAACGAATTGCACAGTAGTAAAATTATTTTGAACAATAAAAAACCGGTTCTGATTGATGAATAAATAAAAAAAATCTGCCACAAATTTTGTTATGCAGCATGAATTCTTCGTTTTGAACCAATTTGTCGGGTCCTAAAATATGTGGTGCTTGAGAACCTTCTAGAAGGTTCCTCTTAGATGTGTAATGAACGAACTGTTCTTGATATAGAATTTGATTTGATGAATCCTTTTCTGCAATTAATTCATAATACTCTTTCTTAAATAATGTACGCCTTGTATTGCAAATATATTGAGAATCATATCGTACTGTTAATAGGACAATTACGAACTGATATATTCATGGTACATAATAATTTCAAAACCAAACATACTGCAATGTAATAAACACTTTGGTATATTTATCTATAGAGTACAAAAAAACCACACATTAAACATGTTTGTTTATATAATGTCCTCAAAATATCTACAGACTAGTTACAAATGGAATACCCAACGTTCTGTTGCAATTATAGCCTGGAATTAACAATAAAGAAAAAAAAACGAAAAAAGTAAAGTACGCGTATTTACATAACCTTCGAGCCTCCAGTATTGGACATATCGATATATATTTTTTTTGGGTTTGCCGTCTTTTTACGGTGACATCTGACACAATAGTGAATTTTATTTGTCGGGGAGAATACACGCTTTTTTAAAATTATCAGAACTGGTGTCATCAACCTTGATCTTTGGATATAATATCTAAAAACAGTACGACAAATGTAATGCCTTACAAGGGATTTATTACCATGAAGTTAATGAACAATAGATTATCGCATAAACGAAATCTTTCTTTATTGAATTTTTGTTTGGTATAAGAATGCAAATATACGACATGTACAATTCTAACCTTGTCCACAAATACTTATTACTATCACAGAATGAAAAAAGAGATACAAAACGCTAAGGGACTAATCAAAGCCATTTTCTCTTCAAACACAAACTGAGAAAGCCACATTTATTTGGTAAAAATAACAAAGTGTGTAACACGTGAAAAATAGTATCCAACCTAGAGTAATACCAGCAGTTTCGTTAGAATCCAAATCGACAGCAACGTTATAAGCCTTAAGTTTGTAGCTGGAAACTATCCCATGATATTTTATCTGCGAACGAGAAGAGCCTTTTGGGTCCTCGACGATATAGCTATCGTAGTCCAACTTTTTAATAATTTCGTACACGCCACTATATTTTGGAAGATTCGAACCATCCGTACTAGAACCAAACGATTTTCCAAAAGTGCGGCGCGCGTTCGGCTTTATCGGATTCGAATCTTTACTTTAGCCTGAATGTCATCAAGGCATGTAACTTGTGGTTACAACGTTACTTCGTTGTCTAGTACTGAGTTGCAGATATCCCTTCGGGACTATCCAAAAAACGTTTCATACAGAGACTTTCTGGTTGCTGAATTCATCGTAGCATTCAGACCCCATCAAATTTTAGATACGCGTGTGTCCCTTTTTTTTGTCCGTAGATGCGGAAAGCGCAGACAAAATTTTTCTATTATACCTATGTTACTTTTTTGTTGTTTGTCTTGAATAGTACATGATAGGTTTTAAATGACCATCATGGTCTTGCTACAAAACACCAGCACTCCCCTTTTGTGAAGCATCCGTATGGACTTCTGTTTGTAAGTTAGCATGGTAGATCGCCAACAGAGGCCTAGAAACAAGTTTTTTCTTTAGGGTATAGAATGCTGTACGTTGATCCGATCACCAACAAAACTCTACATTCTTTTTCGTCAGCATAGTTAAGGAGCGTAGTATGGTCGCGAAATCTTTAATTTACTTTCTAAAATAGCTGGCCATTCCAGGAAATTGGCGGACATTCTGGACACTAGTCAGATATGGAAAAAAATTTAACAGCCTTTGTTTTCGATATCCGGGTTAGACTGCTTCTCAAGAGACTTTGTGGCCCAAATACTCAACTTTTCATGAAAGAGTTGACACTTGTACGGCCTAAGATTTAAACCGGCATTTTGATAAAAATTAAAACACCCAGAACTTTAAGTCTTGATTCGAAATATTTTGAAGGGAGTAATAAATCGTCTATATAGGCAAGAACATTACCGTAACGTAAAATACCCAAAATTTTGTTCATCGTTCGATGAAAGACCGCCGGTGCGTTGCATAAAACAAAAAGGGGCGCGGAGGTACTAGTAATGCCCGTCAGACGTGATAAACACAGTTTCTGATATTGATGACGCATCAATAGGAATTTGAAGATATCCAATCGCCAAATCGAGGCTCGTCAAGTAACGGCAATCTTTCAACTTTTCAAGAAAATCATCCGCATGCGGTAAAGGAAATCTGTTTTTCATGGTCTTGGAGTTTAGCGACCTGTAATCGACACACATTCGGTTTTCCCGTTCTTTTTCTTAACCAGAAGTATGGGGCTCGCGTAGAGCGATTCCGATACTCTGATAATTTCACTTTTTAGAAGATAGTCAATTTATTTTTTCACCTCTTCACTTTCGGAATGTGATAAGCAATATGGGCGATAAACTACTGGTTTATCATCAGTAAGGTGAATTGATATTTTAAGAATGTCTTGCCAATCTCATTAGTATTTTGCGCAAAACAACATCTAAAGGAGTTAAGTAGATCAAGCCAGTGAATTGTCTGATCTCCAATAAGGTTTTCGTTATACTGTAGGTCGTGTAGCTTAAAATAGTCGTATTCAGTTACTTTAACTGAAGAATTTGTTAACAATCACGAAAAAGGCGTTTGCTCCTCAAAACACTGAACACATCTTACTAATATTGGCTTGGTACTCACCACAACTACCTCGTGCAAACGTTTGTGACGACAACGTATCTGCCTTCTCCTTGAGTGATGCATTCCCCAACGTAGTGCTCTATACCTGGAACTGGCGTCAGGCTGCCTGGTACATAGACTGTACTATTGGAAGTATTGTGTGACGTCACAGCGACAGGCACTGATGTTTTTGGTGAAACAACAACGGCTTCTTTTTTCGCAAAAGTTTTTTCCTGGACTTGTAAATCTTTGTTAACGTCATCGTATATAGACAGAACTCTCGTCATTTTATTTGCTACAATTAAAATCACTTTGGGTGAGTTCAAAAAAAGCTGTCCGATTATAATCGATATTTCTTGAACTGTATTTAGAACGACAAATGCTTGCACGATCCACGACCACAGTAAAATTTGTCATACCAATTGCAGGCACAGTCGAAACACCATAACCTGTAATAGCTACCGTGCTCGGAGTTATTAAGATTAAATTTCTTAGCGGATTCTTCCTTAATTAACATAGTTTCAAACCATGTGTCAACGTCTGCACGAGATAGATTTTCATTTATAAAGAAATCAAAATAATATGCGTCTCTTGAATGTGCATCTTCAGATTTAACGAATTGAATTTTTATTTGTTTTCGACGGCAGTCTTGGTCTACATGGCCAAATCTTTTGCACTTTTTACATTCCATTTTGGACAGGAACTGGCAAAATGGCCTTTTTGTCTACAATTGTAACATTTCTGTCCATTTTTCGATTTCTCCTTATTTTTTTACATGGCGAGCTATCCCAATCATGACCACTTAAAAGGATAGGACGTTTACGCGATGCAGTGGCATCTGGATATTTTGCGGGAGCCGTTTAAGATTTTAGTGACGACAAATATCCGGCGTTTCATACCTTCTGGCTCGCGCACCAACTAGTATAGTCGGATCGCATATTCTATTAATGAATCAAGACAGTATTTTTAGGTTTTATTTCGCAGACGTTAATAAGATCCATCTTTTCAAAGTAATATTCTTCCTATGTTTCTGTCGGGAGCTTGTGTCTATTAAGGAGTTTTTTAAAACACTGGTGTAATCTTTATGACCGGGTAAGGATTTTAATAACAAAGATTTCCAGCCCATACGATTTAGATCATACGGCGTGAGGTTATCGTACCACTTATGAGCTAGACCGCTTAATCGATTTTGTATATTAAAAATCATGCTGTTCGTTCCAAAACTTTATTTTACCTAATTGTTTTATTTTTTCAAACCATTTGTAACAGCTAAGGTCTTTCCTGATCTAAATTCTGGAATACATTTTGGTCTTAAACAACTTTTCCGTGATCGCGCCTGTTACTTACACTGTGTTCTCTAAGGCGTTTGACAAATTTTTCCAATCGATCTACGCTATCTGTTTAATTGGATTGTGACAGGAGCGGTGTGTAGTTTTTGGACTAATTAATGTTGCTGTAGAATTGATATCACGAACGGTCGACAATAAGCGATGCCCGCTACGTTGCAACCCGCGTCTTCGATCGCGTTTATAATCACAACTATGTTCTGAACTTCCTCTAAAGCTTCTAGTGTACGATCATGGACGTCTTTTGCTCGAACTTTTTATTGGGGATCTTGATCATTCCCTATTGCACAATAATGCACAAACAAACGGGTTCAAACACAGATGCCACTTAAAACAAATGTACTTATTTTTAAAAACAAACAACCTAGCATTAACTGGGTCAAAATAACAACCCGACAGTCCTCAATCCCATGTTAAATCTATAATAATGATTTCTTCCAGTCTATTTTTTTTTGTAAACTAAGCGTCTTACAAAAACCATTAGATTTTCCATTAAGCTCAGTAATAAATAAAAGTAGACACGATAGAAAATTAATACTCCTTATAATTACGTAACAATAACACTAATACAGCCCCCACACAACTTCAACACAGATGAAGATTTACAATATTTAACTAAACATTAATCATTATTTTAAATAACACATTAAACAGGTCTATAGGGCCGCTGCACTGTAAATTTCAAACGCACAAAATAAAGCTGAAGAGCTAACAACCAAAACAAGATATTCTCAAGAAGGCAATTCTAAAGTCGTGTTTGTCAAAAAAGTATTATTTCACCCCAAAGTGAAGCTCGCGCCTCTCTACCTGCTCCCGTTGGGATCGTTTATGGTGATAGGTACACGTTCGTTTTTTACTAATACCAATTATTACACTTCACTTCCACAAATAAATAAATCCATTGACGTAGAATAAAGGGGGTTATCAAACAAATTTGACCTATACTTTTTGCACGCCCGTATTTCATAAAAATTAAAACTCATACAATTTGCCACAAAAAAAGGTACTTTTGGTTAATCTCTGTAGAGCTTTTCATTTTCGAAATATTTTAAATTAAGTTATACTCAACTCATGCATGAAAACAAAGTATTATTAATTCCTTCAAAAATGCAAAGGTTTATTTTATGAATTCGAAACTGGTACCTAATTTAAATCAAATACAGAAAGTTAACAAACATGTACATATTTCGTAAAGATAATGGTTTCATTCATATTAGCTTTCCTATTAAAATACAACTAATTACAAACTATTGCTGAATCTAGTAGCTTTCTCTTATTCGGTGTAGTTCTCAAAAGTTATACTCGTTCAATACATAACTACAGCTTGCTTATTTCTTATTATTTTGTTAATAATCAAACACAAAAATGGTAACATACAATTCTCTGAATATGCTAACATGCATTTGGTACTAGGAGAATGAATGCCAAGGCAATTCTGAAAAGACAGAGAAATATCAAGGACGCATTGTTCCCAATAGAAAAACTTTTGTGGCAGTTGATAGACGGATAAGGGAAACTGGAACTGTTTTACTTGTTGCTCAACATCGTGGAAGTGAAAGAGTGAAACGCACATTGAAAAATGAAGAAATTTTTTTAAATTTAGTAGAGGAGAACCCAGGAATAAGTACCAGAAGATTTTCGCTACAACCGGGAGTTTCTCAGGTAATTTGTTGGAGAATTATAAAAGATCAACAGTTGTATCCCTATTACCTGCAACAAGTTCGGGACCTTTTAGAAACCGACTACCGACCTGAAGTTGAGTTTTGCGACTCGCTGCTAAGACAAATTAGAAGAGCTAATGAATTTGTTAACAATATTCTTTTTATTGATGAAGCAACCTTTAGCAGAAATGGCATATTTAACATGCATAATGAGCATGTGTGGTCAGAGGAAAACCCACATTTCACGAAAAGCAGTAGTTTTCAGCTTAAATATATAATAAATGTTTGGGCTGGAATAACACACAATCAGCTGATAGGGTCATTTATTTTGAAAGAAAATTTAACTGGAGAGCAATATACAGCTTTTTAAGAAAATTTTAATAGGTTCATTTGAAGATGTTATCGAAGACTTAGCATGTAGTTCATGCAAGACAGGGCAACACCTCATTTTGCATTAAGAGCAAGGGAGTGGTTAAATAACAATTTTCCTGGCAGGTGGATTGGACTTGGAGTAAATGCTCCGGTTAATTGGCCACCTCGGTACCCTGAGTTAAACCCTATATACTGAATTTGGGGTATTTTATAGCAAAAAGTTTATTCTGAACCTATTAACACTGTTCAGGAGTTAAGAGAGAAGATGAGAAATGCGTTTAGGGACTTAGCCAATTCTAGATTTATTCTAAAGAAACTACTCACCAGATTAAGAAACGAGTTCGAAAATGTATTCAAGTTGGAGGACGTCACTTTGAATATTTACTTAAGTAATGAGTGATATGAGCTAGTTTCTGTTTTGTAGTATTGTAACGGCTCAGTAAGCAAATTTTAGCTTGTAGAGTCAAATATTCTTCAGTTTGTAACATTGACAAGTTTATTAGATGCGTCTTTTTAAATAAATGTATTTCAGTTAATCAGATACCAGTTTCGAATTTATAAAATAAACCTTTGCATTTTTGAAAGAATTAATACTACGTTGTTTTCATGCATGAGTTGAGTATGCCTTAATTTAAAATATCTTGAAAATGGAAAGCTCTCTGATTATAAGGTCAGTTCTTGAAATGTTGTTTATTTCATTTTGAAGTATACAGGATGTCCCAAAAGTAACGGTCCAAATTGAGGGGTATGATGGCTGAGACTATAACCTATACAAATAACTATGTATGTTGTTATCTAGTTGTTGATGATTTCAAACTTATAGTAACCTTTGCGTTTTTGTCAAAATCGCGCAAAACTGCGAATATTAATTTGTAATAAAAATACTGACTTTTGAAGATAGTTTGTTTTCTATTGTGTGTGTGAATGTTACATCTTTAATAAATAATAACTTCTACTAACATTTACCCAGTATTGCAAGGGAAAAGAATAATTTTTCCGTATTTTTAATTTTATGAAAAATACTGCGTGATATTCAAGTTAAAATTATTTTAAAAAATGTATTACCACCAAAAAGTGTACACATCCAAAAAAATTCCTTGATCCATGCACTTTACTTAAAGGTATAACTTGTATGTGTAAGATTAATTGATTAGAAAGTTTTTGGGTACATTCTCAAGAACAGCACCTTTATTAAGGAATTCAAGTAATAATTAACATATAATTTAGTCCTGAAGTTGATCCAAAACATCAATTATCATCCATGTTTGATATTGGTAACTATATTGATAATATTCGGATCCCTAACGATGACTTAAAGTATTCACTGTTAACAAAATATGGAAGCCTGATGTTAAATACAACTTTAAAGGTGACGTAGCTAAGGAAAGCCTCAATTTCTTCATGGCTAATTTGATATGCATCCTTGGGCATCTTGTTCGCAAATATGCAAAAGTTCTTTTTGTAAATGATGTTTTATTTTTATTTATTGGATTTATCACTCGCCCATTTATTAACTATAAAAAATTTCATGAAATTCAAATCATCATGCTGATTCTGACTGGCATCAGGGGGCTGTGGAAAAGACCAGTGAGTTCTTGTCATTTATGAGAAGTGAAAAGAAACATGTTATTCTTGTGAATCAGACGCTAGTTGATGAGATAGAATTATACATAAAAAAGGTTTAACCTAATTATATCATACATCATTTTTTGTGCTCTATATGATCTTCAATTACGAGAAAAAAACAGATTAACCTGCTGTTTTTAATTACGTATTGCACTTTCGAAAAGAGTCTTCAGTGTTGCCAACTGTAGCAGTAGCGCTAAATAGTACACGGAAATGTAACAGTGACGCCTATCACGTGTGTTGAAGATTAGTCTTCACCTCTGATTTATCTTATAAGATGTTAGTTTTGAATATATTGGTAGAAAATTAGGATCTTTATTCAAGCAATATAATAAAAAGTAATTTTTTAACTTATTATGTGTCTTTTGGGTAAAAAAAGTACAACCTGGCAACATTGCATTTGGCAACTTTTATCTTATGTTGCCATCATTTAATGCAGTTTGAAATGTCAATCTGCATGATTAAGTCGGCCATTTTGGAATAGTGATTGTTTACCTTTTATATATGTTATTTTAAACTTAATTAATTGGCATTTTTCCTTTATAAAAACAGTGTATTTATACTTCAATTCTCTTAAATACTTACTTAACGTACTTGGGAATATATATATATATATATATATATAATAGTAATGAGTAAGATGTATCTGTAAACAACTCTTATGAAAATAATAAAGCCATTGACAAATACAAATCGGGCTGTAGTTATATAGCCATTAACAAAACATTAGCTTTATTACTTCATGGGAGGAAACATCCACTGACCATGGTTTCGGCTTGTTAGCCTCGTCAAGTGGAATAGTTCCAGAACCCTATGAAGTAATCAAGCTATTATAATGATATAATTTCGAAACAATCACTGTACTATGGCAAAGTAAATAAAACCGCCATCAGGTGATAAAACACCAACACTACTAAAGTGTGGAAGTACAGAATTGAACCGAAACTACATAATAAATTTTATAAATGACTATAAAGTACGTCATGCCTTTGAGAATTTGCGGAATGTTACTGCAAAATTTATTTGCATACGTAACAAACCTTCTCGTGGCGACACCCGGGTTCATGCCCCAAGGGCAATTCAAATAAACAAAGACAAGTTATTTGCAGTCCGCAATAAGAAAATTGTATATGAAGTAAGATGTATCTGTAAACAACTCTTATGAAAATAATAAAGCCATTGACAAATACAAATCGGGCTGGTAGTTATATAGCCATTAACAAAACATTAGCTTTATTACTTCATAGGGGAGGAAACATCCACTGACCATGGTTTCGGCTTGTTAGCCTCGTCAGAGTGGAATAGTTCCCAAGAAACCATGGTCAGTGGATGTTTCCTCCCCTATGAAGTAATAAAGCTAATGTTTTGTTAATGGCTATATAACTACCAGCCCGATTTGTATTTGTCAATGGCTTTTATTATTTTCATAAGAGTTGTTTACAGATACATCTTACTTCATATACAATTTTCTTATTGCGGACTGCAAATAACTTGTCTTTGTTTATTTGAATTGCCCTTGGGGCATGAACCCGGTGTCGCCACGAGAAGGTTTGTTACGTATGCAAATAATTTTGCAGTAACATTCCGCAAATTCTCAAAGGCATGACGTACTTTATTGTCATTTATAAAATTTATTATGTAGTTTCGGTTCAATTCTGTACTTCCACACTTAGTAGTGTTGGTGTATTATATATCACCTGATAAGGACGGTTATGACTTTTCCATAGTACAGTGATTGTCTTCAAATTATATCTACTAATTAGTTCGATTATTCATAGGGTTTTGATATTCCACCTAGAGTGACAACAACGTCTCGAAACTTCATGATCATGATATATTACTCCCCATTGAAGTATAAAGTCTTGTAATGCTTTTGTTACACTGTGTCTATAAACTACTCACAATTTAGTATTTTTCAATGGCTTTTATTATTCTACCTCATAAGAGTTGTTTACATACATACTTACGTGCATTTTTGATATTATATATATATATATATATATCGCAACATGAAATCTACCATAATCTCGACGTGTCAATGGTTACGTTAATCCTATAATCCCATCCAAATTATCCTCTTGTTTTCCTATCAAACCTAAATCTGCACTAAATTTCTATTATTATTTCACGGCTAGCTTTTAATTATTCTACACATGACATAAAGTGCACCAACGAACGTTCCTCGAACGTTCACGATCCATTTCATTAATATTACCTGTGTACTTTTAACGAGTATGCAAAGTTTGTATGCTGACTTTGTTACACATTTTATATAATTAAGTAAATTCAGTATTCAAATTTAAATAGAAAAAATGTCTTTAAACTAATTAGATCTGACCTGCTCTGCTTAGTTGAACCCCTTTTCCTCCATAAATTACTTCGTGCTTCTTTGTTTTATTTGCATTTAATCTCGCAACTCAAAATCGTACCAAAATCGTCGACGCTGCTTTGAAATATTACATTAATCCATTAAAAATATCCCCATATCCAAATTATCCATACATTTGAAATATTATACCATCAATTAAAATTTTCCATGCATTTAAATTATTATACCATCCATTAGGATTTATTATCAACCAACTAGGATTAGAATTATACACACATTTGAATCATTGTATCAACCAAAATTTGAATTATTAACATGACATTCGAAGCCCTATTATTATTATATTATTAGTTTAAATAAATTACCCCAAATTCTACTCATGTTAATCGGCAAAATAAATCTTCATATTTGTATCACTTATTTGTCACCATTCATTTTATTAAACATTTACGCGTGACTTTTAGATTCAGAGCGGCGCAGCTTTGCCTTGCTTAATTAGAACTGAGAACTCTTATTGTTCGCAATTAAATATAGGTCGATCCCACTTGTATGTGGGTTGGGTTTCCAACAAGTCCGTCGCTATCTTCACCAATGAGGTATTTGTATTTGCTGCATCTTGAAGTGGTTTTCTGATGTAATATATTCGTTTCCCATGTAATGTGTTTATTTGACACCTTATTATGTGCTATCTATCCATACGTTGTTTGTTTAGATATCGCCTTTTCCATAATATACAAAAATACATGATGTAACTTTAATTTCGATTTTCGTGTATGTTTATTTTATGCGTTTTAAACTGCATATTCTTATCAAAAATGTTAATTGTTTCTACGCACTTACACAAAGCTTCGTTAAGTTTTATCTCTTATGAAAATAATAATAGTGTATTATATTATAACTAATTAGAACCCTTTTGAATGCGTGTTTAATTATATGTATTATCCATACCTCTAAATACGCGTGCTTTTACTGAAAAATATCGTTATTTGCATTACTTAAAATTCATAAAGCTCTATATACCGAGTGTTGAATCCTTATTATTTACCTATTTCTATGCTAAATATGCGTCCTATTGTTGTAAGATGTGTTTATCTACGTCGCTTAAAACTAATTATGCTCTATATACAGGGTGTTAAATGCTTACTATTTACATAATATCCAAATTACTTAATTTTCTGTTAATTAAATTCAGTTTTCTGCTTCCTATTGTAATTTATGGCTACTGCACGACCCTTGCTATACAATACACCCTTAAACAACCCCTTATCACAGCTATATATATATATATATATATATATATACCTTTGGAATGTGTTTAACAAATTATCTTAACCTCACTTCTAATTGGAAAACATGTGCTTTGGAATTAAATAATTCTTTTCGTAAGTAACTTTATATATAATTAATTAATTTCATTGTTTATTGGTTATTCCGTATGAAAAAATTTTTGATATTACATTAAATTTGATTATATACCTGGTTTAACAAATTTGCTTTAACTTATTAAAAGCGTGTTTTAGATAACTCGTATATTATCTTAGTTTGCCATGATTCTAAAGTGTTCCCTTACAACCTAGATAATTAACTATAGGTTACGAATTCTTTCTCAAAGAAAATTGTCCTTAAATACAGCTATCGTAATTAACTGAAATCGTATCTTAGTATATCTACTTCCTCAAACACTATAGTAAACTTGATTTCACTATATCTGCTTTCTAAAACACTATACTACAATGAATTCTGTACACCTTAAAGCCTTTGCTTTAGACGAACATGTTTGGAAAAAGAATTATGTCTTATCTGATGCTACGAAAAAATTCTCTTCGAAATTAGCCCCAAAATTTATTTTATGTAAGGTCATTCGTGTTATTAGTCCACTTATCTATGAACTCCAAGACACCGAAGGAAAACGTCAAGGAAGATGGCATATCAAAGACCTTAAACCATTCTCTGCTGACCCGAATGCTAATTAATTTTTCATGTTCCATTTCTTTAACGGTTTACCTAATGTTTTTGTCCCTGTTATAAATTAGTTAACTTTATTTAGCCATTTCCTTTTCTTATACAGCACTTACCTTCTACACGTTTGGCTTATTTAACTTAAATTAGCTATCTTTTTGCTACCTGTTGACTTTCCATTTAACTTATTGCTAGTCACATATCTGTTTATTGCCTAGATTCTCTAATATAACTCTGTCGCTTCATTTAATTAATCCTAGCACCTTTTCTACACAATATTATTTTGTTTTCAGTATTTATCTTACGTTGTTTAATTACATGGTGATTGTCGTAACTCTAGTTGTAATAACTCACTGAATTTTTATGATTGGTTTTAGCTGATGTTGAGTGGATGCTTTTTTCTTTGGACTCACATAGGACACGCGGCCTATGCCTTTGTAAGAAATAGTCCATATTCGCAGTTGCAAAAAACTAGGAGTTTCTATTCCATGCGTTTTTCTTCTGAATTATTACAGTCGCCCACCTTATCCTTTATCATTACTTGTTTCCGTTTTCTATTAAGTCATCAGAACATATAAACATTTTTTTTTTGTTGTTTTTTATAGAACTTGGTGGTGAGGTGCTATCGCTTTTTATTGATATCTTATCGAATTCTCGGTTGTTCTTAGCATATTCGGACAGTATGTTTGTATTTAACTGCTTATAGTTAGGCATTCTTGTGTGTTTATGGCGTTACCGTTTCTAAAAATTAGCTTGAAACAGTGGTTTTTTGTGTGAAGGTATCTGTAGAGATACTTTTAAGTTGTTGTTTCAACTTTTGTCTGATTTTCTTATCGCAGTGGATGCACTCGTTAGGGAAATGATCGTACTAGTTCTCATCAAGAGTCTAGTCATTTTTTTAACTTATTATGTGTCTTATCTTACCTAATTAATGGCTTCAAGGAGCCACTCTATCTTCTATCTTTGGGATGAATGACAAAACGGCTTGGTGAGCTGGGAAATTCTACGCTATATCTTTAATGTATGTAGTCGTAGCGTGCCTTAGCGTGCTGGGACGTTTCGGATCCAGCTATTGTTATCTAGTTTTATCTTAATATCTTTATCTTACCTATTATCTTTGATAATAACTTGAGACTTTGCCTTATCTTTTTTTGTCTTCTTAACGTTTGGTATTTATGATCAGACGTAGGAATTATTTTTTTGAGTATTGAGTGAAGAAGCTAACCTGATGGTAGCAATGTAATTTGTTAGGTTAGCAACGTAAGAAATTAGTAAGATGGTACTGTTGGTAAATTTGTTAATTCACAACCATGTCATGAAAAAGTTTTGATGTGTATTGTTTATTAAGCAAGAGTACCAGTACATAAAAATTTGCTAAAATGTATAGTAACTTGTTCTCTTGGGCATTTTGAAATTTGGGCATTTTCTTGCTAAAGAAAAAACAGTTTAAATGCAATGCTTATGTGCGTGTGCACTTAAAACTGTAATGTCAGCTTTTGTTATAGGATGTATGTTAGGCGACTTGTTGCATTTGTTTTAGTTTTATAGTGTTTCGTGCTCTCCGACAAATTTGTGCTGTCGATTATAACGAACTTTCTAGTTGCCGCTTGAAGCGAGCGGACGTGTTTCTGCCGAGCTCCCGCTTCAGCAATAACAGTAAGTGTTTATCTAGGGTTTTATTATTTATTGTTGAATTATTTTATTTGAAGCTTTGCTTTTTATTGTGTTTTATTTTTATAATTGTGTGCCATCAAATTTTAAATACAGGGCAGTAAAATAAAAATTTTAAAACAGAATTTAAACTAAATAAAAACTAAATAAATCGCGTTTTCTTTGTAATTTAAACTAAATCCGCGTTTTAAAATAAAATAAATAAATTACGGGACAACAAAACAAAAATCTACTAAACTAATACTCAAAATAATTTCGGAATAACTTAAAAAGGCATTTTTAATAATAAATTTAAAATAAAAACCGCGTAAATCGAGTATAAAACCGGGTAAAACAACCAAAAAGTGTGTGGAATTTTTATAGTGCGCGTATAATAAAATAATAACCAAAAAAAAACAAAAATCTAAGCCTTTTTAAATCAAATAAATATCTCAAAAACTGTAAATTTTAAAACAATTTTAATATAAATTTTCCGTAATTTAAGTACACGCGTACTTATAAGTACCTTTAACATCGATTTTGGTGTAATTAAGCGGTGTAGCAGTTACAGTTACCAAGTGATTAAGTGAAAGGTCATTTCCGGTTACCTCATTCCGATTGCGCTCGACCTTATTTTCGTAATTACACGTTTAAAAATAAAGTGTTGTTGTTTGTAAATTAGATATTTTAATATTTTGAAGTAATTAGTTTATTTAAATTGATTTGGCGGTTTTAAAAATTTAAAATAAATAAATAGTGTTCTTCGCGGTACATTTTGAATCGAATTGCGCTAGGGAATTTATTTGATTCTAGTTGTTATTTTGACGCTTGGTGCTTGTTGTATTTTTGTTAAAATTTGATATTTAATTGGGCGGTTCAAAGTTTAAATAAATATAAGGTTGCTTACGGTTCACCTTTAAACAAAACATTTTTATTGGACCAACGTTTTGCGTTCTTCTAGCGTCTTTCATTTAGCGTCGTAACGGTCAAGTGGTTTTTGAGCTGCGTTTTAGGTGTCATTTTTTGTCGTTTGTTTTGTCAGCATGGTGGTCCACCGCGACGAGGACCCGTTTCCCAGGAAGAAGAGGGGAGATAGGTCGGAGTCTAATAGGTCGGAGGCTGAGGGCGCTGTTGGGGGGAAACAGCTAAAGGTAATTTTAAAAAACCGTAGGTTAGGGATTCAGGAGGAGGTAGAGGAGCCTGTGTCTGCGGCGGTCGTGTCGAGGGAGTCGGGGCCCCCTGGGGTGGCTGCGGCGCCTGAATCGCCCTCAACTTCGGGAGTCCAGCGAAAGATGTCGACTAGCAGCGACGTTAGCGTTGCAGCTAGCGACCTCGATGAGCTGGACCTCCTGAGATTGAGGGTGAGGAAGGCGCACTGGGTCATCTCCGGGAGGGTGCCGACGACCTCCGCCACTATCGTCGTGGAGGACAGAAAGAGGATTCGCTACGCCCTGGATGATTTCCTCGACGCGGCGAATCAACCTATAGGTATGGTTAGGGCGCTGCGGCTTGTGGCTAGTGATTCTGGGAGAGCTAATGTTGTCGGGGGAAGTCCAGCGGTGGTTGCTTGTGTTTCAGGGCAGCAGTGTTCCAGGAGCCAGGAGGTGCCGATGCCGCGGAAGGCGTCGTATGCTGCAGCTGCTGCAGGTGCGACGCCCACCTTTGCAGTTAGGGTAGACGCCAGGCCAGGGGAGAAGGATGACGTCATGTCGACCCTAAAGAAGAAGGTCGATCCCGCTCGTGATGGTTTTGTTGTGGTCGGAGCTCGTAGAACTCGCAAGGGCGGTGTAGTTGTCGAGTGTGCAAACCGAGAAGATGCGAAGAAACTGCAGTCGAAGGTTGTCGGTGACTGCAAAGAGCTCGTGGCGAAGACCATCGAGAAGAAGCGCCCACGGGTCGTTCTTCCGGGGGTCGAAGCGAGGATGAAGGCGGAAGAGCTGGTGCGGTTGATCGCGTGCCAGAATCCCCGCTTCGGCGATTTGAAGATTGAAGACCACCTGAGGGAGAAATTTAGGTTTGGCGGAAAGGGCCCTAGGGATCCCTTCGTCAACGTAGTCTTCGAAGTGACCCCACACTTCGGAGACGTATATTAGCTGACGCTATAAACCTCAGGTGGCCAAGAGTCTGGGCCGGGACCACTTCTCGATGACCCAGTGCTACAGGTGCTACGAGTACGGCCATAGATCGATGGAGTGCAGGGAGAAGGTACAGTGGTGCGGTAACTGTACCGAAGTCGGTCACGAGTTCAAGAATTGCCGGAGGGCAGTCCCCTGCTGTGTGGTTTGCGCTAGGCAAACGACAGAACTGGCGGTGGCGCGAAGGTCGATACGCGCCACGACGCCAAGTCGAGTAGATGCCCCACGATGCTGAGATTGAAGAACGCAATCACACGAAACATTCGATTATGGACCGTGAAGAAAAGAACGATTTAAAGAAGCAAGAAGATTAAATTCGCGCAATTAAATCTCGGGAAAGGAAAAGGGCTACAAATAACTTCGTAAAGTTATTCAGCGAAAATAATATCGACATCGGGCTTATACAGGAACCGCACCTGTATAGCCACAAAATAACAGGTTTTGGGAAGGGGTTACCGTTTTAAACGCAAACAGCGAACGACCGCGTAGCGGATAATAATAAATAACGGGACGTGCGCCGGAATAATCCTAAACAATCTGTCGAATGAGTTCATAACCACCGCAGAAATAAAAACGGGATTGCATACGTTTTACGTGATAAGCACTTACCTTCCGCCGATCGATTCCCGGCGGGAGAATCCTCAAACAGAGGACTTAATAAATCAAATTGAAGTAATCCTTCGTAAAATCGGTAGAAATAGAAATTTAATTATCGCGGGAGACTTTAATGCTAAGTCGCCATTATGGGGCAGCCCTATCGAAGACGATAGAGGCTCGCAGGTTGCTGATTTTTTTACGGGATGGGACCTTAGTGTGATAAACACTAATGATTCACCTACGTTTGAGACGCATAGAGGCAGCAGTTTTATAGATATTACTGCAGTCTCGCACGAAATGTTAGAAACGATTTGTAATTGGAAACTAAGGTCGGACGAGGAAACGCTCTCTGACCATAAATTAATAACATGGGACGTTGAAACCAAAACAAGCGCAAACGAGCAGCTAACTATATTTACGCGGTTCTGTAATAAAAAAGCAAATTGGGAGCGGTTTAAAGAAAAATTTGGCGAAAGTATCCCTGCGCTCGAAAATGAGCTATTTAACTGCCGAGAGGCAGACGAAGTAGAAACACTCGCGAAAAATTGAACGACGCGGTGGTAGACGCGTCGTCGTATTCCATGCCGCAAAAGAAAACATTTAAAGACAGCGTACCCTGGTGGACCCGGGAACTAACCACCAAGCGGGCAGAAACGCGTAACCTAAGACGCCGCTATCAACGCGCCTCGGGAGATATAAGAGAACAACGGAGAATAGAATATAATCAAAGTTACCGCGAATATAAAATATTAATAGAAGAAACGCGAACGAATAAATTTAAAGAATTCTGCACGCAAAACTCAGAGAAAGAACCCTGGGGAACCGCATACCGCGTAATTAGAGGAAAACAACAAAAAATCGCGCTCAGTAATATAAAGAAAACAAATGGTGAATACACGGAAGGTTTTAAAACCACAGCGGAATATTTACTAGAGAAATTTTTCCCATCGGATAATCCCGAGGGGGATGAAGGGTCGCACGATTTAATACGTCGGGAAGCTGCAAAGGCGCAAGGAACAGGTGCCGATAAGGCAATCCTAGTTCACGAGGTCGTCAGGGCTCTTAGGAGGATGAACCCTAAGAAGGCACCGGGGCATGATGGAATCACTTCAGACGCAGCTCTGCAGGCGTGCCTGTTAGCCCCGTGTGTCTTTGTTGGGTTGTTTAATCTTTGTTTAGAAAGGGCGTTTTTCCGCGTTGCTGGAAAATCCAGAATGTGAAATTTATACCCAAACCTAAAAAGGCGGATGCGTCAGATCCGGGCAGCTATCGTCCAATTAGCTTGCTACCGGTGCTGGGGAAAGTTTTAGATCGCGTTATGACTACGCGTGTTGAACACCTAGTGCGAGACAGCGGCGGTTTTAATAACCGACAGTTTGGTTTCGTGGAGGGCAAGTCGACTATCGACGCGTTAGAGTTCGTTGTCGGGGAAATTAAGCAGGCAAGAGATGCCAAAGAGTACTGTGTCGTTGTTGCTTTGGACATTTCAGGAGCATTTGATGCTGCCTGGTGGCCATTAATCGTTTGCGAGTTAGATCGTAGGGGTTGTCCGCGAAACTTGATGTCTTTGGTCAAGAGCTATTTCTCGGGGCGATTAGCACAGGTTGAAATTCCGGGTGAAGTTCTGTCGCGTGAGGTGGAAAGGGATGCCCGCAAGGGTCATGTTCTGGTCCCACATTTTGGAAGTTGTTGTATGAGAGCATCTTTAGGGTCAAGTTGCCCGCAGGATGCTTAATCGTTGGGTTTGCAGATGACACACTTTTAATTGTAAGATCGAGATTGTTAATGGATATGCGCACAAAACCGAACGAGGCGCTTAATAAATTACACGAATGGTCGCAGGCGTTAAAATTAAAATTTAACACGGCGAAGTCAGAAGCGCTTTATTTCGGCACGAAACCAGGACAGAGACCTCCTAGGTTAGAGCTAGGAGGGGAGAAAATCCCGTTTAAAGATTGTATTACCTACCTCGGCGTCAAGATCGACAATAAATTAAATTGGAAAGCGCACGTACAATACGTAAAAAGTAAGGGCGGCGAAATATCAAATAAAATGATGGCGGCGGCTAAAATAAAGTGGGGTTTCAGGGGCGAATCGCTGAGGACGGTTTATGCCGGAGCAATTGAGCCGGCAATACTGTACGTAGCTTCTGTATGGGCAGAAGGTTGTAAAGTCCGGGAGATGCGTCAATTGACGAGCGTACAACGCATAACCGCGGTAAAAGCGGCGAGGGCGTACAGGACCACCTCCACGGAGGCTGTCCTGGTGATCAGTAGGACTTTCCCTATCGAATATGTCGTTAGGGAGATTAGAGATAGACGATTAATAAATATAGGAAAAGGGCGCGAAATTATCGAAGATCTTAATCTTGGTAATAGGGAAATTTCAAGAAAGATTGTTGTATCTGAGTTAGGGCACCCGGCTGATATTAGAGGGATCGAGTTTGTCGAAGGTGATGAGGACGCGATGGGTATCAGAATTTATACGGACGGTTCACGTATGGACGATGGGCAAGCAGGCGCGGCGTTTGTCGTGTATAAGCAGGAAAGGGAGGTGTTTCGGTTTCAAACCAAACTCGCGAACTGGTGCACTATCTTCCAGTGCGAATTGGTAGCCATACGAGAGGCTATCGATTACGTAATAAACCATACGGGCAGAGACGAGTATTATATAATCAGTGATAGTAAATCGGCGCTAACGGCTTTAACAAACATGAACACCTCGACAGATCTCCAAGCGGACGTCTGGAGGATAGCGCGTACGGCGCTAGAGTTTCGACGTTTAAAGTTCTGTTGGGTCAGGTCGCACAATGGTAACGTAGGAAACGATAGGGCTGACGAATTAGCTAAAGAGGCCGCGACGGGCGACTTTCGAATATCACATTCGTCGATACCGAGGTCTTTAATCAAAAGAAAGCTGCGCGAAAAATCAATTCGACAATGGGAAGAGAGGTGGAACAACGCTGCCACGGGCAGGTTGACCCACAAATTCATACCGAGCATAGAAGCCAGAGGTAAGATCGAGGTTAAGCTCGATCACAAAATGGTGCAGTTGATAACAGGGCACGGCGCCCTGAAGGCGTATTTACAAAGGTTCGGTCTAACCAACAGCGACCGCTGCGAATGCGGTGAGGGCGCGGAAAGCGCAGAGCACGTGCTCTTCGACTGCCCGCTTGAGGCGGGAAATCGAGGTTGGCTGATAGCAAACTAGCTATCCTAGGTCTGGCATGGCCAAAGAGCCTAGAGGAAGTCGGGGAAGTGGTTAACCAGAAGGCGTTCTGGACAGCCTTAAAAGAATTCGCGGGAAGGGTCGCGAGATTAGACAATCAATGACGACCGCGTGTAAAAATTCGGTGGGGTTGGTGGGAGGATTGAAAAATTTTAGATTGACTTGGCGTGAGTAAGGATACGAGCATAACCAAAACCTGATATTAAATAAAAAAAAAAAAAAAAAAAAAAAAGATAATTATACCAAAATGTCCAATATGCACGAGAAACCCCCACTCCATTAATACAATCACTGCCTATCTTCATAATTATGTGCGGAAAATCGGGAATAAATAATACCAAATAAACAAAAAACAAATAAATCATAAACCCACATTAAATTAAATCAATAAAGTAAACAAGGATAATAAAACAGAGCGCAACCGCGCATCCCCCAGGACTTGAAAGTGAAGTGATAGTGATAGTGATTGTGATCCCCCCAAGAACATTTAGTGCATACCCACCAGGACTTTAGCAGTGCACCCCGTCCCACCTTTAGAAGTAAGTTACAGACGACCAGATCTTCGGATGCTGGAGAATTTTATTATCGAGGTAAGACTTAAATTGTGGCGGCTGTACTCCCACAAGCATTGATTTACATTAATTAGTAGTTTTTGAAATAATTTAAGAAGCACGTTTGGTGTGTAAAGGCGCTAGCCGACATAATGCTTGTGCGAGTGCACCTGATAAATAGGGTGATGCTTTCGCTATTTTGTGCACTGCTATATGCTTAACGCTTAACGCTTATTAAACATTTATTTATATATTTACATAATTATATTTATTTATATTTTATATTTACACTTTATATTTATTTATATATAGCATGTATTATGTGGCTTATTTGTTTTGTTTGACGTTCTGTCGCCATTTTGGTTGCAGTATATACTTGGGAAGGACGAGCAGAATTGCGAAGATTGTAATCATAATGTAAATCAGTTAGGGAACGATAGGGAAAGCTAGGGATGGATTTAAATTAGTTAGCTAGATTTGGATAGTTTTAAGACGACCCTTCAGGTCGCACTGGTAAGCAGAACCGGCGTCTGCTATCCGGTATTACGGATCCCTCCCCCTCTCATTTTTGCTTGTTGATCGGGTACACTCGAAAGTCAGCGCTAGGGATACCATTATTTACAACCCTGTTTTTAGTTTTTGTTTTGTTTTTGTTCCAGTTTTTGTCAGATTTTTAGGTTCGTTAGATTGTTAGAGTTTGTTAGGTTTGTTAGATTTTTAGGTTTGTTAGATTTTTATTTAGTTTTTAATTAGGGTGAATCAACTATGAAGTAAGAATAAATTAGGAGCACGACTATTTTTCGCGTTTAAACCCAATGTAGTACCTCCGGGTGGAGCATTGGGGACGTGGCCGCAAGTATAGCGGCCCTAATTCAAATTATAATGTCGATTATAACTAGGCGGCTCCGTGGCGTAGTGGTATGTGTGTGACTACTACGCCCAAGGTCCCGGGTTCGAATCCCGACACGGTTCGCTTGAAAAATGTTAGGCGAGCATTTTTCACAAAAATACACTTTCGTTTGGATGAGAGGTAAAATGGAGGTCCCGTGTGTGAGTGTTGTCACGCACGTTAAAGATCCCTACCTTGCCTGGAACAGCAAGGGTTCGGCAAAATTCAAAATTTTCCAGGTAAAAAAACTCGCTTCCTGGCCAATGTAGTACCTTCGGGTGGAGCATTGGAAAAATCAAATGTAATGTCGATTATAACTATATTTACTAGAGAAATTTTTCCCATCGGATAATCCCGAGGGGGATGAAGGGTCGCACGATTTAGTACGTCGAGAAGCTGCAGAGGCGCAAGGAACAGGTGCCGATAAGGCAATCCTAGTTCACGAGGTCGTCCTGGCTCTTAGGAGGATGAACCCTAAGAAGGCACCGGGGCATGATGGAATCACTTCAGACGCAGCTCTGCAGGCGTGCCTGTTAGCCCCGTGTGTCTTTGTTGGGTTGTTTAATTTTTGTTTAGAAAGGGGCGTTTTTCCGCATTGCTGGAAAATCCAGAATGTGAAATTTATACCCAAACCTAAAAAGGCGGATGCGTCAGATCCGGGCAGCTATCGTCCAATTAGCTTGCTACCGGTGCTGGGGAAAGTTTTAGATCGCGTTATGACTACGCGTGTTGAGCACCTAGTGCGAGACAGCGGCGGTTTTAATAACCGACAGTTTGGTTTCGTGGAGGGCAAGTCGACTATCGACGCGTTAGAGTTCGTTGTCGGGGAAATTAAGCAGGCAAAAGATGCTAAAGAGTACTGTGTCGTTGTTGCTTTGGACATTTCAGGAGCATTTGATGCTGCCTGGTGGCCATTAATCGTTTGCGAGTTACATCGTAGAGGTTGTCCGCGAAACTTGATGTCTTTGGTCAAGAGCTATTTCTCGGGCGATTGGCACAGGTTGAAATTCCGGGTGAAGTTCTGTCGCGTGAGGTGGAAAGGGATGCCCGCAAGGGTCATGTTCTGGTCCCACATTTTGGAAGTTGTTGTATGAGAGCATCTTTAGGGTCAAGTTGCCCGCAGGATGCTCAATCGTTGGGTTTGCAGATGACACACTTTTAATTGTAAGATCGAGATTGTTAATGGATATGCGCACAAAACCGAACGAGGCGCTTAATAAATTACACGAATGGTTGCAGGCGGTAAAATTAAAATTTAACACGGCGAAGTCAGAGGCGCTTTATTTCGGCACGAAACTAGGACATAGACCTCCTAGGTTAGAGCTAGGAGGAGAAAATCCGTTTAAAGATTGTATTACCTACCTCGGCGTCAAGATCGACAATAAATTAAATTGGAAAGCGCACGTACAATACGTAAAAAGTAAGGGCGGCGAAATATCAAATAAAATGATGGCGGTGGCTAAAATAAAGTGGGGTTTCAGGGGCGAATCGCTGAGGACGGTTTATGCCGGAGCAATTGAGCCGGCAATACTGTACGCAGCTTCTGTATGGGCAGAAGGTTGTAAAGTCCGGGAGATGCGTCAATTGACGAGCGTACAACGCATAACCGCGGTAAAAGCGGCGAGGGCGTACAGGACCACCTCTACGGAGGCTGTCAGTAGGACTCTCCCTATCGAATATGTCGTTAGGGAGATTAGAGATAGACGATTAATAAATATAGGAAAAGGGCGCGAAATTATCGAAGATCTTAATCTTGGTAATAGGGAAATTGCAAGAAAGATCGTTGTATCTGAGTTGGGGAAAGCTGCGCGAAAAATCAATTCGACAATGTGAAGAGAGGTGGAACAACGCTGCCACGGGCAGGTTGACCCACAAATTCATACCGAGCATAGAAGCTAGAGGTAGGATCGAGGTCAAGCTCGATCACAAAATGGTGCAGTTGATAACAGGGTACGGCGCCCTGAAAGCGTATTTACAAAGGTTCGGACTAACCAACAGCGACCGCTGCGAATGCGGTGAGGGCGCGGAAAGCGCAGAGCACGTGCTCTTCGACTGCCCGCTTGAGGCGGGAAATCGAGGGTTGGCTGATAGCAAACTAGCTATCCTAGGTCTGGCATGGCCAAAGAGCGTAGAGGAAGTCGGAGAAGTAGTTAACCAGACAGCCTTAAAAGAATTCGCGGGAAGGGTCGCGAGATTAGACAATGATAACCGCGTGTAAAATTCGGCGGGGTTGGTGGGAGGATTGGAAAATTTTAGATTGACTTGGCGTGAGTAAGGATACGAGCATAGATATAACCAAAACCTGATATTAAAAATAAAAAAAATAAAATAAAATAAAATAATAATAATAATAATAATAATAATAATAATAATAATAATAATAATAATAATAATAATAAAATAACATGATAATTATACCCAAATGTCCAATATGCACGAGAAACCCCCACACCATTAATACAATCACTGCCTATCTTCATAATTATGTGCGGAAAATCGGGAAATCGGGAATAAATAATAACAAATAAACAATAACAAATAAATCAGAAACCCTCATTAAATTAAATCAATAAAATAAACAAAGATAATAAAATAGAGTGAAACCGCGCATCCCCCCAGGACTTGAAAATGAAGTGATAGTGATAGTGATTGTGATCCCCCCCAAGAACATTTAGTGCATACCCACCAGGACTTTAGCAGTGCACCCCATCCTCCCCTTAGAAGTAAGTTACAGTTAGATGTAAGCAGACGACCAGATCTTCGGATGCTGGAGAATTTCATCATCGAGGTAAGACTTAAATTGTGGCGGCTGTACTCGCACAAGCATCGATTTACATTAATTAGTAGTTTTTGAAATAATTTAACAAGCACGTTTTGTGTGTAATGGCGCTAGCCGACATATGATTGTGGGAGTGCACCTGATAAATAGGGTTATGCTTTTGCTATTTTGTGCACTGCTATATGCTTAACGCTTATTAGACATTTATTTATATATTTATATAATTATATTTATTTATATTTTATATTTACACTTTATATTTATTAGCATGTATTGTAGTATTTTGTGGCATATTTGTTTTGTTTGACGTTCTGTCGCCATTTTGGTTGCAGTATATATTTGGGAAGGAAAAGCAGAATTGAAAAGATTGTAATCATAATATAAATCAGTTAGGGAATGATAGGGAAAGCTAGGGATAAATTTAAATTAGTTAGCTAGATTTGGATAGTTTTAAGACGACCCTTCAGGTCGCACTGGTAAGCAGAGCCGGCGTCTGCTATCCGGTATTACGGATCCCCCCCCCTCTCATTTTTGCTTGTGTCTTGTTGATCGGGTACACTCCAAAGTCAGCGCTAGGGATACCATTATTTACAACCCTGTTTTTGGTTTTGTTTAGTTTTTGTTTAGTTTTTGTTTCAGTTTGTCAGATTTTTATGTTTGTTAGATTGTTAGAGCTTGTTAGGTTTGTTAGATTTTTAGGTTTGTTAAATTTTTATTTAGTTTTTTATTTAGGGTGGATTAACTATGAAGTTGGAATGAATTATAAGCACGATTATTTTCGCGTTTAAACCCAATGTAGTACCTCCGGGTGGAGCATTGGGAACGTGGCCGCAAATATAGCGGCCCTTATTCAAATTATAATGTCGATTATAACTGCACCTCATTAAAGACTCGTGTGTGCATTTATAGATGTAGTTCATAAACAATGGGGCTACACATTCCGTTTTCTAGTTATTCGTAAGACGCGTTATTGATTGAAAAACCAGGTTGCGCCTAAAATAAACATTTTCTAGAATTTAAGTTAGGGTATATGTAAGTAAGGCAGGCTTTAGATTTAAATTTTCATCGTGCTAACAGTCATTCTCTTTCTTTAAGTTTTTTCCTTTTATGGCTTTGTCGCGATTGTTACATGCCATAATTGGCATTGTTCATTTTTAAATATGTGACTAAATTCCCGCTACTATTCTAAAATACACTTGTTCCTTTCCGTCATTTCGGACAGTTACATTTTAAGTGCAATATGTATCATTGTAAACGTGTTTGGTATGTGATACAATTTGACACGTAATTATGTCATTATTGTGCAATATTGTGAAACGTGGATCGTATCAGTGTTGCCAACTGTAGCAGTGGCGCTGAATGCGTACACGGAAATGTAACAGTATTTCAAGAAATGATAATTTTGATAGTGATATAAATTTTAACCCTAATGACTTTGATAATAAATCAACGTCCAGTGAATCACTCGATCAAAAATTATTGGTATTTGGGGAGAAAAAAACAGCAGAAATGATGTAAATACTGCTACTGCGGGAAATCTATGGAAAATCATTAACACAACCTCACATGTAATACAAAAAATCGTTCCTCAAACATTCAATGAAGGAGTGCAGAACATAAAATTGTATGTATATGACTATATGTTTAAGTTTTTTGAACTATTCATAACTGCAGAAACAATTCAACTTATAACTGACCAAACAAATGTATATGCCGGACAATTACTAAAACAAACACCAAATCACAAGAAATAAAAAAATGTCTTGGACTACTGTTATACATGAAGTTAGTTCGGTACTCTAAACGATTACTGGAGTACAAGGTACATATATAAAAACTGTGTTGCACAAAAACTATGTCTCGGAACAGGTTTGAAATGTTACCAACCATATAGCATGTTGCAGATAATGAAGAAGCTCGAGGCGACCGTTTACATAGAATAGGAATTTTGAAAGACAAACTTGGTGAATTCCTGTGTATAGATGAAACAATTGTCCCATTTAGAGGAAGGTTACTATTAAGCTAGTACATACCAGGTAAACGCCACAAAATATGGCGTTAAATTATTCAAAATGTATGACGGTAACGGATACACTTATCGTATTCAAATATAGCAAAGCAAAAATGACGAGACGCAGACAAATATATCCCTAGCAACTAAAACTAGGTGACAAATATTTGAGTCAAGGACGCCCATTCGTTACCGACAATTATTACACATTGTTAGAACTGGTAGAGCATTTACCACAGAAAAATATTCATGTTGTAGGAATACTGAAAAAAATAGGGATCGTATATCAAACGATGCGGTAAACCAAAAATTATTAAAAAATGAAATTACAGGCATCTGTAATGACAAAGGAATAGTTGTGTTGAAATGGAAGGATGAGCGAGATATGCTTATGCTGTCAACGAAACATTCGATAGAAATAACTACAACAAGAAAAAAAATAGGAAAGGAAAAATGTTTTTACCCAAGATAATTTAAGACTATAATACCAGAAAAGCGGGTATTGAATTATCCGCTTAGGACTCCATTTATTCCAATACAGTACGAAAGTCTATCAAATGGTACCACAAAGTAGCAACGGAATTAATTTTTGGTACCACTGTTGTTAACGCGCATGTTATTTATAATGCTATTACAGGAGAAAAATATCAATAATAAAAGAATTGAAAATTTACTAAATATTGGGGTACAAATAAAAAACCTAAAACGAGCCAAACAAATAAAAACATTCTCTGGAGAAGTCGTGTTTTGTAGACAATTACTCAGAGTTGAAAATAACTTTTCTGCATTGTTATAACTCAAAGAAAATAAATAACTTAATTTTGTATTTTACTTTACTGAGTATACCTTTATACCGTTTATATGTACATAAATCTCTACTTATAACGATTTTTTACTATACAGACCATTACGACGAACCACGGTAGTGATTACTCTGCTAAACATATAATGCTAGAGATCAATACTAGTATTTTCAACGTGTTATTATGAGGCTAATAAAAATTTATTTTGCATTTAGCATGGTACATATTTACGACGACCAGCCGTCGTATGGTGTAAAGGCTCAGAAATATATACAATGATCGACGCGGCGTGTTAAATGGCAATTAAAGCGTTAATGACGCTGACGCAATTGACGAAATGTTTATTCTGTCTGGTAGAAGTCAGTAAAACACCTATAGACATAGTAAAGAATGCTATAAAAACGATTATTGCACATAAAGTAATTATAGCACTCAGACTAATTACTTATCCTTTATGCAGTCAACGAAGAAAAAAGTTCTTCCAAACTCAAATTAATAAAGGCATATACGCGTCGACAGGATGCCCTTGTGGCTAATATTGAGTCACTTGCCATTAAATTTCATTCTTTGATATTATTTTAAGACTCATTAAATTTACTTATTCTTTATAATTATAATCTTTGGCTATGGAAAAAGGCAGTTGAACCGGATCTCCTCCGTGCCGACTGTTGATAAAACCTGCAAAGCCAGGTGAAACAGCACGAAGGCACAAATTGTGGGCTAGGTGATGCTGTACTTCCCATAATGTGTTCGTGTTAAAGTGTTAAATATAACTCTTTGCTACTCCTGTCCTGATAAGCCCCAATAAGGGCGAAACGCGTCGACAGGATGTCCTTGTGGCTAATATTGAGTCATATATACACACGTTCAAGTATGTCTGAACACGAGCCCTTTTTGAGTGTAGATTTACAAAATTTAATTAAAGAATTTGCTGACATAAAATCACGGAAGCAAACATTTTTCAAAATAATGAACCGATGTCACTTACTGAAAAATTTTGAATTGTAATAATTATTATAAAGTGTCTCATACACGAAGGAATAGCATTGTAGTCAGTTAAATGGAAAAAAAGTTGCCTACTTTGGAGTATATTAAAATGGTGTTAAATAATTGACTTTATCTTATCCCGTTCTCAGTTATACAGGATAAACAAAAATGTTTTTCGCTTGTGGGGCCTATCAATTCTATTTAAAAAATATTAAGAATAGAAAAGGAAAAAGTTTTTTGATATAAAATTTTGAATAACACGGTGTCATCAAATCTTCACTGCAACATTTCGTTGTGTCTTACATCGTTTCTGATATAGCAACGTTATACCTTCGTATACGAGACACTTGATATATTTCCTTTTTTTATAAACGTTTAAATCAAAAAGATTAGCGCATGAATATGCTTTTCGTTAGGGCACGGCAAATCGTCTTCTCGCACAGAGTGGCAATTAGTAGAGTCGGGCCATTGTCTGAAGCAAGCGATACTGCTAATACGTTAACAGTACATTGCTTCATAATACTCGAAGCACATTACACTTCTATGTTCCACAAAGCCAAGAACAATTTTTCGTACATGCAAAATTGTTAAGGAACTTTAATGTGCATCACATAAGTCATTGTGTTTGCCGCTTCGAAACCGAAACGTATTGTTACCAATAGCTGACTAGAGTATAGCTGGAAATAGGGTGACCATGGGGAGATGATTTGCTGCTTTGAAACATCCTGGAGCTATACTGAACTAAGATGCCAGGCAAAAACCTTTTATAGGAATGCATTCTAATAACCTCTAATAACCCTTCTTTATTATTTAAATTATTGTTGATTACAATAATTATAAAGCGACCAAATTTGATGTAATAATTAATTATATATGCTTCCATTAATACCCCACGGGCAGCGATTAGCATTCCACTGACCACTGATGTTCGATAAATACCAGAGGGTAATTATTTAGATTATATAGTATAAGTAGTTAATAATAGCCATGCGCTTCGATAAACATGTGTGTTTAAAACATCGACAGAAATATATCTATAAACCACCGTAAGGTCTACGGATTGCGGAAAATTGTTCACAAAAAATATGTCTTAACAAAAAGAGGTGACTGGTTATATGTTGGAATTTGCAAAATAGAAAGGACACTCTTCGCATTAAATCGCTTTCGATCAAAATCGGAGTTTTACTACTATGCAAGATTACTAATAAACTCCAAAAACAAAACCACGCGATTTAATAACTCAATTTCATCTCATTTGTTACTAAAATGTTAAACATATCGAAATTTCTATACGGATGTAATTTTGCTGCTCTGTGCAAGAAGATAATTTGCCGTTCTTGCCTTTTGAAAAGAAAGTTTATTCATGCTATAACACTTTTTAATTTTAACGTTTATAAAAAAACAAAATATATATGATTTACAATTCAAAGAATTCTCAATACGTAACACTGGATCAGTTTAGAAAAATGTTTGTTTCTGTGTTCTTACGTCGCCAAATTCAAACGCCCCCTAAATTAAAACGTGATAGCTTCCATCCGAAGTTGAGAGGTTCAAATGCGCCGCTAATCGGGAATATCCTCCGAGGTGCTGCGAGTGTGGAAGGTCGAGGTCGGGCTAGAAATTCTAAGTTACATTGCTTAAGCGGGTTTTTATTGCAAAAACTTAATACTAAGAGAGAAATAAGGGTTTTTCGGAAATTGTCGATTTTGCAGCAAAGCGTTGGCTTACGTGTTAAAAAAGTAAGGATCGCTTAAATTTTTCCAAACAAAAAACTAGAATGCGCTGTGCAAGAAAGCCAACTACGTGTCGAATCGCGTTGGTGCGAGGGAAAAGGACAATCGAGTTGCTTTCCAAAATTCGTATTCGGTTCCTAAAAAGTGTCTAATATTATTCCAAACACCCCCCCCCCCCATATTAAAACGCGATAGCTGCCTTTCCATCCACAGTTGAGAGGTTTGAATGCGCCGCTAATCGGGGGCTCCTCCGAGGTGGTCGATGCTGCGAGTGTGGCGTGGTCGAGGTCGGGCTGGGAATTCAAAGTTTCATTGCTTGGGCTTAAATTTTTACGAACAAAAACCAGAATGCGCTGTGCAAGAAAGCCAACAACGGTCGAATACCGCTGGTGTGAGAGAGAAGGAAGATCGAGTTAGTTTGCAAAATTCGTATCCGTCCCTAAAAAAAAAAGCCTAATATATTGTATACACCCCCCTAAATTAAAACGCGATAGCTGCCTTTGCATCCAAAGTTGAGAAGTTCGAATACGTGGCTAATTAGAGGATCTCCTCCAAGGTAGTCGATGCTACGAGAGTGGCAGGGTTGTGGTCGGGCAGGAAATTCAAAATTACATTGCTTAGGCGGGTTTTTCTAGCGAAAAAGTGTATACTACGGTAGAAATAAGTGTTTTTCGGGAATCTTTTATTTTGCAGCAACGTTTTGGCTTAAATTTTAAAAAATAAGGATTGCTTAAATTTTTACGAACAAAAAACCCGAACGCAATGTGTAAGAAAGCCAACAACGTGTCGAATAGCGAGTTAGTTTCCAAAATTCGCATCCAGTCCCTAAAAAAATGCCTAATATATACGTAAAGTCACGGTCGTGAACGTAAAACCTGGATTCGGTACCGTTTGTGAGCAGGTACTATACTTTTTTTTAAAAATTGTGATTGAAATTTGTATAATGATTTCGAGAAATGTCAATAGCCGGTTACGAAGACCGGATACGAAAGCCGGTTACGAAAACCGCTTTAGTCGCACGAGGAGGTACCATCAAAACCTTTGGTGACACAATTTTTTCTAAATTTTTTTAATTAAAGCTTATACAATACCTAATATATTCTAAGTATTATAAATGGATTATGAATCTAGAAAGGTATCGCTTTTTAATATACGCGGTCTATTTTTAAAGAAAACATTACAAATTTAATTTGACGTAAGCATACTAATCGGCGAAGTGTGCTAGAGGGAAGTGATCTTGATCGAAATAACTTCCCGAAGTCGTTTTGGCGAAGTCTACTACGCCTAAGTGATCTTGATCCGATCGACTCCCCGAAGTCATTTTGACATAGTCTTCTAGGGTGAAGTGATCTTGATCCGATCGCCTCGCCGAAATCGTTTTGACGAAGTCTACTAGAGCGAAGTGATCTTGACCCAATCGACTCCCCGAAGTCAACGAAGTCTTCTAGGACAAAGTGATTTTGATCCGAACAACTTCCAGAAGTGGTTTCGACAAAGTCTACTAGGGCGAAGCAATCTTGGTCCGATCGACTCCCTGAAGTCGCTTCGACGAAGTTTACTAGGACGAAGCGGTGATGGTGCAATTTACTCTGAAAAGTTGCGACATCTACTATAGGGGTCTTGAGCGGAATGGGTATTTGGCGCCCAACGTAGTCCCGAAGAGACTACAAGCCGCCTCTAGTCCTTTAATTAAATTATGTAAATCCTAGCTTAAAGAAACTGTATATTTCAAAATTTATTGTTGCGAGTTCAGTTAACCTTTGTTGAGACATATTGAATGTAGATTTGTTTGTGTTCCTTAGAGTTTTGAAAAACTTCTGTCTACCGTTATACGTAGGGTTAATAGTATTCTCAATGCTGTAATTCCGTTACGTGCAATATTAATTTTTTATAGCAAACTTCAATATCTCTAGAAAACAGAACCCAAATTTCGTCAATTCGATAATTGCCATAATTATCTGATTCACCGTTATGGATTAATACTTTTTACAGATTTACACAGAAGTTCTTGAAGTTGATCCAACCATTTGTTTTAAATAAGGGAAAATCCAATTTTGAATAGGCTTTTCAATTTGTGTGAATTTGTTCCCGAGACTTAAATGCAGCATCAATTGTGTGGTGGAAAAAATCGATGCTATATTTTAGTTTAGGATCAATAACAAATTCATGTAGGACTTCATACTCAAATTGGAGACGCATTTTTCGGGGTGAATTATTTTGGGTCAAGATCTAAACCTTGCGCGATATCTATATCTAACTCAGGCATCAAGTCTTTATCATCAATTAACGTATTTTAAAAGGATGGCCTGATCGTAGTTCTTAACGATATTCTTTAAATTTTTTTCAATAGCAGACAATAATGTTAAATGCTTGGACTGTTTTTTACTTATAGGATTAGTAGGTGTTTTTGGCCGAATCCGTGACACCACCTCTATCAATATATAAGGTTATCATAAAGTAAGGGATATATTTTAAATTATGATAACTTTTTAACAAATTAAGTTAATAACAAGAAATAAATGAAATCTAATTGCTTATGAAATGGGATTTAGTATGCCCAAAACAGGTTACGGCAATTGCTCAATATAACCTCCATTTTGTTGTTGTAAGATCACCATCCTTACCTCCAAATTGTACACAGCATTTCGTAACATTTCTGGTTGAATTGTACCAATTTGCTCCGTAATACTGTCTTTTAATTCTTGTAGCGTAGTTGGTCGTCTTCTAAACACTAAACTTTTAAATAACCCCACAGCCAGTAATCCGCTGGGTTTAGATCAGGTGATCTTGGTGGCCATGAATTTACGAAATGTCTGCTTAACACGCGATCTTGAAAACGTTGGTTAACAATTCTTTGACTGGTCGAAAAATGTGCGGGGTGCTCCATCCTGCATAAAATGATGTTTTCAATTTCGTAGTGCTCGTTTTGCAACTGTGGAATAACATAATTTTGTAACATTTGCAAGTATCGTTCACCATTTACAGTTACAGATACGGCTTGTCCATTCTGCATTTCCTCGTAGAAAGACGGACCAATAAAAAATCAGCTGTAAAACCGCACCAAACGGTGACTTTCTTGTCATGAAGACCTTTTGAACGATTTGTTGCGGATTTTCTGCCGACCAGATTCTACAGTTTTGAGTATTGACTCCACCATTCAGAGTAAAATGTGCCTCATCTGTCCATAAAATACGGGATAACCATTCGGGTTCAATTTTCATCTGAGCCATTACTCGCAAAGAAAAATCGTACCTAGTAGCCAAATCTGCGTCCTTTAATTCAAACAGCATTTTCAGTTTATATGGATACATGTTTAGAATTTTGCGTAAAATTTTCCAAACCGTGGTATACGGCATTTGCAATCGCTTGGATATCGCATTTGCACTGCTGATTGCGAGTGAATTGCTTCTGGCTATGTCTTGATTTTCATGAAGAACCTCTGCAACTTGGACATCACTAATTATTGGTCTTCCTGATCTTGGTAAGTCAGTTACAGACCCTGTTCTTTCAAATTTTTGTATCAAATTGCGGTTCGCTTTCATTTGACAGGGTCCCGCTCTCAAACCCATTTTCGTGCGAAATCTTCGTAATCCAGCGGTGTAATTTCTGCCGGATTCATAATAGCACTGAACTAAACCAATTCTTGTTTGTAAATCCATGTTATTACAGTTGAGTCGTTTGAACTCAACGTTTACTTGAGTTTTAATTTCAAAATAAAACTTCAAATTGAATAATTTCGTTTTGACACTAGTGTCAACAATTGTTATGACAACGCTTTTGTTTCTCATAGATACGGTAAAATCCCATTCATTAAGCAACTAGATTTCGTTTATTTTATGTTACTAACTTAATTTATTAAAAAGTTGTAATGATTTAAAATATATCCCTTACTTTATGATAACCTAGTATATTGATGTGATAAAGGGTCATATAAAGATCAATGAGCACCACTCCGTGTAGATACATGCATGCCAAACCAGAGAAAAATAAAGAAATTTTTCTATATACTTATTTTCAGAGTAGAAATATTGTTTATTGTACTTTAAAAGCGAAAACTCCATGATATACAAGTTACATTCATTTTGCATAACATAATCTTTAAATAAAGTATAATACATAAGTTAAAAGTCTGTGAAATCCCCCTAATTAAAAAGGTACTTGATACCAGTTAAAACGCGTTTAGTTCATTGATTAAAAGTATTTAACGCAAAACGTGCAGTTGCCTACTTAAGGACGAGAAAAGTATTTTCTTTTCTAGATTATTCAAAAAATATCAAACCTTCATTCATTAAGTAGTAAAACAAACTATAAATCAAGTAACGGCTAATCAAAACAACAGATAAGCATTTTTAACGTTCATTCAATAAAGATGAATAGAAATTCCAATTAGGGAACTATAATATGAGATAAAACATTTAACGATTTAATAAATCAAAGATAACGAACGGATGACAGCAAGTTAGATAAGATAAACTGTAGAACTGTTTCAGAACCCCTCCAATTTTAACTACGTCACGAATCAAATACGCAATAACATCATCCTTTAGAGTCGACCAACAAAGTTGTAACAGTATGCCAACATAAATTAGTGAAATACGGTGTCTGCGAGCTGTAAAACGAAATAACCCTATGCACTTTAGCTGCTACTAAAATCAGTTAAAAAATTTTTAAAGTAAAAGGAAAACCTGATGATAATCACAACAAATAATAAAATTTCATTATGCTAAGTTGGTCTGACCCCGTAGTCTTTAGATTCTAGCAATTCAGTAGCTTTAACTTGATTGTATTTTTTCAATGAACGATGCAGTTCCGTTGTCTGTTTTGGTAATACACTTAAACGTAGTATTGTGACTTAACTATAATTATACTAGATTTTAGGTAATTACAGATATTTTGTGTAGTTTAGTGAATTGTGTAAAAGCGGTCGTCATTTGAAACACTTGTTGTGAAATCAATTCATGTGCTTGATGTGATCACAGAATAATACTAGCATAGGTAAGTTATTCCTTAAAAACGTATAACAAAACAGTAGTCCTAAGACTTTTACTCGAGTTGACTTAAGTCGGGTATTTAAAAACCGATCCAAGAGTAAAATATCTTATAGGTTTTTTGTTTAACCAACCAATTTCTATTGCCTCCCCAATTTAATGACATGAAACTAATGCCACCCTGTATTGAGGAAATGAAGAATCACTGGTTAAGACAATTAATTGCTTCATTCTCACTGTTCTTTAAATATTTTTCCATAGATTCTTCTTTTGGTCTTCATCTTCTTTGGCTTTTCGTTTCCGATATTGCGTCCCTGATAGTCTTTATGTTTTTCTATCTGACATCTGTTAGAATAACCTTCCTTTAATTTTAATTTTAACGTTCCACTGCAATACTGCAAATAAAACAATAGTGATATGATACTGTAACGAAAGTCAAATTTAAGTTTCCTATCCATTAAAACATAGGTCTAGTTATTTGCTAATATATATTCTATTTGCAGTTCTTATAATAATCAATTAGAATGTTGCCAATAATTTTTCCAGTAGTTACTAAATCACTACAATGCTGAAGTCTTAATACAAAAGTACTATTTCCTAATGTTAGTGCTGAGCTTATTAATTCTATGAAAGTATTTTCACTAGGAATCTTCTTAATTTATATTTGCTTAATAATCATAAATTGATATTGAATAAACATAGGCTACGCAAATTTATTTATATTAGATAAAATTCATCTCGACAGCTTACGCAAATTCATTTACTACGATACTTAGAATAAATAGCCTTTTTAAATAGATACGGCCGACTTTCATACTTCAATCAATTCAATCTACAAGCCTTCATAATCATAGCAAACCTTCTACTATCTAGCAGCTTTCTGTCAAGGTACGATTGGGTTTCTAAAAATATCTGACTTTATGAAAAAACGGTGTTGTTTTGTATACTGGTACTCCTTTGTGCTTTAAATAATTTTAACATATTCCTTCTAAATTTTCCTAAAACATTCTCTTCCTATAAATCCAACCCCCGCCTTCCAGCAAACACTTAATAATGCATATTTGCGTATATGCATAGACCATCCGGGTCGGTAAATGAAGTAAAAATATATTATACACACACACGCACACACGCACGCACGCACCCACGCACGCACTCGCGCGCACCCGCGCATGCACGCGCGCAATCACGCACGCACGCACGCCTTCATGCACACACACGCGCGCGCGCATACACACACACAAATTCCAAATGATCATTTTAAATCGAACTAGTCATTGAAAGATGGAAAATATAAGGTCCCGAACAGAATTCGAATATATACCTTCGACTGTCGCGATTGATGCGTTTTTTAATTACGCCTCTGAGACGGATGACAACAATTGGAAAATTATACAAAAATCTAAATCATGTACGTAGCCATATATTAACCTAAATTTCAATTACGTTTGGCATTTTTGTCAATCATATCTGACAGGGTTAGTGCTTTTTAGTAACGTAATTTATTAGACATGTAAATGGCATATCACATATACAAATTATTAAGCACCACCCTGACTTGTACATAATTAACCCTTAACTCATATACAATCCCATACGAACTAAACCGAACCATTACTTCTTCGTTGGTTCCTACCTATCTCTAAAGGAGTCGTTCTCCTACATTAAACGTAGCAAGTTGTACATTAGAGACGATGCTGTCTCCCTTACAATAAGATACTTTACTATCCAAGTGCGTGTCGTTTTAGTTGTCGGGATAAAAAACATTAGTACTCCATAATGGGATTTCTTAGATTGCGCTGATTTTTCTACGAGTGCTGAATGTGGCAAATATTTTGTGTTTCCATAGAACTCTACTGATTCTGTCTGTTGTCTTTAATGAATTGTAAGTATCCTGTAGTTAATGGTGACTTTAGCTCTGGTTTGGGTTTACCGGCTGGTAGTGACCTCTACGCGGTTCCGTGGCGTAATTGGTATTCGTGCGACTACCATGCCCAAGGTTCCGAGTTCAAATCCCGACATGGACAGTTTGAAAAATGTTAGGCGACTGTTTTTCAATAAAATACGCCCTCTTCGAATGAGAGCTAAAATGTATGTCCCGTGTCGCGCACGATAAAAATCTCTACCTTGCTTGGAACAGCAAAATTTAAAATCTCCACATACAAACTCGCTTCTTGGCAATTGTAGTACCTTCGGATGAAGTATTGGAAAATCAAATGTAGTAGTGTCTAAAATGTCAGGCAGATCCGTGGCATAGTTGGTTTGCGTGTGGCTACAAAGACCGAGGTTCTAGGTTCGAATCCCGACACGGACAGCTTGAAAACTGTTAGGCGAGCATTTTTCACGAAAAAACGTCCTCGTTCAGATAAGAGGTAAAATATAGGTCCTGTGTGTGAGTGTTATCAGACACGTTAAAGAACTCTACCTCGTTTGGAAAGACAAGAATTCGCCAAAATTTAAAATTTTCAGGTAAAAAACTCGCTTCTTGGTCAATGAAGTAACTTCGGGTGAAGCATTGGAAATACAAATGTAGGATTCCTAAAATGACGACGGCTCCGTGGCTTAGTTGGTACGCATTTGATTACTAAGTCGAAGATCCCGGATTCGATTCGCGACACGGTCCGCTTAAAAAATGTTAGGCGTGCATTTTTCCCAAAAATATACCCGCGTTCGGATGAGAGGTAAAACGTAGGTTCTGTGTGTATATTGTTACGCATCTTGAGCATGTCTGCCTTGCTCTGAATTGCAAGCGTTCGGCAAAATTCAATATTTGCAAGTAAAAAACTCGTTTTCTGACCAATGTAGTACCTTCAAGTGGAGCACTGGAAATAGTCCCCGTAATGTACGCGTCTCCGTGGATCAGACAGGTACGCATATGACTGCTGATCCCAAGCTCCCGGGTTCCATACCTACCTAACAGTGTGCAAATAAGAAAGAAAAGTAAAGTAAATAAAGGAAATCGCCCGCACTGAATACCGCAACAAAACAAGAATCCAAAGAATTAATGCCGTACAAGCTGAAAACATTGTAGAGTGGGATGAGTCACACAAAATTCAAAATAGGTAGTCTCAGGCAAAAACGACCTTAAAAAGATAAGCAGGTAGACAATTTCCATTGTCCGCAATCTGCGTAAACACATATTTGATAACGGAATGCCATGTTTAAACGTGATAATAGTATTTTCGAAGTAACTGTTTTGATGACTAATATTTCCGCACTTTGGGGCAAACACAACTGGCAAGCATTTCTAAACTTTGTTGATAGCAAATTCCTGTTTCATGCTAACACGTTAAACGTATTTCCAATTCCTAGGTTCATGATTTATTTAAGAGATGCAGGTGTTTAAGCTTCTTTCAGCGAATCCATAATGCAAGAATTTTTAGATTTTGATAACCAACGCAAATTTCCCACTTTGTAATAATAAAATCCTAGTTTTAGCACGTTATCAAAATAGAATAGATGCAACTTATTTAACTCTGTAACTGAATAATTAATAAAATTTTACAGGAAGTTTAGATAAATGATCGATTAAAAATTGAAAACGGAACAAACCCGCTACTCGCAAGCAAACTAACCGCGGAAACAATACTGGATATGCAATTTTAAACTAACTATGCGCCAAATTATTTAACTATAGAGACGGAACGTAACAACGCCATCGTTTGGATGAGAGGTAAAATGTAGGTCCCGTGCGTGAGTGTTATTACGTATCTTAAAGATCCCTACCTTGCTTTGAATAGCAAGGGTTCGGCAAAATTCAAAATTTCACGGTAAAAAAACTCGCATTGTGGTCAATATAGTGCCTTCGGGTGGAGCAATGAATAATCAAATATAGGATTATCAAAATTTGGCAGCTTGCGTGTTGAACGCAATATGCAACATTTGCACCGGTAGAAACGCTACTGGTTGTATGGAAATAGTCTACTATACCTGAAGCATTGCTTTCACGAAAAGAAGTTTAATTTTAACTTATTCATCTTTTTAAATTATATAAAACAAGGGATTGGCACAAACAAAGATAAGAAACTGGGAATTTTCATTAATGGACAACTTCTGAAATTAAAAATAAAGTATTAGAAAAATTATTTACAAAACCAATTTATTCTTATTTCAAAATGAATTTAATAAGATAAACTTGACGTCAAGTAAAATAGAATTCGTTTTAAAAATATTTACACAGCCATAACTGGGGTTCCTGAAAATTTATAATTAATAAGCAAATAAATAAATAGTTTTTAAAACGTGATATGGTTTAGTATTTTACCAAGTTCATCTTTTTACGTAGGCAGTGATGTGATTTACTGTTTATGTTCAACATTAACGTTTTAAGAATAGCAGCATGCCAAAATTTGTTTATTTATTAAAAGCTATTACCATGTCCCAACAAACAGACGATTAGCTAATCCTTAAAATCAAATTATCATGTACAGACGTTACAAAACAATGCTCGTGTCAGATTCACGGCCACCTATACTGAAAGCAATATGTAAATGAAGTAATACCGGACGCGGAAACAGCACAATTCTAGATTAGATATAAATCCTACTTTTGCGCAAAATGAAATTTATCTACTCAAATACCAAAATTGTATTTTTTAACATAACTTTACACCGGGAAATTTTTTAAATTCAAATATTTAAATGAAATTTTGCAAAATAACGTGACTGACGTCAAAGCTTGCTCAAAAATATACCTAAGAATACTGTTATGGAAATTTTATTAATAAAGTCATTTGGTTATTTAACAAAGGCCTTTGCCAACAAAATTTTGTGATAATTATCATTCAATTTAAAACAACAGACAGGAAGGTGTAATTTTATTTGCGTCAAAATTTCTAAAGGTGTTGGAACATGAGTAACCCATAAATAATGTAGCAGAAATACGAAAACAATAGGTTAACCTTCGGTTAATTTAAACATCTCAGTTTTTTGTTTAAAATTATTTAAAAGTTCAGTGTGCTTTTGTACAATTTTATGTTATGTAATAAGTTACTTATAACGGTGAAAACGCTATGTAAAAATATACCTAGAAGGTAACGGTCAGATAAAGTTAAATAAAATACGCGTTTCTCAAAGTTTGATTAGACTACATATTATTTTTGAATGACGTTATGTCAGATGTAGACAGCCAACAGTCAAATTCCTGGCTAAATCAACTAGTATTAATACAAAAAGATAGTTGCAAAGAGCAAATGAACTTTTAATATTGCAATATTAAATAAAAATACAGTTATAATTTAACCCTTTATGCAAAGTCAAAATTGCCCATTTCAAACCAAGGTGGTAATTAAAAGAAGGAAAATATAAAGTATTGGACAGGATTTAAACCTACTTTAATACTGCAATAAATTCTATTACCATTATAAACTAAATCCTTTATGAAGTCGCAAAACAGGAAGTCTTAACGAAGCCAAATCCGGTGATTTGGGTGCCCATCTGTGTTCGGTATTTGTAGGTCATATTTATTGTTCTGCTCTGCTTTTGTAAGCAACATACTATTGATACTACATTTCTACTACTAGGTACATTTTCTAATAATACTTCCAAAATTTTATTGTCACCATGAAAAATAATCGCCCCTAAAAGGTAATTACTCATAATCCCTGAGAACACATGAATCCGAAATGATTTTTATATCTTTTTGGAACTTGTAAATGAAGGTTGTTTGTGGTCAATAACATTTATTCTTTTGATCAAAAATGCCACAATTAAAGAAATTGCCTTTGTTAGTCCAAATAATAAACTATCTGCACAACGTTCTCTTTAAGTCGTACGAACTGGAAACTTAAACGAACAAAAATCCATTTTAAATATCCTGGCAGTAGTAGATTTATTGACTTCTACTTCTACTTCAGCGCAAGGGAGGTAGATGAATTGACTGCAAACTTGTAAGGATAAGTTCTTCAGCGAAAAGATTGGATATGTAATTTTGACCAACACATTAGAAACTATCGTATTCTTGCATCTTGTGATGGAGTCTTTAAATATTTTCATATTCAACAGCTGTGTTTCAAGAAAACTTTCCAAATACCGTTCAATTGCTCAATGAGGATATTTACATTACACACTATGTGGATACAAAACACATATACTATTCATTAATAGAATAATAATACTTTATTCTCGATATGAAGCACAAAACAAAAAAATTATTAAAGTAAGACTGTTTTGACTCAAATTTACTGCCACAAACTTGAAACTGTAAACAACTGCAACTTTATTGCACCAATCATAGTATACTTATGAACAATTATTAAAACATTAATTTCGAATGTTACTTTTAAGTTAAGAGTAGATTGTTTTATATTACCTGAATTGTATTTTTTTGTTACATTTAAATAGGGAAATAACAAATAAAACCGTTGACTATCGTTATTCGATAACGCCTAAAATAAAAATTACCTTTCTGCCGGTGTATTATTAAAAGGCATAACGTTTGTTACAAACGCTTTTTTCTAAATCCCCAACGTAGCCATAGATATAATGAGGATTAAAAATGCACATTTTTGTTCTTCGTAGATATTTAGAAAGCCTAACGTGACAGCAAATTTCTGAAAAGAGATTATTAAACAGCACTAAAAATTATATAAAATTACCCACTTGACTGATAACGAAGTGTCGGACTGAATTCGAACCTATAACTGTGCGTTATACAGATATGTGCTAAGAAGGTCAAGAAAGGCGAAGTGAATTAGGCCATTGATTAAGTTAAAAGGAATTTAAATTTCCTAACGAAGGAACGTGTTTCAATTGAAAAGGTTGAATTTCTAGGAATGTGTTCATTGGCCTTCTAGACTAATCAAGTACTAAAATAGAACATAATGTGAATGATAAAATAGCTGAAGGGCGACAATAGAATTCGCGAAGACAATTAACTATAGAAATAAATCTTGAATTTTGACAAGATAAGGTACATGACGTCAATTATATCATGGCTCGAGGCTGTTAGAAAACAATAAATCTACAAATGTTGCATCAAGCCTTCAAAACCGATCAATATCAAGTTTCACGAATGAACTAAAAAATTATCGATATCACGATATTTCGTTCTTATAAAAAGAAGTTTAGAAGGCGGATCAGTTGCTATTCAAACGTCACTATGCTGGTTCGAGAATACGTTACGTAGTATTTAGTTCCTGTAGAAAACAGACGATTTTATTGACGGTGTTAAAAATTCATTGCTACTCGAAAGGGAGTAGATAATTACAATGCTCTTAAAAATGGAAAGAAAGAATTAAAACAATTGAGATGGAGTATATGGAATGAGAATGGTTTATTACACGTTATATGAAGCAATTTGCATGGAAAGGCAAACTTGATCAAACAATTTGAACGATTTTGGAACAGTGATCTGGATAATAAAATTATATTATTCAACATTTTAATTAGTTAAAGTTGTATGATAATATGTTTGTTTTGTGTGCAAGTCTTTGTGCGAGAACTGTATGTACAAGTCGATAATTCGATCTGAATGGTGGCAGCCTACGATGAGCTTTTAGCCAATAAATAAAGAATAATTAAACCTAACAGATCGAGCATGTTTAAATCCGATTTCAAAGGATTTCAAAGAAGTTACGATTTGAATGGATTCATTATTATTGTGCAAGATTTCTTTGCTTGAACGGAATAGAATTGCTTTCCGGCATACATATAAAAATGAGTAATGTTTCGAAGTCCTGTTACGCGATAGTGTTGTAGTTTCGCTTATTAAAATGATAGAGGGAGACGTTCGTTCGGTTAGTAACTTATATAGATGCATTGCAGTTTTTCAACTGATTACTTATATTACTTTGTTTCCGCAAACGTGTTTATTCAATAAAATTGTTAGGTTTATTCCTGTTTGCATTCAACTTCATGAAAAAACAGCTGTCTTTGTAAACATCGTCGTTCATGGCTTCGAAATATATGGTGGGATCTGAGTGATCATATGGAGAAAGAGGCGGGGTTTGTTTTGCTGAATTTCTTTGAAGAATGTTCAGGTGTCGTAGAATTTTCAAGGTACGAAAACAGAAAGTCGGCGATGAAGGAGTTGATGACCCAAAGTTTCCGACTTAATAAGACCCTCAAAAAGTGCCCATTTTGAACGCATCCATTCCAACAGTGTATGTATACAAGATTTTCTTTCTATGTATTGATAATTTGGTTTCCTTTAAGTCAGCTCACATTAGTTGGCTTTATTTACGTCACGTTTAGAATTTGTAGGACAGAGATATTTAATTTTTTTGGTATAAAAAATTAATTTATAACCATATAATAAACAGTCTAGGGTTTTAAAGAAAATCAGGTAGAAATATGTTGTTTACATTTGGTTATTGTATGTTAAAGTTTACAGATTCACGTTCTAATTAATTATAAAGTATAGTTTGAGGTATATAGAATGTGGGTACGTGATTGATTTTAAGTCATACTGAGATAAACACCAAGTTTGTGTAGAAACAATCTGATAAATTTTAATTGATTTGGTTTAATGTTATGAATATGCTAATGACAACAGCTTTTATTGTTGGGGTATTAATTATAAAATACGATTAGCATTGGCTATCTATACGATCTTCTGAATAAAATTTAGAGTTACACTATTGTTTAGATGTGACAATAATACATCACTCTTTACCGCTGCTACAAAATGCATTTCGTGTGGTAGATGGTTTTGTTTCCTTACTGCTGTTGTCTACTATTACAGTATTTTCTTGGCTTTTATTTATCAAGAGTTGTCTTTAAGGAGTGCTTGTGGACACTATGTAAGTGCGCGTATATATACACCTACAAACAGTACCTTCAATATAGAGTTGCGTTTTAAATGGACCACTCTCTACTTTAAGATTTTTTAGCTGGGGGGATACACTGTTGTCATCCATATAAAAAGAGTTTTACGTTTGAAACTCGGTACTTATAGAAAGCACCAATATTTCGATTATTTTTATCATCTGTTTAAGTAACTGCACTAGCACTGCCGAATGTAAGATTCGTGAACTAACAAAAATTCCATATTTATTTTATTGACAATAGTAAACCGTATATGATTGTTGTTTCTAAGGATATAATTGTTAATAGTCTAATCTCATTTGACGATTTTCGCACTGCATTGGTTACACAAAAATCATGTTAATTTTTGCTCCTTAAAATAGTTACTATTGTAAACACTATTAATGGATAGAGTTGACTGTAAAATTAATAAATTCAACATTGTAATTTGATGTATCCCTTGCCATACAGAAAGTGCACGTATAAAATTTTATTTCAGATATATTACTAAATCAGAAATAATGTTTCAAATCAATATAGGGATTGAAAATAGAATATACTAGAAATTTCAACTTAAACATTTCTATTACTGGTGGAACGCAATCACCAGTTGTGCTATCGCAACGTGAACATAACTGGTAGCTTAGTTATAATACCACTTACTTAATTTAGAAACCGTTTCAATTTCTAGTTATTTAAATATGCTGGTTCGTTACCCTTTTATTATTTCAAGTTAGCTCAGTTAGGCAACCTAGGTTGCTCGTCCTTTATTTAATTCACAAGTCCATGTGTTTATACTACATTTTCTGGTTTTTATCTAGACATGTGGCTGATAAGAATTCCCTGAATGTTGCTACCATTAACATGTTCTAATATTAATATTTCGTGTTTGTTTTGAGTATAACTGTTCGTTATCTTTTTAAAAGTTACCAACATCCTTCACAACCTGCATAAGGGAATACTATACCGTGATAACAGGCGACTGTTTACTCAACTCCCTATGATATGTAGATTGCTTACATTCTAGAAATGTTCAGGGGAATTCTTTAGGCTATATGATTTACCCAATAATTTAGTGATTGTATTTAAATGTACTAGTATAAATAGGTATTTTTTGTGCTTTTATCTTTCAGTAGCTTCTATTCAGAACGACTTCGGTCTGTAAAAATATAGTAACTGATTAGGTTTGCTCATATGGAGTAAGTAGTTAAGATTCTGAGGATATTTATTTTATGAATGTTTATGCCGCTGTGTAAATATGGCTAATTAGTTGTTTGCTGTGCCAATGCAGATTGCTGTTAATTGCAGTGGTTAAATGCTATTTAATTTTGTTATACTAAATTATGTGGTAATATTTAAGGGGTGTAGAACAGAGTAGTTCTTTATTTACAAAATACCCTTCAAATTGATTGTTACTAGATATAATTAAAATTTAATGTTAGTACGTGAGGAGTGAAGAATTCAGAGGGTTGTCCTTAAACCAGTAATTTAATGTTGTTTTGCCATTTAAATTTATAAAAGTTATATTTTACATGTTATTTGTGTTTAATTTCAGATACACATGTTCTAAGAAAAAGGCGAATTGGTACTGTCTTGTTCTTCTATGGTGTTCCCCATCTCTGACTGTGTATAGCGCGGCATTAATTTTTTTCTCTTTCTCTCCCATTCTATGTTACCGTAATTCGAGAGAGTTCACTCCTTACTACCGATTTCGTGCTTTTCTTACTGGCCCTCTCGTCTTACGGGTAACAATCATATGCATGCTTTTTTATATAGTCCAAATACATTAATACACTCATGTAAAATTTTATTTGATGTTAGGACTACATGTCGAAAAATGTTACTGACATGAAGCATTATTATTGATTGGCTTTCGTTTAAATATCAGTTAATACATAGGTAGTTCTACCGTGCATATACTAGATATACCTTCTTAAAATGATTAACTGCAATAGATATATTATACAGAAGTATGAAAATTCATCTTTGTTACTTACGGTTCAGTCACATTCTAATTTTTGTAATGTGGTATGTGGCCCACATTGAGACGAACTAGACAAGCACAAGCGCACCACACACACGTACACACCCACGCACGTTAGTCCGACAGCTCGCACGCACACGTCACTCACCTACCTTCCCACCCGTCCCCACCTATCCATCCGCACACCAGCCCGTACACTGGCTCACTCACACGCACACAATGCACGTACAACGCACACACGCACGCATCCACCTACGCAGAACGCATTCACGTTTGCTCGCCCGTACTCACCCACGCACACATATACGCCAGCATGTATGAACGCATTTACGCATGCATGCACGCGCGCACACACACCCGTCAAATCACATCCACACTCATACACACACACAGTTACACTCACAAGTACCCACGCACGCACCCATGCACACACTCGTACACGCACACAAACACACGCGCGCGCGCACACAAACACACACGCGCGCGCGCACACACACACACTCACACTAATGAATAAGAGGAAGCTACAACTTAAGACTATTATGCAAAACATAAATGATCCTTTCAAATAAAGCTACAAGTTGGAAAAGAAAAATATAAAATTATATAACGTTTCAATCTACACTTTGATGCGAAACCAATTAAGCCACCGTGGCTAGTAATTCAATATAAAGATTGATAAATTCGAATCTCATAGGCAACCATACAACACCTAACATTCAATTATGTTTGAAGTTTTTCTTTAGTGTATGCGACAGTGTCAGCTTTTTGACGTTTATTTTTAATAGATATTAATTAATAAGATGACATTATAGCGTAGGCTTTGTCCAAAACCTAAATTTTCGTTTCAAATTTAGCTAGTAATTGAAAGGAAAATATAAGGTCACGGACACTATTAGAACTTGTAACGTTTCAATTTGAACTTGGGAACGCTAACCAATTTTATTACAGGTCTCGATGACCCAATCGGTTAGCACATTCAAGTAAAAATTAAATAAATGTAGGTTCTAATCCTATCTGTGATCTTATATTTTACTTCTTACAATTATTAATTCTATTTGAAAAGATCATTTAGACTCTGCATAAAAGCGAACTTATAATTTGATCTCATTAATTAATATCGTAACATTAAAAATCAACTTGTCGTGCAACTATCTTTATATTTGCAGTCAATAATTGGCTATAGCCATGAATTTAAACGGCGCTCCTTATCCATGTCGGACATACGCCAAAAAGCTTGATTAACGAAAACACCAAACGTAATCGGAAGTTAGGTTGAAATATGGTTGCGTACGCGTTTAAATTTGTCCATCTTTCCATTTGAATTACCGGTTTCGGAGGATTAATGTAAGTACAAATTGGAACATTAAAATTCGAATTCTATCCGTGGACTTGTTTCATTCTTCCTATTACTAGCTCGATTTAAAATGATCTACTGTTCGTTTTAAATCGAGATTTACATAAAAGCCTTGTATATTAGTAGCAATTGAACATTTTGTTATGGGTTATCAATTATTAAACATCCAAATATGTAACTGCAGAGCGCGATACTTTTAATAGTATATTATATTACAAGCGGTCGGAAAATGTTTCATTCCGAGGGTGATATTGCTGACCGGCCCATAAAGCGAATATATAAATTTCACTTGTTTGCAAAGGCACTAATTATGATATAATTTAAGCCTTCTCATACCTCGGTTTGCTTTTATTGAGTAATAAATTTGGATTTGCAATTCCTGCAACTTCTTTAATTCAGAAGGAGGAAAATTCGCTATCGAACGTACTACGAATTAAATCTATCTTGCACAGATTTACTGCTTAAACGAGGAACTGTCAGTTTCACATAGACAACCGAACAACTTTTCGACAGTGGAATGAAACTCTGATCTGCAATTTTCCGTCTCAAGATGCGTTGTGAGACAAAGGAATCGTTGATATGTAAACCTTCCGTAGGTTAATAATTAATGTACTCATGTGCTATTATGATTCTGAATAAAATATGTTACTGTAGAAGATAGAGACGCAAATGCGATTTTTTTCATAAATTTTCGCACATTATACGTTTGTATTACAAGCATTAACATTTACCTAAAGTTATGTAAACGGATAAATTGCTTAATCGATATTAGTTTTTCAAAATACAACTTATAGCTCTTTTTTTAAATTTATCTGTTAACGCAGAGATTTTTGCTATTCTCGATAATTCTGTATATCTCCATATGAGTGGGATAGTCCACTAGTACGATACAATTTTGGTCTGCTCCATATTCTCTATGTTCAATGTGTTTTATGATTCTATAAATAAAATGAATTCTGTTTTAGCATCTGGTAAATGTTCAATGTTGTAAATAACAAGATTTCAAGGGCAAGTACGGTTGCACTTCAATAAAGTATTACAAACAAACAACAATAGATACCTTTCCATGACCTTGAATATCGTCAATCCCGAAAAGAATTTTGGTATTTTTATCTTGTTTCACAAGTTAGATATAAATTTATTTTTAACTATAGACCAAACTTCAGCTTTATAATAAAATACTATAGAACCATATGTGAGAAATAATTTTTGTTACATTATACAGTCGAGCGTATTTACAGACATCTGCCAATAGTTTTTCATTAAACAGTGTGACCAAGAATAATGGTTTTTCTTACAATTCTATACACTTTAAAATTAAAGTTGTATTGCCATGGACTGTCCGTTGCCTTGCAGGTTCCCTTGTTGACTATTTTACAGATTCGTCGTGCACTAAACATTTTTAACAATTCAGCGTCATCATCGGGTGCTGTCAGAGACAATTGCAAATGTTTTCCTGTACTTGTTTAGAAGAAGTAATCTTTTAGCATATGATTTTTTTCGTCAGATTATCGCGTTGGTAATTTTGGACTCTTAATCCCCCCATTTTTGCAGAATTTATTTTTGCTGCTTGGTGGTACGTATTTCTGTGCTGGACTTTTTTCCATCCATCTTTTGTAGGTGTAAGTTATAACGAACGTTTTCTCGATCATTAATCGATGATTTTGTGAATTGGCAGTGTTAGAAGCGGGTAGTGCTTCTCAGCACTATATACCGAGCACCTCTTGAGCAAAGTTTGGCTTAGAGCGGAATTTTTGAGTTTTTCAACCGTGCACCAAAATCTATTTAATAATTTAATAATAATAATTTAATAATTTCTTTGTTAAATTTAGAGCCTAATCTTCAATAAATTTTGTTTGGCTTTGTGAATTGAGAAGTTAAATAAAAAATTACCACTTGATGCAACTATTAATTCCATTTTACGTAATTTGTTGTTTTTATTGATTTGTTCCTTTACGATACTTGTCAGTGATGTAAATTTGGGTGTGGGGTGGCCGATTTCGGATTTAAACAACTTTTTTGTTAGTCGATTTTGACATTTTCAAGTACGAGGGTTTTTGATCTGCTTTCTTCCGAAATTGGGTTATTATCCTTGCGGATATTCATTCGTAACGTTCAGGAATTTTCAGCTATATTTTGGAACGCTTTCATTTCTAATTCCGCGTAACTTGTTCGAATAGTGTGACACTTATCACATTCATAAACATATTGAACTAAATTTATTTGCGTGTCAAATTTATTTTTAAAGTTTACATCGCTTTAATTTAGGTTATCAACTTGTCATGTTAAGGTAAATTGGATTTGGAGAATAATTCACAAGTTGCAATAACTTTATTTTGACATTTATCGGTAGTTAGTATAATAAGACATTTCTGTTTGCCATACATAGAATTAGATTCATTCTTGAAGTTAACTACATTAATATATGTATATATATATATATATATATATATATATATATATATTGCCGCGGACTCTGTGTTTATTAAGCTTTTAACATCGAGCCCCAGCAATGGGCCAACATAAAATTTTCAAAAAAAAATAAAAAAAACTTCTAAATTCAAAAAAAATTTGTTACCCTACCTTTTTGACGCCTTCGTATGTCTCTGTTCTTCCTGGCTAGCTCAGCAATCGGCCTCTTCTTGAATACCTATCATTTTAAGTACATACCTCTCACTCACACACACACACACACACACACACCATCAAATGAAATTACCAAAAAAATACAACAAGAATACAACCTTTTATTTACACATATTAACAAATAAAATATTTACACCTTGGTACAAACGGTTTGGTACAATTGTTACCAGCTCAATTATTACATACTTTAATGTCCTTGGTTTTTTAAATATATTTTAACACATGATACGAGTAGATGGGCCCCACATGCAACCCTAGTTTGACTTCATTCTGGTCTATTGTGAGCTCATTATAACCCAGTTTTTGTAAATGCTTTTAAACCTTGCATTTAATTGAAAACAAATTTAAAGACCCGTTACTCCTTACAATAACAATTTATAGCATGAATAAACCTTTATATCAACAATAAACCCTTTTTTAATAATCAAAATTAATTGTCCTGCACATGTACCTTTTTAAACAAGTTTTAAAGATAATAAATACGCCACCAATAAGTCAAACACACAAACACAAAAATATCAACACAAATGTTTATACAAAAACAGAAATTTAAAGTTCGTTACCTGGAGTCACCTTCGTTCCTCGTCACCGCTGAAGATGATTACCAGAAACCCTCGTCGTTGTGTCCATCTACTGCGATGATACCAGGATCCACAAATCCCCACCATCCAAATCTCCGCTACCACTACTGTTCTTCTCCCCAGATATTAGCTTTGTCGCAAACGTAACATTCCATACCAAATATTTCATGCATACAAATTACGCTTTCAGCTTCGTTTACCCCAAATATCATCCCTTCATTTAATAGTTACGGCACCTTTTATCTAAACGAGCACCAACTCGTGCAATATCACTTTTATAACATGCGGTATGCTACTACAGCTTTCATAATTTCTAAACAGGATGTTGCTTTACTGACTAAACACACAATAATTGATAACTATAAGAGCTTTTACTACTATTATGTTGTAGATCTAAGCACGGCCTCAGATCTAAATCGAAAGATAGAAAGGGAGCTTTAATATCTTTGTTCGTGTACTTATATCATTTTCAACCCCCAGTGGAACCTGTTTCACTTGAAAAGCTTATTTTCCAAGCTGTTTCTTAAAATTTTGAATGAAACGAACATTGACTTCTCAAAAATCCCACTTTCGTCGTGCTGTTACACAGAATTTTGTTTACTATCATAACAAACGCGCTCTTCTTGAAAACTGCTGGCTATCAACCAATGATATACTTTTCCCTCGTCACAACGCTCCACCTCTCAGCTATCTATCTCCGTTCTACGCATATTTGTTGTCTCCTTTAGAACCCCTCTTAAGTTACAGAAAATCGATATTGTCGTCGTCCTTCACAATTACCCGTGTATTTCTTACGTGACTTCTACCCAACGCTTTCGTTACCTGCTTCTCTGTCTGTTTTACATTATCGATCGTTTATTCCACTCACTCTTCAAAGTATTTGATATTTAAAGCAGTTGGTCAAATCGACCGCTGCAAACAATTTCATAGGAATTCTATCTTCAAGTTTATTTAAGTTCCCTGAACGTGACATTTAACAACAGGTGTTTCTTGAAACAACCGACCGTTTAAAATAACAATTCTCGGTTTCTTCCTTTCTTAGTATTTGTATAAATGAACGTTGGCTTTTAAAATGGAAACATTTGCGTTTAAAATTATTGATTTTCTATGCATGCAAGCTCCCTTATTGCTTCCATGCGTTTGATTAAAACTTGATATATTTACTTATGCATATCCTGGAGCCTTTATGTATTCGAAAACTTTCTTCCTTCCAATTTAAATATAGAAAAATACCTTAATAACCGTCCGTTTTCACTATATAAATTAATTAATTTGGCGCGTAAATAATTCGCTTCTGTTTCTATATACACGGTTGCTAAAATTTTATCATCTACACCTATTTAACCTCTAAATCCACAACAATATATATATATATATATATATACATTAATATATATATATATATATATATATATATTCTTGAATTTAATTACTATGTTTTTTTGTCTCTACTATTTTATATAATATAATTACTCCTCCTTTAAACAAGATTTTATTATACGACTTTTGTCGTCGTCCCTAATGATTTCAAATCGAGGTGCTTTAGCAAACGTTTGGTTGGTTTTTCTTTTACTAATTACTATATTTTATATGCCTCGACTATTTGAAACTTTAATCTCAGGGTTTTCTCACCTACTCACCGTGGGTTCAATCGTGAGTAGATGTGCAATACCCAACCAAACTGCACCCTCGTTTGTTTTACCACTTTTGAAATGTACTAAATTTATTTTGATATGCCAAATCTTAATAGATCAACGATGCCTGATGTCAAATTAATTTATGTAACTTTTATGACTTTAATTTCTGACGTTCTAATATATTCACGGTACTTACCAGAAATATACTGCGCTGAAGGCCTTCCTTTGACTGCTGGCTCAAGTTCGAAATTGCCGTACGCACTTTCACACAAGATTCTCCAAAATTGTCCTCTTGCGCACTGCCTCCAGGTGTTTGTAAAACAATTTTGATGCCCCAAACCTGAAATAATGTTACCCCAATTTAGAATTTAGTAAAACCTTTATCTACTTTCCCTGCGTCAATTCTTCCTCGCCGTATTCCTATCTCCTGTTCCTCTGCTCCGTATCCCGTTTAATTCTCTCTTCGCACAACCAAATCAATCCCGCTGTCTTAATACAAATCACTCCTAATCCTGCTATACCAATTGTCCATACGATGTCCTTCTGCCGTTATATCTTCTCAAATCAATCCAAAATTCTTTATATCGCCGATGCCTTCTTTATCCACTCCAATATCCTGCTGCCGTAATACCCAAATCTATCCCAAAACCAACACTAATCTTCTCAAATAATATACCGTCGCTTTCTCCTTTACATCAATAACCACTTCCAAAATCTTCTTTACATACACGCTGACTTTCCCTTTTCACTTTTAAACACTTTATATACTTTCTTTTATACTTGGATTAAATAATACTCGATGAATACACAAATAAACTTTTATTTCAAAACTATTTTACAATTTTAACGCAGGTTTCATAAATAGGTCTGTATCTGAACAAATTTTAAAAAGAAGTCCCTTATTTATATTGCTTAGTTATTAACTAAAAAACTTAGCTTACTACAATAACATTTTTACATACATAACATCCAATAACAAATCTCCTATCTTTCAGTGTCCAACATACCTTCGCTATAGTCTTTATAATAATTTTAAATTTCTACCATTGGTCCAAAACACTTCACTAAACTCCAATAACCTTTTACATTTTGATTCACATTAAATTTTGATTTACAATTCGTCTAAAAGTTTGATTCTATAAAAGGAAAAGCCAAATAATTCATACACGACCTGGACGCTTTGTTATATTGCAGATATCCATAAATGCGTCCGGCTTTCCGACGGCAAATGTACTCTCAACTGGCTCATGAAATATCAACTCAGTATAAAACCTCAAGTACCGTGCATTATATCAACGTCATAAAGTCATGTTACTACCTTTTGGCATATAAGTTTCAATCTGAAATGGTACATACTTTAACGTATGTAAAGTATAGCAAAATTTATAGTTTTAAATTATTAAATCTGAAATATTTACCCTATCGCTTGGCATACACCCTATTAATACAAATATACCTTTAGAAACCTTCTAACCCCTCCCTTACACAATATTTGGCCCCACTGGTTTTAATGAAATTGGAAATTTCATATGTTTTCTCTTCCCTGGTGTGCAAAAATTTCTGATTTTCATTCAAAACCATCCTTTCGTTGTTTCTATTTTACTTTGGCAACCCGCATTCGCCTTTCTCTCACATCTATTACACTACGCTATTATCTAACCTATACTATACTACTATAACAAAACAAAAACAAAAACTAAACTAAACTTTCCGTTGCATGAACCACAATTTAACCTATCCTATTAAACCCTCTTCCTGTACTACTCTATATGGTTACAAATTCTCCAAATGAAAACGCCCGCGATACCCCCTGTCATATTCTCCAGCTCAAACGTATTGCCTTCAGCAAAACTACGCGTGATCCTGTACGGCCCTTCATAAGGAAACAACAGCTTCGCGCAAATGTTTTTGTCGCGGTTTGAAACCCTTAATCGTTTGACGACTACCAAATCCCTATTCCAAAAATCGTTCTTTCTTAATTTTCTACACCTTCGTTCGATGTCCCTACGCTGCATCCTTTCAATTCTGCGCCTGGCATTACTTAGCAACTCTGTTATGTCTTGTACCTCGACTTCCTCCTCCATGGTCTCGCTGGTATAATCCTTCGCATTAATGTTACCGGACATGTTTTCGTAACCGAACTCGGTACGCTGTTCATAAAATTTTCTATTTGTGGTAGATACCTAACCCATCTGTCGTGATGTTCCTGTGTCGCTAATCGTAAATATTTTATCACCTCTCGTATGTAACGTTCGCATGGATTAGCTTTCGGATGTCGTATGCTACTAAATGATACTTTAATATTTGCCCTTTTTAACCCGTTCCTGAATCTTTGATTGTTGAAATACGTTGCGTTGTCTACCAAAACTCTTTTTATCTTCCCGACCTGGCTTTCAAATTCTCCAATTGACTGCAATGCATGCACCGTGTTACTCCGTCTTGCAGGAAATAATTTTACAAATTTAGAAAAAACGTCGACTACCACCAAAATATGTCGATACCCCTGTTCACTCGTGATCAGGTTGCTTAAATAATCAATCGCCACCAATTCCAATGGTCCATTTACGCTCACGCTCATCGGCATATTCTGCAGCACCACGTTCTTGTCTTTACCTAGAATGCAAATTTCACACCGATTTATCCTTTCCTTTATCACCGTGATATCATTTTTTGCATAAAACGCCTCTCTGAATACTAAAAATGTTTTTCTGATACCTATGTGTCCGAATTTTAAATGAATTTCGTTTATGATTTCAGCGGCAACGTCTCTTGATAGCACTACCAGCTCTGCATCCCTATTTTTTCACCACAAACTGCCCTACGATGGTAAATCCCCTGTACTCTTCCATATTTTCTCTTGTAAGTTTCTCTCGTATCGAGCTCACCTCGCTGTGCCTCTGCGCCTCTATAAGTTTGGTGTTTGTCCATCGACCAACATCCCTGAATTCCTGCAAAGCAATTAAACACCCGTTTATGTCCTGATTCGATTCCACCTGCGGTCTGCTCAGAAAATCCGCCGTCACATTCTCCTTTCCTGGCTTATGCTTAATTTCGAAGTCGTATTCCTGTAACACCAATGCCCATCTATACAATCTGCTGTTTAAAACTCCTTTTTCTTCATGAACGTTACCACCGTGTTGTCGGATTCTATTAGAAATTTCTTACCTAACAAATAAAACGCAACTTCTTCACCGCGTATACTATGGCCAACATCTCCTTCTCTGCCGTCGCATACCTGGTTTTTGCAGTCTTACAACACCCTAGAAATGAAAACAATTGGTACTTCAACTCCATCCTGTATCTGCACCAACTCAGCCCCGATTGCATATTTCGACGCATCCGTCCTCAAAATAAAATCATCTTTAAAATTGGGATATTTTAATGCTAACTCCTTGTAAATGCATCTTTTAAATCCTGGAACGCCTTCTCTCGTTCAGCAGTCCACTTCCATCTTTCCTTTTCTTTAACAAACTCACCAACGGTACGCACACTTCAGAATACCTCGGTATAAACCGTTTGTAATAATTTAGCACCCCTAAAAATCCTCGCAGCCCTCTCACATTCTTTGGTCGCTGAATGTTTTCAACTCGTCCAATCTTTTATTGCAAATTTTCATCCCTTGTTCGCTAATTTCAAACCCTAAGTATGTAACCTTGCTTTTAAACAACTCGCATTTTCTACGTTCAGCTTTAAACCTCCTTCGTCCAGTCGTTGGATCACCTTTTCTAAATGCTCCAGGTGTTTTGCTCGTCCCTTGAAAAAATTAACAAATCATCGACATAATGCGAACAGAAACATTCATATTCATTAAACAACTTCTGCATCGCTCTTACAAGTGCTGCCGAAGAATTACTTAAACCAAATGGAACTACAGAAAACATATAAATCTCGCCTTCGATACTAAATCCTGTAAACTTTTACTGTCTTCATGCAACGGAATTAACCAAAACGAATTCTTTAAATCTAATTTGCTGAAAACTTTCATTTCATATACTTTATACAATAAATTATCCAACCCTTGTGGTTGCTCATACTGCGGTTTTGTAATCGCATTCAATTTCCTCGCATCTAAACAAATCCTTATATCCCTTTTATTTGGTTTTGGTACTATAACTACTGGGTTCACATATTGAGTTCTCGCTGGTTCTATAATACCCTCTTTTAACATCCTGTCTATCTCTATTTTAACCCTATTTCTTATGGCAAACGGAATTGGATACACCCTTGTATTAAATCCGATGTCTTCCGTGACCTCCAACTTATGTGTGTACCGCCTCGCAAATCTTGGCTCTTCATTAAATAACCCTACATATTTATTAAATAATTCTCCTAGCTTCATCTTAGTATCAATACTCACTTTCCTTATCTGTTCATCATTAATTAATCTTACAAACATATTACATAATCGTACTTTAACCTGTCCATCATTATACTCTTTAATCATTCCTAATCCTGTACTATCTATATCATTTCCATTCCTATTTTCCTCACTAACCGTAGGCACCACCCATGACCTATCTTTATCAAATATCCTAATTGACCTATCCTTTCCATCTATATTCAATCCAAAATCCTCTATAAAATCCATACCCAATATGAAGTCTAACTGTAACCCTTTCGTAATTAAAAACTCTGCATTCCTGCTTCTTTATTTCCTATATATATCGGTACACGGATAACATTATAAATCGTCGTAAGCTTTTTGTTCATCGCTGACCATAAATTAACCCCTCAATTGTTCCTATTCTTTCCTTTAAAAATTCTCCATGTTCGACTACTACCCTATCATTTACCAGCGACAACTGTGACCCACTATCCACTAAAGCAACATAAACACGGTCCCTTAAACTAATATTTATAAATAACAAATTCTTTTTATTAAAAATGTAACTGTTTAACAACAAATCCCTTATACTATAGCAAACATCAATCTTTACTCCTAAGCAGTCGGTCGTCCAAAAATTCGCGTTTTTTTCTTGAGGCGACTCGTGAATTTCCACCACCTCAATCCTATTCGGGTCCGTTGTAATTGCGCTCGTCGTCATATGTTGGACGTTTACGTCCCTGTCCGTCCGGCTATTTCCATTTTGTATTCCTCCCCCAGTCGTCCGGCCGTCATTCTCGCCGTTGTCGTGCCGGTTTCTATTTTGTCCATTGTAAGCGTTATCCCGGTGATCCCTATTGAAATACGGTCGTCTATGTGCCTCGTGTCCCCAATGATTCCTATGTCCGTAGTTAAAATTTTCCTGTCTATAATTTTGTCTGTTTTCGTGGTACGGTGGTCGTCGACTGTCTTCCCTGTAACCCCTGTTTTGTTCCCAATGGTGTGTCCGCGTTTTCGCTTCCAGTACTGTCGCTAGGTCGAAATTTCTCATTACTCCCAAGAATTCCCTCAATGTCTTGACATTTTGTACCACTACAACTCTGGTAACCTCCGGTTCCATATGACCTGCCAGTAGAAGTACAATGTCGTCCTCGCTCAGTTTCGGTGTTAAGTGTTGCGCCTGATTGAACTTGTCAATCGCGTATTCTTCGCGCGTGCCGTGAGTCCTGCTATAATGTCCTGTAATTAGGTTCGTCCTTATGTCGGTCTGATGTGTAGTGTTCCAAAACTGTTCTATAAATAGTCGTTTGAAGTCCGCGTCCGTGTCATACTGTTTACGAATAATGTTATGCCACTTTTCGGCGTTTCCTGTCAAACTCGCCCCCACAATCTGTAATTTTGTTCGTTCGTTTTCTGTCCCTACGATCTCGTCTAGTCGGTCCAGGAATCCCATGGGCTGTTCTGTCTTACGTCCCTCAAACTTCGGTAAAGCGTCCCGGCTTAATCGAAAGTGCGGTCCGTAGTCTAGTCCAATTCGCCTCCTTTCTATGTCGTCGAGTTTCTCGTGAATTTGTCTAACGTCCTGTCCTACCCTGGTTTCTAATCCCGCGACTTTGTCGTCAAGTTTTTCGTCCAGTTTTGTCCTACCGTGTACGTTTTCGTTTTGTATGGTTTCTAATGTTTGTCCTAAATTTTTGTAGTTGGTTCTATGTCGTTTGTCACATGTTTCTATTTCCGTGCTTAAATTTGAAAACCCGCTAATCATTGTTTCTTCCACTGTGTCTACCCGTGTCTTAATTTCTGTTCTAAGGTCAGTCCGTGTCGCGTTCAAGTCTCCTTGCAAATGTGCCCGTGTGTGTTCTAACTTGTCGTCAACCCTGTCTATTTGTTGTTGGACCTCTGTCCGCACGTCGTCTTTGCAATCTGTATTTGCGTTAGTAAGTATTCCTGTGTGTGGTTCATTTTCGCCGTCAGGTCCGCGTGCGCTGTCCTAAATTCGTCCCTTAATTCGTTATGTGATTCCATAATTTTTATGGCTAACGCCGCATTCGCCTCTTTTTGTTCCGTGCGTGCATCTCTTTGTTCTGTCCGTGATGTCTTAAGCTCTGTTTTTAACTCCGCCAGTTCCGTGTGTGATTCATTCATTTTGTCCGTTAAATTTTCTGCAAACTCATTAGAAATCTCCTAAGGTCCTGGTTTCCGTCGGCTTCTGCTGCTCTCACCTCCGGTACCGTCGCCTGGTCCAAGTCCGTGTCTGTCATCTCCAACTCTGTCTGCATCGTGTCCGTCTCCTGTGGGTCGCCCCCTGCGTCTAGCTCTATGTCTTGTCTCCTTACATCCATTTCAACCCCGTATATTAGTCCCGATCTTGTGATTCTTTTTGTGTCCTCGTCCGTCATCTCTGTTTCCTTGTTTTGTACTCGGTTCCTGTAAAATTAAAAAAAAACTTGCGGGCCCCACCTAACTCGGGCTCCCGGATTCTACTCTCTTTCGCTCTAACACCTTTTTAACCTTTTTCTCGAGCCTCACGTTGAGTTTGCCACCTTCTTGAATTTAATTACTATGTTTTTTTGTCTCTACTATTTTATATAATATAATTACTCCTCCTTTAAACAAGATTTTATTATACGACTTTTGTCGTCGTCCCTAATGATTTCAAATCGAGGTGCTTTAGCAAACGTTTGGTTGGTTTTTCTTTTACTAATTACTATATTTTATATGCCTCGACTATTTGAAACTTTAATCTCAGGGTTTTCTCACCTACTCACCGTGGGTTCAATCGTGAGTAGATGTGCAATACCCAACCAAACTGCACCCTCGTTTGTTTTACCACTTTTGAAATGTACTAAATTTATTTTGATATGCCAAATCTTAATAGATCAACGATGCCTGATGTCAAATTAATTTATGTAACTTTTATGACTTTAATTTCTGACGTTCTAATATATTCACGGTACTTACCAGAAATATACTGCGCTGAAGGCCTTCCTTTGACTGCTGGCTCAAGTTCGAAATTGCCGTACGCACTTTCACACAAGATTCTCCAAAATTGTCCTCTTGCGCACTGCCTCCAGGTGTTTGTAAAACAATTTTGATGCCCCAAACCTGAAATAATGTTACCCCAATTTAGAATTTAGTAAAACCTTTATCTACTTTCCTGCGTCAATTCTTCCTCGCCGTATTCCTATCTCCTGTTCCTCTGCTCCGTATCCCGTTTAATTCTCTCTTCGCACAACCAAATCAATCCCGCTGTCTTAATACAAATCACTCCTAATCCTGCTATACCAATTGTCCATACGATGTCCTTCTGCCGTTATATCTTCTCAAATCAATCCAAAATTCTTTATATCGCCGATGCCTTCTTTATCCACTCCAATATCCTGCTGCCGTAATACCCAAATCTATCCCAAAACCAACACTAATCTTCTCAAATAATATACCGTCGCTTTCTCCTTTACATCAATAACCACTTCCAAAATCTTCTTTACATACACGCTGACTTTCCCTTTTCACTTTTAAACACTTTATATACTTTCTTTTATACTTGGATTAAATAATACTCGATGAATACACAAATAAACTTTTATTTCAAAACTATTTTACAATTTTAACGCAGGTTTCATAAATAGGTCTGTATCTGAACAAATTTTAAAAAAGAAGTCCCTTATTTATATTGCTTAGTTATTAACTAAAAAAACTTAGCTTACTACAATAACATTTTTTACATACATAACATCCAATAACAAATCTCCTATCTTTCAGTGTCCAACATACCTTCGCTATAGTCTTTATAATAATTTTAAATTTCTACCATTGGTCCAAAACACTTCACTAAACTCCAATAACCTTTTTCATTTTGATTCACATTAAATTTTGATTTACAATTCGTCTAAAAGTTTGATTCTATAAAAAGGAAAAGCCAAATAATTCATACACGACCTGGACGCTTTGTTATATTGCAGATATCCATAAATGCGTCCGGCTTTCCGACGGCAAATGTACTCTCAACTGGCTCATGAAATATCAACTCAGTATAAAACCTCAAGTACCGTGCATTATATCAACGTCATAAAGTCATGTTACTACCTTTTGGCATATAAGTTTCAATCTGAAATGGTACATACTTTAACGTATGTAAAGTATAGCAAAATTTATAGTTTTTAAATTATTAAATCTGAAATATTTACCCTATCGCTTGGCATACACCCCTATTAATACAAATATACCTTTAGAAACCTTCTAACCCCCTCCCTTACACAATAATATATATATATATATATATATATATATATATACAGTTAATAAGATAAAATAATAAGTTAGACTTTTTATGCAAAGTCCAAATGATCAATTCAAATCGAGCTAGTAATTGAAAGAATTACGCCACCGAGACCGATGACGACAATTGGAAAAATTACAAATCTAAATCGTGTACACAACTATACGTCAACCTAACTTTCAATTACCTACATAATTTTGTTATATAAATGTTAAATTATAGAGACTTTTAGTATCCTGATGAAGAAAATAAACAATTTTCGAAAGCTTGAAATGGTTATAACAAGTTTATTTTAGATCCAATACATTATCTGAACAGACAGTCAATAATATTAATTATATATATATATATATATATATATATATATATATATATATATATGTTGTTTTAAATTTATAACTTGAAGTTGATAGTTTAAAATATCAAAATGATGTAATTCTTTTTTGGGATATTTCCTTCAATTGAATATGCAAATATTAAAAATCCATCTGCATTTATTGTTTACGTTTCGGTTTATTTAAAACTTTAATCATAACAATAAATACTTGAACTATAATTATGATTAAAGTTTTAATTAAACCGAAACGTAAACAATAAATACAGATGGATTTTTAATATTTGCGTATTCAATTGAAGGAAATATCCCAAAAAAGAATTACATCATTTTGACATTTTAAACTATCAACTTCAAGTTATAAATTTAAAAACAACACACACACACACACATATATATATATATATATATATATATATATATATTGGTGCGTAACTTTCTTCGGAACGGCTCACTAATTCTTATTCACAACTTGGGTGCCAAAAAGGTGTGTATCTACTATGCTGGAACTCCCCTAACTGTCAAATGTGTTTACAAAATTTTTCATCTACCTGAAATTGAAGCCCCACCAACCAGACTTGCAACTCCTACCACCCCACACCAATATCCTCTGAAAACGCCCCCCAATTCGGACGCCGAAACCTCCAGCCTCCACAGGGGTACTCGCCACGCCCGCTCACTCGTTCCCTGAAAATCTTATCCTACTAAAAATAAAGTTGACTGCCAAAAGTACATCATAATTTATTAGCATATCAAATTACTATTTAAAATTTCAGTTTACACTCCTCATGTATTTCAATATTTAACAAATAATATCAATTTTGAAAATAAATCTCATTTTTAAAATAAAATAATTTTGAAGCTTCATTACATCAATCAAGAACCAAAAGTAACTTGGCTTATTCCAAATTTTTACTCTAAACCCCAGGTCTAATACGAGCTCATAGTAAAAACCTTCCTTTATCTATGTGCTGACTACAGCACTGAAATTACCAAAAACCCTTTTACTTTTTACAAAAAGCTAAAATTACACCTTCATGTGATACCATTAAAATATTACAAAAATAATTTTTCATCTAGTCTTTTCAAGGTAAATCACCAATTAAAATGTCCTTACATTATAATAAATACACAAAAAATCATCAAATTGTCACTCACAAAATCACACAAAAACAAAAGTTTTATAAAGGTAGAGTTACCTGGATTCGTTTGCGTCACCAGCTCTCTACTTGGACACCATCTCCTACGTGATCGTCCCTCTCGACTGCCCGTTCAAATACAATCTCCAGGTGGCCTCTCACCATCCGGAACAAACCGCTTCTAACCAGATTCCTCCACACAAATGTACGGTACTATCATGTTCCCGTACACCTGCTACTGGTCCATCCATCAACTCGATAGGTACCCATGGTACACACACCGCCTCCAACCACAAGTACTAAAATTGTACTTACTTGATGTTTAATTGCAATTATTTACTGCATTTTTGTTTGTTTCAGACTTGCCAAAATATCTGTGCACGCACTTGTGCTAATTAAATTTTTATAAGGTCTAAACTTTACTTAATTACTGTTGTAAGTAGCTTGGTTGGTGAGCGAAGGTAAAAGAGAGAGTCTCCACCACCCCTTTCTGGTTTATATAAGCTTCAAAAACCACCTCCTTGCATCTATTCTCAATACCCCTATAACAATTTTCTTGGTAACACAGCACAAACAACACAACGGTCGCTCAATTCCACAAAACACACAATTATCCTTGAGATATTCTTGGTACAATTTGTTACCCGTCGTCAAAATCCCAGAATTTTAACCCCAAACAAGTGCTTTACGCGAAAACCCTCATTAAAATTTTTCAACCAACGCTGCCTTCCGCGAAAACCCGATAACTGTCGTTTTACTTTAGCCTCTTAAATACGCCTCCTGTGTACGCGCATATCTCTCATTTCACTCCAACTTGTATTCAAAATCTCCCGTCTTATGTTATTTCTAGTTGTTGTTCCCCCACTATTCACAAGTTCTGTTCTACCTAACCCACCGATATCATCGTCTATCCTACTTTTGTTTACCTAATCTACGACCCCAGATTTCTTATTCCCTTTCTACTCGATATCTTCTGAAAACATAATGCATCTTTGTTCCCCTCGTTAGCCTCTAACTTTCTTGTCTAGCAGGCGTTGCAAAGTCAACGTTCACTAAACAAATGCTATTCTCCTTCCTTTACTACATCATGTACACTATAGTCTTTCTTTTTATATCGTTCCGTTATCGTACGTGCAATATAGACTTGTGTTTGTCCCTCAACTATATATTTCCAGCAATTTTAATACTTGTTGACGACCTTTTATGCTCGTTATCTGTATACAATGTTAACCTTCCTAGAATTTACAACACGTGCACAAGCTCGACTAAACAACTGCATCTTGGAATATGCTATACTAACTAAACCCTCTTCTCTTATTGATTTTTATGTTACAAACCTGAAAGCTTTTGTATTTACATAATTCATACGCTATTTTAAAACAAATCTCAAATATGCTTAACGAAATTACGTTTCACATATATTTATGCAATTATGCTCCAGAAACTTAAGCTTCCTAACTAATATTAATTAATATTTATAGTGAAATTTTACCACTATGTACAACTAACCCTAATGTTTAATGATAATTGGTCAAATGTTATCCGATCTTTCTCAAAATGTCTCAAACTCTGCGTGACCCTTTTATACACTCTTTACCTTGTAATAACTACATATTTGAGCTTGCTAATGCCTATTATGACCTATGAACCACAGTGATATAATATATATATATATATATATATAGAGAGAGAGAGAGAGAGATAGAGAGAGCTCCACGTTGAGTGTCGATAAAAAGTGCTGTGGACCGTGGCTGAGCTAAATTAAAAGTGTTGTCCTAATTATTTTGCTAGCTCAGTTTAAACGAAACTACTAGAATCAAACATCAAACTTATAATGACATAAAATATTGTTCTACAAACAATCTCCCAAACAACAATTGCTACGTCCACATACAGCTTTCCTTTAACAAACAATATCTTACATGTACGCTCAAGGAAAATACTTTATTACAAACATTAAATCTAAAGACAGAGTGCAATACTGCCACAGCAGCTTTTTTTTCAAATGATATCTTAAATCTAAGATCAAAATTTTTATAACTAAAATAGAGTCCAAAAACTATTTCTCTTTAATTAGGATTTTCATTCACAAATTCTTCCCTATTTAAATCGTACTATGCACAAACCTTTAGAAATTAAGTTGGATACTTTTAATAACCCCCTTTAAATCGGATCAAATGTAGCTGATCAGTTATGTTCAATAATTCTTATTATATAATGATCAAACTTAACCAAATTCAACCACCCTCGATAAATTATCCACTTTCACACCTAAATTTGCACACAAAATCTTACGCAATTCAACCTAGTTAAATTATAAAAAAAAAGTCTTTTTAAAGATTTTAAAACAATAAGATTATTGTTTTACCGTTAAATTATACTGGTTGGCCTTTTTCCATATCGCAAACCTGCATCCATGTTCAAAATCATTAAATACAATTAAATTTCATGTATGCTTTCCAAATTCATATTTCCATACAATTCTTTTAAAATTAATTTACCAATAAATACATTTCAAAATTCATATACCACAAGCTTTCATTCAAATTAAAAATTCATCTTGCCGTAATTTGTCATCGTTCATTCATTTAAAAACCAGTTCAAGTATCTACTCCAAAAATTGTACTTCTTCAGAGTAACCATACTTTCTCAGTCATCTATCGATTACTTTATACGTTTAAAAAAAGTATTCAACATTGGCCATAGCTATTGACTGTCTGACGTCTTTAACGAGTATTAAACCACTGACCATTGACCGCATTCTTTACTTGATTATATAGTATCAAACCTTGTTACGTCTAGAAAGATGCTGCAACTTTTGGTCGTTGTTCTTATGTTTTGATTGGTTTAAATTTAGATGTTCGTCCGATTTGGAATCGTTTGTATGACGCAACTTCCCAGAATGTGGCATTTTATGGCTCACTGCTATCATTAATTAATACATTTAGACGGATTATCTTTTATCTTCAAGATTAATAGCTGTCATTCCTTCATTTTTACGACCCTTATCTCTTGATTTGCTAATTTTTGAATGAATGCTTAAATTCCTTATCTTATTATGGACAATGTCATTTACCTAGTATTCTTCTCGAAAGTTATTAATAAAGCGCGCTTTCAATTTAAAATATGTTTCTCGTCAAAAACATGACCGCATGTTCTGCGTTATTATAGACGCTTTTAAGTACTTTTAATTTTGTTATGAAAATGAAATTAAATCAAATGCCTGTAAACAGTAATTCTTTTAGAACGCGTTTAAATAATGTTCCCTTATCGAGTGCTTTGATACCAAATTTATAATAGTCGCATTTGCCTCTTGCGTACCTTTTTGATGAGGAGCTTTTTTAAAAACGTATTTTACTCACGGAATATTTAAAGATACAATTAAGTTACGTAATACCAGTGAATCCTGTAAATCACGGGTTTTATGTAATTACGATTTAATATACTGAAGATTTCAATACGTTACAGCGTATATATTAGTAATTGCACAAAGCAAACTGATTTTCAAAGTTGTGTTACTTATTAAGATGAAATAATAACTTAAGACTTTTATACAAAGCTTGAAGGTTTCTGAAAAAAAGTTAGACTAACGACGTTTTGATTGAATCTCATTATACATATTCAGGTCTATAATGGCATTCTATAGTCAGTATTGAACTGCAGTATTCCCTACGCTCATGCGTTTCACCTGAAATATAGGTCAAGTTTGGCTTCTCCTGTCAGATTACAGCTCTTTGCTCTTAACATTAAATAGTTTAATTTTCGGGCACCTCAGGCTGTATTTAGGGCAACGTAATACAACCGCTTTTAAAAATTGCAGACTAGGTGGTCATGTCAACTTCCTTGACTTATGTTTAATTACTTACTAATTTCGTACAAAAATCGAATTTTGTCCAAACAAATAAAGAAATCTAGGAAGTAAAAAAAGCGGAAGATGCTTTATATATTACTTTATTAAGTACAACGCTACCTACGCCTTTGTTAATGGAAATCGATTCAATTACGGCAATTTATGTGTTCATCGTCCTAGAATTTTAATGCCTTACTATTTACTAAGTTAAAAAGTAGAAAAGTATAGAATTTATTATAAATTTGTACATTCATTCCAGAAATGATCTTAACGCTAAATGGAAAATGGATTTCTCATGACCGTGATTCATTGACGTACGTACGTATGTAAAAGTGAAACCCATCATTCAGATTAAAAATTTAACTAATTGATTCCTGCGAAATCAAATATTTCAAAAAAACGAAGACGTATTTAAGATGATTCACGAATATTCACAACAATATACCAAGTTTGAACTTCAACAATAGTAATAATTAATTCACGTGAAATCAATTTTTGTATTACTGATAGCGAGTGTAGAACTGGTTCAGACACCATAAGGAATTTTCATGATTAATTCTTAATATTCAAATATTGACTCCTCAGATTATTTTAGAGAATACGTGTAAATATGTTTGTTGTAGAGAAAAAAATACTGTATGCAAGCATATGATAACTTATTTTTTACTTTTTATACAAGGATAAAATTAAGGAAATTAAAACTATTGTATTAGTATAGATGATTACCCTTGGAATCGTTGAAACAAAAACGATTGTTTGTTAGCTGTCATGTTAATACTTTAATCACAAATTTGGACGGGCTTTAACTAATTCTGAATTACTATTATGTATTCGGTAAATGAAAAATCCCAAGAGTGAATACTACTATTCTGGTATGTAGGAAAGCAGTTTAAATATTTTCATTTTTAATAATTGTAGTTACCTTGGAATGACAAAAATAAAACGTCAAAAAAAAACATTCAAATATTACGATACGTTTCATTTATATTGAAACCTTTCGCAGCAGCTGTATTGGAGATAATTAGATAAAAGACCCTCTTCAGTTTCAAAGGTAAGTTATTTTATTCTAATGGGTGTTGGTTTGAATGAATTGATGAATATAATCCTTTATATTATTAATCATTGCATGAGGGAATGAAGCTATGTGGTGTAGTACTCTAGAAAACTGTATTGTAGTGAGTGATACCTTAACATAGGTTATTGAGGTAAGCAAGTAGATTGCACTGGAAATATCTGAAAATAACCAAATGTTAGTCTATGCGATGAATAGGTTGCAATGCTTCTTAAAGTATATAGCTAGGGATGCTCCCAAGCATCATGTAGTTTAATAATAAAGATAAGACAGGGACTACAGGAGTACTATTGGTAATAGAGTTTCAGCATTGGATGAGGTCTTTGGTGCTGTTGTTGTTACATGGCAAGGTAACCGAAGAGATTTGTATTGATAGCGAATAGGGGCGTGGAACTAGCGCTGTTGTTACATGGTAGGCTAGTCGACGCACATGATACCTGATTGCTGTTGTTGTTACATGGCAAGATAGTCGGTGTACCGGATAGCCGCAAGTGGACTATTTCTACCTTTTATGGGTGGGTATGATAAATATTCGAGGTGTGCAATAGGGATGCTACGGCTGACGATAACCAGATGGTGAGCCTAGGATTACCGAATTTCAGGTTTGGTATTTAGTAGTTTTAATGCGCGGGTAACCGGAGAAAAGTATTAACTGCACTTCTAGCATTAGGTTGCCAATCGAAGACTTGGGTTCGTGCGCTTCCGTGGCTTCGGTTTTCTGTGGTCTAGGACCTTGCCTTGATCTTTCAAGGTAGGAGTCAAGTGTGTGATGTCAAGCTAGCTAGTTAGAACCATACATGTAAGGAAGAGGATTGGATTGTTGTTGGTACAACAGCAGAGATTGAATTGATCGCTGACTTTGTTGTTTGAGTATGTCAGTGATTGTTTGATACCATAATTACATTACTATATAACGTAGTTTTATCTATTCCTTTTATTAGAATAACTGCGAGGTTAGCACTCGCCGTGTCTTTATTCTTTCAAAAATTAAAGGTATTTGTCTCTGCTAGCGGATAAGGAGTGGAATCGTCTCCATTAAGTCGAGTCTTGTGAATGAGCAGGTCCGGTTAATTTAAAAATGAATATGGTGTTGATAATTAAAATTGTATCAGAAATTTTGGGTTAATCTTAATTACGATTAACTAAGCGCTAATATGACTATAATTTTTTTACACCTTACAGTTTTTTAGCAGTGGGATGAACAACTAATTTTAATTGTCATCAATGCTTCGGGCACAGTTGACATTATTCAAACAATTTAAATGTTCTATAGGATACCAAAAGTGAATACATTTTAATATAGTACGTCAACCGTGGAACGGAGATCCACAACGGGACGACACTCTAATAGAAGTCACCAGCGCACTGACAAGCGTAAATGCAACCTATCCACCGTGAGTAGTAGTTCCATCTCTTCTTCTTCGTCTAGCCATACTCCACAACCGTTTCATGGATCAATTTGTAAACATAGGCCTCGTAGTCAGGCTAATAATAGAAGCCATGCGTCCATTGACAAATTGTCGAATATTATAAGTGATTTTATTAAAATCATACAGAACTCTCGTAATTGCTGTACTGGCTATCGAGGAGATGCAGTTTCTAAATATAATCCTGAGGATCGTCATCAAAATGCTGCTGTGTGGTGTTCTAAGGTTGACGAATTGGGACAGATATTTAATTGGATCAAAGAAAGGGCGATCTATTATGCCCTATCCAAGTTACGTGATTCAGCGGACGTTTGGTACATGGCCACCCTAAGCTTAACTTGGGCTGTATGGAAAACTAAATTGGAGTTTATAACGTGGTGTTAAGTTATTTAATTCTGATAGACTAAATCAACAGATAATGTTTTGTGTTAGACTTTAATGAACGTAAACCAAATACAAATGCACGTAAATCAAACAAAACTTTAAACATTTAGGTAAAGTCACTAAATATTCTTTATAATTGTTCACGGCGCGTTCTTAACCGAACGGCATATCTAGATAAACTTGAGCCACTGATTGTTGGTAAGGCGCGTTTGGCCTTGATCCATCTGGAATGTACATTATGCGCAGGGGCGGTCGTATTGTATTTATTACAAGCTTGCTTCTCTTGCATTAAGAGATTATTGTGACATGTTGGAGGAGATGCTAAGAAAAAAGAAACGCCCTAATGAAACATACATACAATAGTTTTACCAAAAGACTGCTCTTTTCAACAGATGTAAAATTAATGGAAGCGATGCAGTCTCTTGTGTTATCGGAGGATTGACTGATACATACATAAAGAATGCGGCTCACGCTTGTAGTTACAGGACACCTGAAGAGCTATTCAATTATTTTCGGACGGTGACAGAGGAAAGTCTTAGATAATTTAACCCTACAATTAGTCGATCGGGTTATGCCAAGTTACATCGTACACGCGCATGAAAGAATAGACATGTACAATACCAATACTATGATCACATGTTAGCGATGTAAGTCTGTGAGACATAAGGTTGCAAGTTGTCTCCTAGGAGCACCCGCAAAATATGCCATGGACTTGAACGTTATAATCCGCTTTTAATATATCGTGAAATTCTTCAAGTTCTGTTAACAATTCTTGAAGTCCTTTATTGGCGACATAAAATGCTCAATATTTAAATTCGCGTCAGACAAAATATCTTCCTGCGACAATCGTGAAAGGCCGTTCGATGCTCAAAAGTTTAGCCTAGGCATAAACTGTCTAACTGCTACTTAAAACTTACTTTTAACTGTCCATTTCCAAAACTTACCCTCGGTGAATAAAAATAAATTGAATTTGCGTTCAACTCTGAATATTTTCGCTTATTCGATACTTGCTTTAATCTAGCTCGCGTGTTTTGCTTTCTAAGATTAATTAAATATGAATCTAATAGATCATTAAAAGCTTCTAAACTTTCATACTGTCCATCCGACATTCCATAATAAAACTAACCTATTACACTTTAATAATAAAATTATTAAAAAGATTTACTTGATTAACAGATGATTGTTGAGCGATTTCACGCGTTTTTACAATGGTACGACACTTTGCATTGCTTCACCTCTTCGCATATTTCTAATTTCAATTAGTTACTGCACAAGTTGCATTTTGCGGTTCTATTCTGATTACTCATTTTTCTATATTTACTCGCTAAAATGTATATGAAGTCTATGATAATTAAAACAATTATAGCAATTAATAAATAGCCCGTTACCTTTAGATTGTTTTTTTTATATTCTTGTGTAGCACTATTGGTACCTACTCCCGCGGCTTGCACAATAATCTTTTCTTGCTTTGACTGTGTGGTGCCCAAAGTAATAATAAAATAAAAATATTTCCTAATTCTAAGAGGTTTATTGCAAGTAAAAAATAAAGCATTCTCTGCATACTAATCTAGTTAATTACTTACAGCATATCATGACATACATAATTTAGTCACATTTCTCTTCCATAATTCCTTAATTTACCTACAATTTCTCCAAACGGGTAGCTAATAGATAATGTGTAGATAATTCTAGGGCCGGCAGGATTGCCATGCAATGTGGCTAGTATTTGTAAGTTAGATCGCCATGTTCATTGACATCCATGCTGGTTAAATTAAACTGAACACTTCTGGCTATATTGTTTAACAATGACAATTAATGCAAAGACGTTTTCTTGAATACCATAGCTCAAACGTCTCACACGTACTCTTCAATTGACTACAGTAAAAAAATGCTAATGATTATAATTACTATTACAATTGATTCAGTTATGCACTTTTCTGCAATATACATCCTTAAGTAGGTAAATGTCATAACTAAAGAACACTGACAAAATATAACAATATTACATTAACTAGTTCCGTAGTCCACGGTATTGCAAATGTATGTACACAACACAGTCCTGTGCTACTATGTTATATTGATTAATAATTACTCTACATCCCTTTAAATCGGATTTAAAAGTAGAAGATCCGTTATGTTCAATAATTATCATTATATAATGGCCGAACCTACGAAAGTCAGCCACCTTCAATTCAATGATCCACTTTCACACATATTTACACACAAAATCGTACGTAATTTAACTTACTTAAATTATAAAAAGAATGTCCTTTTAAAAATTTTAAAACATGATTCTTGTTTTACCGTTAATTATGCTAATCGTCCTTTTCCATATCGTAAGCTTGCATCCATGTCCAAAATCGTTAAATAATCGTCTAAATTGTACTCATATAATTAAAATTTACCATTAAATCCATTCCAGCTTCCTAAGTGCTTCCATTAAAATTAGAACCTTATCTTGCCGTGGTTCATTATCGTTCATTTATTTTCAATTTTTGAAACCAATTCAATGTACTTCAAAATCTTATTGCTGCACATTTCAAATATTTTTTGTCACTATAAACTTCCACTATTAAAATTTAATGTACATATTATCTTAGTTGAACGGCATTGTGACGTTTTAAACGAGTACTAAGTAACCTTTTTTTATAAGACATCCATGAGAAAAAATCCTACTAAATATTTCTAAATACACTACTCATATTACTTACATCTTGGAAACAAAAGTTTGTAAAAGATAGTACTGAACACATACGATAACATAAGAGTATAATAACTCTGGCAGTAGTTACCTTAATCACAAATTTGGTTTTACATTGACAAGTTTATGCGCCAAAGTACACCTGCATGTAGTAGTCGTCTAAAAGAAATATTTAGGTAAACACTGCTATTACAGCATCTTAACACGTACAGACAAATTAAATAAAATCTAGACAGCTCCTCTTACCGTATCCTCGTCATAAATACCTTATACAGAGAGCATGTGTTCGGTTTAAGAAAAATTCAAAAGCAACATATCTGACTCTATAGTAAGAGCAAAATTACGCAGGTAACCGTAGAGTTTCCTTCTAGACTTTTTTATTTATTCAACTGCGTGTCTTAAACACCGAACATCTCAAACCAACGGAAACAGCAAGATGACCAGATACATTACATTTGATTTTCCAATGCTCCACCCGAAGGTACTACATTGGCCAGGAAGCGAGTTTTTTTACCTGGAAAATTTTGAATTTTGCCGAACCCTTGCTGTTCCAAGCAAGGTGGGGATCTTTAACGTGCGTGACAACACTCACACACGGGACCTCCATTTTACCTCTCATCCGAACGAGGGTGTATTTTTGTTAAAAATGCTCGCCTAACATTTTTCAAGCGGACCGTGTCGGGATTCGAACCCGGGACCTTGGGCGTAGTAGTCACACACATACCACTACGCCACGGAGCAAAAGACCAGATACACCGTTTTATTGAGTGATTAAAACAACAGACAAGCATTTTTTAAGTGTGACAATAACAACACAAAACCATCCGTTCATTTTCTATCGAGCTTGAACACCAGATCCAACTTTAAAAAAACACTTATTTATGTGACAGGTTTACGTAATAGAGAATAAGGCAAAACTCTTTTATTATTTCCCATTTTCCATCTCATGCTGAACTATTCACGTTCAAAGCAAGATCCGAAAATACCAGATAACACAAGGTATAAAGACAACTTGTTTAATTGAAAAGAGAGATAATTTAAGTCTAGTTATTAAGATTTCAAACCCGCCAAGGTTGTGTTATGAAGAATATAACAGCAAACGAAATAAAACGAAAGCCCACATAAATGAAAACTGTATAACATCGTATATGTAAATAACGTAAACCAAACAGAAATAAAACTTGTTTTCCTTTTAAATAAGACACAACCAGACTAGCAAAACTAGTAAGTCTGTAGAATTTACCAAGCTGTAATAACTATAGGCAAAATGGTGTGTAACTTACCTACAGGAAAAGTGGGCCTATATGATGCGTTACTCTTTTACAAGTTTGTATACACATACTAATATCATCATGAAAATATACAAAACATCTTCCAAATTTCAAAAGTTATGTACAAAACTAAAAAATTTTCTTTATAAAATAAAAAATTGTTACAAAAATAGAAATTACTACTTACAAAATCAAAACTATACTCTGTCTATATTGTTATTAATATTTTACTCTTTTTTTACCAAAGACAAATTTTGCAAAATCGTCATTTTTTAAATCCACCACCTCATTATATAATTGATCAACCATATAAAACACCTCTCATCATAAGAAAATACACCAAAAACAATAATTTATCCTTGTAACATCTGAAGAATAAAATGCCTTATCTAAGAAAAAATTTAATCTGATTCTACATAACAATCCAGGTTTCAACATCCTTAGTTTAGCAACCAAACAAATAATGTACAATGTCCTCAAATTTAAATACTTTCTCGTGAGTTCACATTACCTTGTAATAAAGCGGGCAGTATCTGGTACATCAGCTGTTACCAGTTTTCATTTTTTATGTAATTAATTTACATTCTATCAATTCTATTTAAAATCTCCTTCACAGCAACGTAAATTCGTACCAAAATGCCTCACAGTTCTCGTCTTGAACATTAGCTGCTTAATTTTCAGCACTGAACTATATTGCAAACTTCACTTTTCAGTACCTGTAACAACAGTTACATTATCGGAGCTACTTAGCTCTAGAATTTATTAGAACATAATAATCACTCTTAATAAAACTCAAATAGAAAGTTAAAAACTAGAGAAAGAACTTTGAATCCCTATTTAATTTATATTTCAAAAAGGTTTTAACGTCACAAAATAAACACCGTCGTTTTTTTCCCAATAAAACCATCAGCTATAAAATCTGAAAATACAAGTCATCTGCATCGCTTCGTTCAGCACACGACTTCAACATGAAATATAATTAGTAAAAGTTTGTCATATTACGTTCGAACGATAGTGGAAACCTCGCTCACCTGCATGTCGCTGCTAACGCTTTCTAGAAATTTAATGAACTCAGCGCTTCATATCCAATTAGTTGATTGTTGGAAGGGTTTAAGTTTTGATTTATGTCTGTCGACTTGATAAATGACGTAAACTGTTTTCAAATGGTACCTCTGGACATTTTAATTTTATAAACAAATGAAAATATGTACAATATTTTACAACCAAAATTTTATATAAATGGTGGCTTTTCACATAACGTAAATATGAATGATGAACTGCGATGAATCAGCCAGTAACATAGCATATATATATATATATATATATATATATATATATATATATATTATATATATATATATATATATAAAATTGCTATGAAATTCCCTATTTTAGGATTATCAAGCCCCTACGGTGGGTGTCATAAAATTGCTGTGCTATTCGCACCACGACAAATTATAAAATTGCTGTGATATGCCCTATTTTATTGCTGTGCTATTCCTTTTATTATATGAAATATTAATTTTAAGGTTTTTATCCCGACTAGCTTACTGAATAAATCTTATTGAATCAAATAAAGCAATTCTAGAAAACACAATATAATAGTGGACAATATTTACAACACTCAAAATTTTCCTTTTTGTACAAAATATCTACATATACAAGATTTATGCTTTTCTGAAAGCCAGCAAAAATATCTTTTAATTAGATTCAGGGACCTTCGAACGTTCCAAGATACCAATTCCGTTTTATAAATTTTTAAGTGACCTTTTTGATGACTCTTACAAATATACAATGTATGGCAAATATTAAATCAAAACAGTTTTCAATAATAAAGTGTATTAAGATAGCTAACCTGGAATGGGTTCTGTAGTTCCATCCTAGTCTATGATCTGCATCCCCTTTCTGTGTCCGCTTTGCTTATTGATATGCCGGCCCCATATAAGAATCGCCTCCCATAAATCACTTCCAATTAAAATCGTACCAAATCGGAATATGTCCAAATTAGCATACGTTCATTTTTAAATTATATTCAAAATTATAGTATGTTCAAAGTTAGAAGTCCCAAATTAAAGTCGTCTCGATTAAACATCCCAAATTAAAGCCATCTCAATCAAATATGTCCCAAATTACAGCCCAAATTAAAGTCGTTTCATTTAAATATGTCCCAAATTAAAGTCCAAATTAAAGCCGTCTATCTATAGATCGGCTTAGTTTTCGTTGCACAAATTCTCGCACTTTTTATCTCTGATTTGTTTTGATTTATACTTCATTAGTTACGTAAGTTTTTAACACCTTTGAACTTAGTCGTTGCTCAGTTTGAATATAGACTAAAATGTCGTTCCGTTACTATCGTATATATAAGCCCTCCCGCCAATTGTTTTAATTAGAGTGTTTACATTCTAAGCTGATACTTTTGCCTAATCTCGCATAACTCGAAATTTTTACAAATTACTTAGTTTAAATCTTGGATGCATGCTTTGTTCGTCACGTCCGCATCCCGTATATTGTAATATTATTCGAGAATTTCCAACTTTTGACTTTCATTAACTCACGTATTTGGATGTTTGTTAATTTTATCGCATAATTGAACCGCCTGGTGTTTATTTGTTTCTACAGAATATTGGTTTTCTGAACAAATGTGTTCTCTTCCAGTATCGTAACGATTTTCTACTAATGAATTTAGAATGCGCGTACATCGATATTTTCGACGCAATTGTTAAATATTTGCAATGCCAATTTATCTATGCTTTCTGGTGAATTAATTTTGATGCAATTTATTGCGTTTTAAAATCTTATCTTTACATGTAAACTACACTTAGACATACTTATGTTCTCATGCATTTAATTCCACATATTTTATATACAGTGTCCTCTTAATTAACATCATGTAAAGTGACCGATTTACTCTTATAATTTCTGGAATTATTTGCTTTTCTTAAAGTTGAAGTTGTTTATATTTATTCTACGACCCCTATGACTTAACCTACCCCTAAACTACCCTATTATCATAGCAATATATATATATATATTGCTATGATAAGGGGTTATTTAGGGGTATATTGAGTCATGGTGGTTGCCCAATTCATGTAAATAGTACTAGGAGTTAGAAAACCGCATTCATTTAGCATTAAAAATACGTAATTTGTATATTATGCAAAGAGCAAATATTTAACACCCTGTATAAAGATCGCAATTAACTTTAATTAATGTTGATTAGCATATCATTCAACAATACGCACACATGCAGCAAAAGAAATAACTCTACACGCAATCAAACTTGTTCTAAGCCAGAAGTGTTCATAAATTATAAATTAATACGCGTTAAATGCAGGAAAAACCCAGAAAAATCATAATACAATTAACATTAAACAAGTGATAATGAAAGCAGATAGCATAGAATCTTGATAAGGAACGCATTCTTCAAAATAAATACGCTTCGGAAACGCAAAAAGGTAAACAGAAATATGTTGATTTACGCCACTTGGTCTACGTGATTTTCTACATGAAGTTAATGAAGATCCCAAAATATTATCTTGACAAACAACGCCATAAGTGAAATTACGTGACAAAGCGAATCAGAAATTCCTGTAATAACATCAAAAACAGAACATACGAGTACATACGTGACCAAGGAATCGTTTCTATAAGGCAATATCAGTGATAAACCTGTAATAGCCCAAGAATATTCAAAACAACGGATGATTCGTCATACACTTTGAACAACAGCTCAGATAAACCAATGAATTTAAAGGAGGCGTAGGCTATATAATGTGGAAGGTTTTGATAAGCGGACAGTCTTACTTTAAACCACGTACAAACTGCACTGATACTTAAGAATGTACGCGTCAAGTAAAGATTCGAATTAAACAATGAAAATTTTGTGAAAAGTGATGTTATAAAATATTTTGAATTAATTATAGTGAAAATATATGAGACAATGCTTGGCCGTTTGCTAGAAAACGGCTCTAAGTAAGGAAACTGTAAGAACGATTTTAAGGATAAATCTAAATAAACTCTAAAAAAACTCTAAAGAAATTCTAAAGAAACTCTAAGAAACTCTAAGAAAATTCTAAGAAAATTCAAAGGATAAATGTAAGAATAAATCTAAGGACATTACGACGTTATGAAACGCTAAGGCAGATCACATTCAACGGAGTAGAACTTGGAGAATCAACTAAAAGCAATATTGGGGTATTGATCCACGGCACGCAGCTGAAAGATGCTCAAGGAAAACTACAGGTCAGCACTATCTTGCATAAAACATTATTTACTATTTATTATATTTGAACATTGATCATATTAAGGCATTATTTTCTATTTAGTATTTTTGAACATATTTTAAGCTAGAATAATTTATGTACGGAGTCAACAAAAATTTATTTTGATACGTGAAAAATTTCGTAAACGAGGAAAATTCTTGAACGTTCAGAGTAGAGTACAAACGACATTTTGCTGGCTTTAAAATAAGGGAGTTTCAATAATTAAAAAAAAATTAAAATTTATTGTTATTTGATTCAGGGGCTAATTTTATCATACAGTCAAACAGATTAAGTTGTGCAATGTAAATCATTTTGCTTTTCTCATTATACAAATATTAATATATATATATATATATATATATATATATATATATATATAAATGAAAACTAATTGCTTATAGCAAATTTAATAAATAAAACAGTATATACGATGTAAAATAAACACTAACTTTACGAAAAATCGAAAGAAAGTTTTTAATTAAACAAAGCAAGCTAGTACTTTGCATAGCCATAAATGAAAGAATTTGTTTGTTTCATAAAGGGAATAAACATTCGTCAACTAGTTTCGATCTCATTGGAACTCATCAGGATGGAAACCACTTCATCCTGATGAGATCCAGTGAGATCGAAACTAGTTGATGAATGTTTATTCCCTTTATGAAACAAACAAATCTTTCATTTATGCTATGCAAATACTAGCTGCTTTTGTATAATTAAAAACTTTTTCGTAAAGTTAGTGTTTATTTATACATCGTATATACTGTTATATATATATATATATATATATATATATATATTGCTGTGAAACCTCTTGAATCACCTGGTCCGTTGATTTTCTTCTGTTAATCGCCTCGGCTGCTCCTCTAGATAGCTTTCATCCTCATACATAAAAAAAACACATTCCTACCACAAACATCAACGTTAACTCTATTTACATCAATATTCAGAATACATTAAATTTTCAAATTAAATTTCAGCATAAAATTCAGTTTTAAAAAGAATTTCAAAATTAATTTTATTATCACTTTAACGTGCATCCAGAATTAAAGTCCTTGTTGGATGCCTACTAATTAATATAACAATATAAGCAGACCGGAGTCTGAGTATAAAGGGAGCATCTACCACCCCTTTACGTTAATTAACCCGGTTTGTCTAATTGAGCTCAAAGACATACCCAAATTTTCATCATATTCCCAAACATCAAAACCAAAATACCCCTTTTTACTTAAACAAGCAAATTTCATCTTAAAATTAAACTTTTATGGTTAGAACAATTTCACTAATGTCCATTTAAAGTAAATCAATTATAAAGTCATTCAATACACACAAAAATGTCAAACTAAATAGTATAATTTACCTGAAGGTTACTGTCCTCGTAGCTTCAAAGTATCGTTTCTTTAGTTAATCACACCATTCAACAGGATTATATTTACGGCTTCTGATTCTCTACGCTTTTAAAATTTGCTCCATCACCATCCATTCAAAGTCGTTTCTGGGCCTTTCCGGAACTCATCTGTGTTTATCTGACCCTTGATTCATGGATCCAGACACGTATTTGAACCATTTAATTATTAACACCCCCGAAAAATAGCAAAGACAGTCATGCTTCTGTCACCAATATACGCCAAAACTGCCTACTTTTGTGTATACATTCGTCGTTGTAAATTTTGCTAATTGGTACAGTGAAACTAAATTTTATTACCTTGTATCTAAGTGCACTGAAGTACATTCATGTTAGCACGTAAATAACAAGCTATTTTGAATCACTAAATATACTAGCAAACTTTAAATTATTTAATCAAATTAAAATGCACGGTTTAACATCTTCAATCAAGTCGCGTATGTACGAGCTTTTAACGCATCGAATCGTCAAAAGTCTCAGAGTCTAAGAGAATTTGTTTACATTCATCTCGGTATATATAGCAAAAGCCTGTCTGTCGGTCGAGTCTCTGAAACGGCCAGTTTCTAGAATTTCTCATGCTCTGTTCCCAGTCTGTCGCCCGCACGTCGATTTTACGAATTTTCACTCGCCCCATTTAAATCTCAGAAAATTTCTACACGGTACGCAAGCATGTCCGAGAAAAACTAATTGATTTTGTACAGAAATTGTTGTTCTACTTCTGATATTAGCATCCTATTTTAACCAATTGTGACCCCATGACGTTGCTTAAATCCCGCCTTTTAAAATATGTGTCTTTGCTTGACGCATTTTCTCTTTCCTTCTCTACCGTGTTCTTATTGGTGCAACTTGATATTCTTCATTATCGATTATTTCAGTCCACGCGGACTGTTATCTGGGTTTAATAAACCCGTATCGCACATTCTCGTGAATACTAAGCCCCGGTTTCTCCAAGATTCTTTGAAACATTAATTATCTGCAAACTTTACGCCGAATGAGCTTTTAAATAAACCCAGGTGTTTAAACATACTATTAATTCTCAGAGCCTTAGTCCGTGGTATTTTAATCTTGGGTTTTTACAAGTTTCTATAGGTATTATGTTATTAACGGTTTAATTAACTCCAATTAAATTGATTTCTATCCTTTCATTTTTAGCGAATACAACTTAAATATTAATTATTATATGTACACTTTGTTTTACTACCGGTTACTTAAAATAGGGTTAATTAATATAAACTTTGCACGTAATTTCCTTTGTTTAGAATAATTACATTACACGCAGAGCTTTTCAATACTGCTTCTTTTGATATAAAGCGTCTTATAAATAATTTAAATTTCTTATTTTTACTGAAACAACCGCATTTATTTATGCTTCAAGGTTTTAATAAAGCGTATTATTTAATGAAATTCCTTATACACGGTGATTAAAATTATTTGATGTGATTATTTAATTTTCTACCCTGGTCTAAATATGAGTATTTTCCCCCTATTTGAATACAAATAATCCCACTTATTTGACTTCAAATATAAAACATTTAGACAAAAAAATTACAAAAAAATTGCCTATCTCTCTACCCTTATCTATCTAACTTACCTACTTTGTCTCCAATCAAAAAAATTATTTACACCTATCCTATATCCCTATCCTACTCCTAACTCTCACCTAATTCTATAAACTGAACTTATCCCTAACTTCATCCTACTTATCCATCCAATCCTATATACATCCTATATACCTATCCTATTCCTAACTTTTAACTAATCTTCACTATACTTTACTTCCCCCTACCTAATCCTATATGCCTATCCTACTTTTACTCTATTCCTAACTCTCCACTAATCTTATATGAAATATCTATACTTAACCTATCTTATTTTCTTCCTACATTTAATCTTTATTCTCATCCTAAACCTATTTCTAATTATCTCCCATATTTATCCTATACCTAGCTTTATTTTCTATAAACACCTACTTCTACTCTTCTATATACACCTATTCTATCCCTATTCTATTTAAATCTAACTCTCTTCTACACCTATTTCTCCTGTGGTGCTGGTTCTCCGGTATAAGGGAATAGTAGGTTGACGTGAAACCGTCCCCTCTCATTTCCCGTACCTACTTCCCTTAATAAATATGTGCACTCCTACTACTTCCCCTATCTCAAAAGGTCCCTCATATGGCAAGTGTAGTTTAGCACATGTCATCCTATCTCTTCCCTACTCTCAAGCTTTTACTACTACCTGGTCTCCCACTTTAAATTTTACCCTCTTTCTAATTCTTGCGTTCATCTTCCTTGTATATTTTTCAGCTCTCTTCCTTAACCTCTCCCTCACATCTACCAAAAGTTGTTGGAATTCATCGTCCCTAGGCACAATTTGCCATGGTCTTTCGGGATACTGTTGCTTGATCAGCATGATGGGACTGGTTTCTGTCACGGTACTAGGGGTTTCATTGATGAAAGATTCAACCTTAGACAAATTGTCCTCCCATAAACGATGATTCCTATGTGAAGCTAAACGCAAAAACTTAACCGTCTCCTGAATATATCGCTCAGCTGGATTCGCTTGAGGATGCCTTATGCTACAAAACACCACTTTAACGTTTTGCCTCTCCCAATAATCTCTAAATCTTTGATTATTAAAATAAGTAGCATTGTCTGCTAATACTCGTTTAAAAGTTCCTACTTCCCTACAAAATTGTTCCAATTTCTTGTTAGTTCCGACTGTGTTACAATCCCGAGTGGGATATAATTTGGTAAATTTCGAAAACACATCAGTCACAATCAGCACATGTTTGTGTCCTTTTGTACTTCGGACTAGATTGCTCAAATAATCAATAGCAACTAAGTCCAGGGGATTTTGTACGTGTATACTTTGTACCACATCCTGACTCGTACTATTTTTGTACTTTCCTAAAGTACATAAGTGACAAGTGTTGATGACAGACTTTACTAACCCTAAGTCTTTAGTAGAAAAAAACGTTTCCCTAAAAATTAACCATGTCTTTCGGATTCCTATGTGACCATATCTTAAGTGCAGATCTTTGATAATTAATTTTGCTTGTACCCTATCCACCACATACACTTCCAATTCTTGAATTTTTACACAAAAGCCGTTTATCATATGGAAGTTTTAAATCCCGGTTCGCTTTCTAACTTCGTTCTAACAATCTGTAGCTCCTCACTCTGCCTCTGGTTCCTCAAGATCTCCTCTTCTCCATATACTGAATCATTTTGTAGTAGACTGTTCATGGCAATCATGATATCACACGGTCTTTTGTTATCCATGTCCCTGTTTCTACTAAACGCGTCTGCTATAAAATTATTTTCTCCTTAATATATCTAATCTCAAAGTCAAACTCCTGTAGTAACAACCCCCATCGATATACTCGATTATTAGAAAATCTCGTATTCATCAACGCACACAACGCCGAATGATCCGTTTCGATTACAAAATGTCTTCCTATCAAAAAAAATTTTAACTTCGTAACACCAAACACCACTGCAGCCATCTCCTTTTCACTAATCGTGTAATTTACTTCATGCGGCTTCAGTGTGCGTGAAACAAAAGATATGGGCACCTCTTCCCCCTCTTGTACTTGGTACAACTCTGCTGCTAATGCACTATCCGATGCATCCGTCCTTAGTACGAAACCTACATCAAATCTGGGATGCCTCAAAATTAGTTGGTCGTGAAATTGTTCCAACAGTGTTAAATATGCTGCCTCTTGACTTTCCGTCCAACTCCATCGTACTCCCTTCTTCAGAAGTTTAAACAATGGACCCGCTTTTTCAGCAAATCCCGGTACAAACTTTTATAAAAGTTAAGGACCCCAAAAAGCTCTTAATTTCCTAATGTTATTAGGTCTCGGATATGTCAGAAGTTCGGACAATCTTTCTTTATCGATACACATACCTTGAGTGTTCACCACATACCCCAGAAATTTAACGGTTTTGAAAAAATTCACATTTTTCTATATTCAGCCTCAATCCTGCTAACTTAAGCTCTAATAATATCCGTTCTAAATGAGAGTAATGTTGTTCCTCAGTTTCACTAAAATTAAAATATCATCCACATAGTGTATGCAGAATTGCTCATATGCTCCTAAAATTGCTTGCATTGCCTTAATTAATGCTGCACTTGACGTTGACAAACCATACGGTACTACCTTAAAATTATAGATTTTTCCCTCTACGGAAAATCCTGTGTACCTTCTAGAATCTTTGTGTAATGGAATCAGCCAGAATGAATTCCTTAAATCTAATTTACTAAAAATAAACTTGCCACTTAATCTCGTCAAAAGCGTGTCCATGGATGGTGGACAATGGAATTGCGGTTTGGTCCGTTGATTAATTTTTCGTGCATCCAAACATAAACGAATGCTATCATCCTTTTTCTTAACTACCACCAACGGATTTATGAAATGAGTGTTTGATACCTCTATTATGCCATCTTCCAACATTTTATTTAATTCTGCCTTCACCTGCTCCCGATATGCTGCTGGAATTGGATAAACCTTTGCGTTGAACGGTTCTGAATTATCCACTTCCAATCTGTGCTCATAGCCTAACGCTGTGCTTGCTTCTACCCCCACTAATTCTGCATGTTTTTGTAATAAAGCTTGAACCTCTACTCTCCTATCCTCTGGACATCTTATTGTGTTGATCTGTTTAACTTCCTCATCCTCTACCTCTACTACATTAATACTTAACCCCGTGTCATCCTCTGTGACTTCATAACTGCCCTTCCATGGCACTACCCTATCCTTAATCCTTACTACCTTCCTTTCCATATCTATCAAAACCCTAACTTCATCATACAGTCAACACCTAAAATGCTCTGAAACTTCAGTCCAGGTACAATTACAAACTCCTGTTCACAGCTTAAATCTCCTATATCTATCCTAAGCACCACAACACTATTTACTACAGCAAACTTCTTTTTATTTGGAGCTACTAAATGGCTACGTTTTATAGGCATAATTCTATCACAAACCTTATCCCTAATTTTGCTGACGAATTCCTCCGATATTAAACTCGCCTCTGCCCTGTATCAAGTAATACTTCTACATTATTTTCAAAAATTTCTAAATTAATAATTGGCAAACATAATTTTTCTACAGTTTCTGGCTCTACTTCCTCCTCAATTTTGAAAAATTCACGTGGATGTTCGTATACATTTACACAGAAATCTAGTGGTCTGTCACGTTCTAAAAATCCTGTCTCATCCTGTTTTCCGTGCTTGGTCCTGGTTGTCCTTCTACAACCTGTGCGTACGTCCTTCTCGTGTTAATATCCGTGTCCCTGTCTCTATTCGGCGTGCTGGTCACAGTCCTGTTTACTTCCGGTAAACTGTTCTGTCGCGTGTAACTAGGTCTTGGCGTCGGTCCCCTAGTCGCACTATTGCTCCGGTATTCCTGTCCTCGTCGTTCCCAATTCGGTCGAAAATTTCTGTTGTAGTCAGGCCGTCTCGGATAATTCGGTGTCCTGTTGTCAAACCTAACTGTGTTAACGTTTCGTTCTCGTATCTCTCTTGTCCGTCCTACACATACATCGTCATATCTCTGCAAATACTCTAAAAATGTCTCCCGTTCTGTGATGTTTTGTAAGGCCACGTGTTGTCTAATTTCCTGTTCAAAATGTCGTGATAGGTACTTGATAATCTGTCTGTCCGTCAATGGTGGATTCAGTTGTTTGGCCACACTGTACTTGCGGATGGCATATAGCTCCCTAGAACCTGCAAATTCTCCCTTAAATTTTCCTGTAATCAAGTCGTCCCTAATCTGATCCTGTTTGTGATCACTCCAGTAATGTTGTAAAAATTTGTCTTCAAAGTCCCGATACGTGTCTATGTCCTGTCCTACTAAATTGTACCATGCTTCCGCGTTGTCCTTTAATAAAGCCTTTATCGTATTTAGTTTAGTCTGTTCGTCAAATAAATTTCCCACTAGATTTCTTACACTATTAATAAAAATTTGTGGATTTACCCTGTTATCGCCATAAAACTTCATGTGTTGGTCCAATGATACGCCACCTGTATAAAATCTGGGACCTTCCCCCGTTAAATTTGACATGTTGTATTTGATACTACTAACTTCGCGCTCTACCCTGCCTAACTGATCCCTACATGAGTCCGTCACTTCAGTCATTTTACATTAATCTCTTCTTCACAAAAATGCGTACTTCGGACCTTAAATGTCCCATTTCCTGTCGAAGACCTGTAATATCACGCTCATTTTTTTCAACCCTATTTTCTGCTTCCCCCAGTTTCACGGTAAGACTATCTTTAAATTCTGTAAATTCTTTAGTATTTTGTTCAATTTTCCCGCTTATCTGCTCTAATTTTTGGTTGGACTCCTCCTCGCTCTATTAGATTCTTCCCTAGCTCTATTAGCTTCTTCGTTCATCCTCTCTAGCATTCTCATTATCATCTCGTTTCCTTGATCCCTGATTCCGTCCTCGACTGATCTCTACTGCCTCCTGCTTCTTCCATTTTAGAATTTTTCCCACACAATGCACTATCGTCACTTCCAATTTCCACTCCTTGACTCCTTAACCACTCCTTTCTCTGCATACGTTCCAATCACTCACACACACTCTAAAATACTCTTAAATTTATACACACACAAAACTCTCTCTCAGATCGCCAGTTTCCTGGAATAAACTAACAAAATTTTATTTGGAACTCGAGCCTCACTTTTGGGTCGACAAATTATGCTGTGAAACCTCTTGAATCACCTGGTCCGTTGATTTTCTTCTGTTAATCGCCTCGGCTGCTCCTCTAGATAGCTTTCATCCTCATACATAAAAAAAACACATTCCTACCACAAACATCAACGTTAACTCTATTTACATTAATATTCAGAATACATTAAATTTTCAAATTAAATTTCAGCATAAAATTCAGTTTTAAAAGAATTTCAAAATTAATTTTATTATCACTTTAACGTGCATCCAGAATTAAAGTCCTTGTTGGATGCCTACTAATTAATATAACAATATAAGCAGACCGGAGTCTGAGTATAAAGGAGCATCTACCACCCTTTACGTTAATTAACCCGGTTTGTCTAATTGAGCTCAAAGACATACCCAAATTTTCATCATATTCCCAAACATCAAAACCAAAATACCCCTTTTACTTAAACAAGCAAATTTCATCTTAAAATTAAACTTTTATGGTTAGAACAATTTCACTAATGTCCATTTAAAGTAAATCAATTATAAAGTCATTCAATACACACAAAATGTCAAACTAAATAGTATAATTTACCTGAAGGTTACTGTCCTCGTAGCTTCAAAGTATCGTTTCTTTAGTTAATCACACCATTCAACAGGATTATATTTACGGCTTCTGATTCTCTACGCTTTTAAAATTTGCTCCATCACCATCCATTCAAAGTCGTTTCTGGGCCTTTCCGGAACTCATCTGTGTTTATCTGACCCTTGATTCATGGATCCAGACACGTATTTGAACCATTTAATTATTAACACCCCCGAAAAATAGCAAAGACAGTCATGCTTCTGTCACCAATATACGCCAAAACTGCCTACTTTTGTGTATACATTCGTCGTTGTAAATTTTGCTAATTGGTACAGTGAAACTAAATTTTATTACCTTGTATCTAAGTGCACTGAAGTACATTCATGTTAGCACGTAAATAACAAGCTATTTTGAATCACTAAATATACTAGCAAACTTTAAATTATTTAATCAAATTAAAATGCACGGTTTAACATCTTCAATCAAGTCGCGTATGTACGAGCTTTTAACGCATCGAATCGTCAAAAGTCTCAGAGTCTAAGAGAATTTGTTTACATTCATCTCGGTATATATAGCAAAAAGCCTGTCTGTCGGTCGAGTCTCTGAAACGGCCAGTTTCTAGAATTTCTCATGCTCTGTTCCCAGTCTGTCGCCCGCACGTCGATTTTTACGAATTTTCACTCGCCCCATTTAAATCTCAGAAAATTTCTACACGGTACGCAAGCATGTCCGAGAAAAACTAATTGATTTTGTACAGAAATTGTTGTTCTACTTCTGATATTAGCATCCTATTTTTAACCAATTGTGACCCCATGACGTTGCTTAAATCCCGCCTTTTAAAATATGTGTCTTTGCTTGACGCATTTTCTCTTTCCTTCTCTACCGTGTTCTTATTGGTGCAACTTGATATTCTTCATTATCGATTATTTCAGTCCACGCGGACTGTTATCTGGGTTTAATAAACCCGTATCGCACATTCTCGTGAATACTAAGCCCCGGTTTCTCCAAGATTCTTTGAAACATTAATTATCTGCAAACTTTACGCCGAATGAGCTTTTTAAATAAACCCAGGTGTTTAAACATACTATTAATTCTCAGAGCCTTAGTCCGTGGTATTTTAATCTTGGGTTTTTACAAGTTTCTATAGGTATTATGTTATTAACGGTTTAATTAACTCCAATTAAATTGATTTCTATCCTTTCATTTTAGCGAATACAACTTAAATATTAATTATTATATGTACACTTTGTTTTACTACCGGTTACTTAAAATAGGGTTAATTAATATAAACTTTGCACGTAATTTCCTTTGTTTAGAATAATTACATTACACGCAGAGCTTTTCAATACTGCTTCTTTTGATATAAAGCGTCTTATAAATAATTTAAATTTCTTATTTTTACTGAAACAACCGCATTTATTTATGCTTCAAGGTTTTAATAAAGCGTATTATTTAATGAAATTCCTTATACACGGTCATTAAAATTATTTGATGTGATTATTTAATTTTCTACCCTGGTCTAAATATGAGTATTTTCCCCCTATTTGAATACAAATAATCCCACTTATTTGACTTCAAATATAAAACATTTAGACAAAAAAAAATTACAAAAAAAATTGCCTATCTCTCTCTACCCTTATCTATCTAACTTACCTACTTTGTCTCCAATCAAAAAAATTATTTACACCTATCCTATATCCCTATCCTACTCCTAACTCTCACCTAATTCTATAAACTGAACTTATCCCTAACTTCATCCTACTTATCCATCCAATCCTATATACATCCTATATACCTATCCTATTCCTAACTTTTAACTAATCTTCACTATACTTTACTTCCCCCTACCTAATCCTATATGCCTATCCTACTTTTACTCTATTCCTAACTCTCCACTAATCTTATATGAAATATCTATACTTAACCTATCTTATTTTCTTCCTACATTTAATCTTTATTCTCATCCTAAACCTATTTCTAATTATCTCCCATATTTATCCTATACCTAGCTTTATTTTCTATAAACACCTACTTCTACTCTTCTATATACACCTATTCTATCCCTATTCTATTTAAATCTAACTCTCTTCTACACCTATTTCTCCTGTGGTGCTGGTTCTCCGGTATAAGGGAATAGTAGGTTGACGTGAAACCGTCCCCTCTCATTTCCCGTACCTACTTCCCTTAATAAATATGTGCACTCCCCTACTACTTCCCCTATCTCAAAAGGTCCCTCATATGGCAAGTGTAGTTTAGCACATGTCATCCTATCTCTTCCCTACTCTCAAGCTTTTACTACTACCTGGTCTCCCACTTTAAATTTTACCCTCTTTCTAATTCTTGCGTTCATCTTCCTTGTATATTTTTCAGCTCTCTTCCTTAACCTCTCCTCACATCTACCAAAAGTTGTTGAATTCATCGTCCCTAGGCACAATTTGCCATGGTCTTTCGGGATACTGTTGCTTGATCAGCATGATGGGACTGGTTTCTGTCACGGTACTAGGGTTTCATTGATGAAAGATTCAACCTTAGACAAATTGTCCTCCCATAAACGATGATTCCTATGTGAAGCTAAACGCAAAACTTAACCGTCTCCTGAATATATCGCTCAGCTGGATTCGCTTGAGGATGCCTTATGCTACAAAACACCACTTTAACGTTTTGCCTCTCCCAATAATCTCTAAATCTTTGATTATTAAAATAAGTAGCATTGTCTGCTAATACTCGTTTAAAGTTCCTACTTCCTACAAAATTGTTCCAATTTCTTGTTAGTTCCGACTGTGTTACAATCCCGAGTGGGATATAATTTGGTAAATTTCGAAAACACATCAGTCACAATCAGCACATGTTTGTGTCCTTTTGTACTTCGGACTAGATTGCTCAAATAATCAATAGCAACTAAGTCCAGGGATTTTGTACGTGTATACTTTGTACCACATCCTGACTCGTACTATTTTTGTACTTTCCTAAAGTACATAAGTGACAAGTGTTGATGACAGACTTTACTAACCCTAAGTCTTTAGTAGAAAAAACGTTTCCCTAAAATTAACCATGTCTTTCGGATTCCTATGTGACCATATCTTAAGTGCAGATCTTTGATAATTAATTTTGCTTGTACCCTATCCACCACATACACTTCCAATTCTTGAATTTTTTTACACAAAAAGCCGTTTATCATATGGAAGTTTTAAATCCCGGTTCGCTTTCTAACTTCGTTCTAACAATCTGTAGCTCCTCACTCTGCCTCTGGTTCCTCAAGATCTCCTCTTCTCCATATACTGAATCATTTTGTAGTAGACTGTTCATGGCAATCATGATATCACACGGTCTTTTGTTATCCATGTCCCTGTTTCTACTAAACGCGTCTGCTATAAAATTATTTTCTCCCTTAATATATCTAATCTCAAAGTCAAACTCCTGTAGTAACAACCCCATCGATATACTCGATTATTAGAAAATCTCGTATTCATCAACGCACACAACGCCGAATGATCCGTTTCGATTACAAAATGTCTTCCTATCAAAAAAAATTTTAACTTCGTAACACCAAACACCACTGCAGCCATCTCCTTTTCACTAATCGTGTAATTTACTTCATGCGGCTTCAGTGTGCGTGAAACAAAAGATATGGGCACCTCTTCCCCCTCTTGTACTTGGTACAACTCTGCTGCTAATGCACTATCCGATGCATCCGTCCTTAGTACGAAACCTACATCAAATCTGGGATGCCTCAAAATTAGTTGGTCGTGAAATTGTTCCAACAGTGTTAAATATGCTGCCTCTTGACTTTCCGTCCAACTCCATCGTACTCCCTTCTTCAGAAGTTTAAACAATGGACCCGCTTTTTCAGCAAATCCCGGTACAAACTTTTATAAAAGTTAAGGACCCCAAAAAGCTCTTAATTTCCTAATGTTATTAGGTCTCGGATATGTCAGAAGTTCGGACAATCTTTCTTTATCGATACACATACCTTGAGTGTTCACCACATACCCCAGAAATTTAACGGTTTTGAAAAAATTCACATTTTCTATATTCAGCCTCAATCCTGCTAACTTAAGCTCTAATAATATCCGTTCTAAATGAGAGTAATGTTGTTCCTCAGTTTCACTAAAATTAAAATATCATCCACATAGTGTATGCAGAATTGCTCATATGCTCCTAAAATTGCTTGCATTGCCTTAATTAATGCTGCACTTGACGTTGACAAACCATACGGTACTACCTTAAAATTATAGATTTTTCCTCTACGGAAAATCCTGTGTACCTTCTAGAATCTTTGTGTAATGGAATCAGCCAGAATGAATTCCTTAAATCTAATTTACTAAAATAAACTTGCCACTTAATCTCGTCAAAAGCGTGTCCATGGATGGTGGACAATGGAATTGCGGTTTGGTCCGTTGATTAATTTTTCGTGCATCCAAACATAAACGAATGCTATCATCCTTTTTCTTAACTACCACCAACGGATTTATGAAATGAGTGTTTGATACCTCTATTATGCCATCTTCCAACATTTTATTTAATTCTGCCTTCACCTGCTCCCGATATGCTGCTGGAATTGGATAAACCTTTGCGTTGAACGGTTCTGAATTATCCACTTCCAATCTGTGCTCATAGCCTAACGCTGTGCTTGCTTCTACCCCCACTAATTCTGCATGTTTTTGTAATAAAGCTTGAACCTCTACTCTCCTATCCTCTGGACATCTTATTGTGTTGATCTGTTTAACTTCCTCATCCTCTACCTCTACTACATTAATACTTAACCCCGTGTCATCCTCTGTGACTTCATAACTGCCCTTCCATGGCACTACCCTATCCTTAATCCTTACTACCTTCCTTTCCATATCTATCAAAACCCTAACTTCATCATACAGTCAACACCTAAAATGCTCTGAAACTTCAGTCCAGGTACAATTACAAACTCCTGTTCACAGCTTAAATCTCCTATATCTATCCTAAGCACCACAACACTATTTACTACAGCAAACTTCTTTTTATTTGGAGCTACTAAATGGCTACGTTTTATAGGCATAATTCTATCACAAACCTTATCCCTAATTTTGCTGACGAATTCCTCCGATATTAAACTCGCCTCTGCCCCTGTATCAAGTAATACTTCTACATTATTTTCAAAAATTTCTAAATTAATAATTGGCAAACATAATTTTTCTACAGTTTCTGGCTCTACTTCCTCCTCAATTTTGAAAAATTCACGTGGATGTTCGTATACATTTACACAGAAATCTAGTGGTCTGTCACGTTCTAAAAATCCTGTCTCATCCTGTTTTCCGTGCTTGGTCCTGGTTGTCCTTCTACAACCTGTGCGTACGTCCTTCTCGTGTTAATATCCGTGTCCCTGTCTCTATTCGGCGTGCTGGTCACAGTCCTGTTTACTTCCGGTAAACTGTTCTGTCGCGTGTAACTAGGTCTTGGCGTCGGTCCCCTAGTCGCACTATTGCTCCGGTATTCCTGTCCTCGTCGTTCCCAATTCGGTCGAAAATTTCTGTTGTAGTCAGGCCGTCTCGGATAATTCGGTGTCCTGTTGTCAAACCTAACTGTGTTAACGTTTCGTTCTCGTACTCTCTTGTCCGTCCTACACATACATCGTCATATCTCTGCAAATACTCTAAAATGTCTCCGTTCTGTGATGTTTTGTAAGGCCACGTGTTGTCTAATTTCCTGTTCAAAATGTCGTGATAGGTACTTGATAATCTGTCTGTCCGTCAATGGTGGATTCAGTTGTTTGGCCACACTGTACTTGCGGATGGCATATTGCTCCCTAGAACCTGCAAATTCTCCTTAAATTTTCCTGTAATCAAGTCGTCCCTAATCTGATCCTGTTTGTGATCACTCCAGTAATGTTGTAAAAATTTGTCTTCAAAGTCCCGATACGTGTCTATGTCCTGTCCTACTAAATTGTACCATGCTTCCGCGTTGTCCTTTAATAAAGCCTTTATCGTATTTAGTTTAGTCTGTTCGTCAAATAAATTTCCCACTAGATTTCTTACACTATTAATAAAAATTTGTGGATTTACCCTGTTATCGCCATAAAACTTCATGTGTTGGTCCAATGATACGCCACCTGTATAAAATCTGGGACCTTCCCCCGTTAAATTTGACATGTTGTATTTGATACTACTAACTTCGCGCTCTACCCTGCCTAACTGATCCCTACATGAGTCCGTCACTTCAGTCATTTTTACATTAATCTCTTCTTCACAAAAAATGCGTACTTCGGACCTTAAATGTCCCATTTCCTGTCGAAGACCTGTAATATCACGCTCATTTTTTTCAACCCTATTTTCTGCTTCCCCCAGTTTCACGGTAAGACTATCTTTAAATTCTGTAAATTCTTTAGTATTTTGTTCAATTTTCCCGCTTATCTGCTCTAATTTTGGTTGGACTCCTCCTCGCTCTATTAGATTCTTCCCTAGCTCTATTAGCTTCTTCGTTCATCCTCTCTAGCATTCTCATTATCATCTCGTTTCCTTGATCCCTGATTCCGTCCTCGACTGATCTCTACTGCCTCCTGCTTCTTCCATTTTAGAATTTTCCCACACAATGCACTATCGTCACTTCCAATTTCCACTCCTTGACTCCTTAACCACTCCTTTCTCTGCATACGTTCCAATCACTCACACACACTCTAAAATACTCTTAAATTTATACACACACAAAAACTCTCTCTCTCAGATCGCCAGTTTCCTGGAATAAACTAACAAAAATTTTATTTGGAACTCGAGCCTCACTTTTGGGTCGCCAAATTATGCTGTGAAACCTCTTGAATCACCTGGTCCGTTGATTTTCTTCTGTTAATCGCCTCGGCTGCTCCTCTAGATAGCTTTCATCCTCATACATAAAAAAAACACATTCCTACCACAAACATCAACGTTAACTCTATTTACATCAATATTCAGAATACATTAAATTTTCAAATTAAATTTCAGCATAAAATTCAGTTTTAAAAGAATTTCAAAATTAATTTTATTATCACTTTAACGTGCATCCAGAATTAAAGTCCTTGTTGGATGCCTACTAATTAATATAACAATATAAGCAGACCGGAGTCTGAGTATAAAGGAGCATCTACCACCCTTTACGTTAATTAACCCGGTTTGTCTAATTGAGCTCAAAGACATACCCAAATTTTCATCATATTCCCAAACATCAAAACCAAAATACCCCTTTTACTTAAACAAGCAAATTTCATCTTAAAATTAAACTTTTATGGTTAGAACAATTTCACTAATGTCCATTTAAAGTAAATCAATTATAAAGTCATTCAATACACACAAAATGTCAAACTAAATAGTATAATTTACCTGAAGGTTACTGTCCTCGTAGCTTCAAAGTATCGTTTCTTTAGTTAATCACACCATTCAACAGGATTATATTTACGGCTTCTGATTCTCTACGCTTTTAAAATTTGCTCCATCACCATCCATTCAAAGTCGTTTCTGGGCCTTTCCGGAACTCATCTGTGTTTATCTGACCCTTGATTCATGGATCCAGACACGTATTTGAACCATTTAATTATTAACACCCCCGAAAAATAGCAAAGACAGTCATGCTTCTGTCACCAATATACGCCAAAACTGCCTACTTTTGTGTATACATTCGTCGTTGTAAATTTTGCTAATTGGTACAGTGAAACTAAATTTTATTACCTTGTATCTAAGTGCACTGAAGTACATTCATGTTAGCACGTAAATAACAAGCTATTTTGAATCACTAAATATACTAGCAAACTTTAAATTATTTAATCAAATTAAAATGCACGGTTTAACATCTTCAATCAAGTCGCGTATGTACGAGCTTTTAACGCATCGAATCGTCAAAAGTCTCAGAGTCTAAGAGAATTTGTTTACATTCATCTCGGTATATATAGCAAAAAGCCTGTCTGTCGGTCGAGTCTCTGAAACGGCCAGTTTCTAGAATTTCTCATGCTCTGTTCCCAGTCTGTCGCCCGCACGTCGATTTTTACGAATTTTCACTCGCCCCATTTAAATCTCAGAAAATTTCTACACGGTACGCAAGCATGTCCGAGAAAAACTAATTGATTTTGTACAGAAATTGTTGTTCTACTTCTGATATTAGCATCCTATTTTTAACCAATTGTGACCCCATGACGTTGCTTAAATCCCGCCTTTTAAAATATGTGTCTTTGCTTGACGCATTTTCTCTTTCCTTCCTACCGTGTTCTTATTGGTGCAACTTGATATTCTTCATTATCGATTATTTCAGTCCACGCGGACTGTTATCTGGGTTTAATAAACCCGTATCGCACATTCTCGTGAATACTAAGCCCCGGTTTCTCCAAGATTCTTTGAAACATTAATTATCTGCAAACTTTACGCCGAATGAGCTTTTTAAATAAACCCAGGTGTTTAAACATACTATTAATTCTCAGAGCCTTACTCCGTGGTATTTTAATCTTGGGTTTTTACAAGTTTCTATAGGTATTATGTTATTAACGGTTTAATTAACTCCAATTAAATTGATTTCTATCCTTTCATTTTTAGCGAATACAACTTAAATATTAATTATTATATGTACACTTTGTTTTACTACCGGTTACTTAAAATAGGGTTAATTAATATAAACTTTGCACGTAATTTCCTTTGTTTAGAATAATTACATTACACGCAGAGCTTTTCAATACTGCTTCTTTTGATATAAAGCGTCTTATAAATAATTTAAATTTCTTATTTTTACTGAAACAACCGCATTTATTTATGCTTCAAGGTTTTAATAAAGCGTATTATTTAATGAAATTCCTTATACACGGTGATTAAAATTATTTGATGTGATTATTTAATTTTCTACCCTGGTCTAAATATGAGTAATATATATATATATATATATATATATATATATATATTATTGTAAAGCTTTCCTCGACTGCTGCCCCTCGTCCACTCAACTATGCATAATATACCACCAAAGTCCCGCTGACTGCCACCTCGTTGTAATCTAAAAGCAAATCACCACCCTACAATCATACTCAAAATAACACAACTCACGAAATACATTACACTCTATTTACATAAAATAAATATTACAATTTTTAAAAACTTTTTTCGTTACTTGGATTATTAACAATTCCTTTTCAAAAATGTATTTGCATTCACTAATTTTATCAAACAAATACCCTACTAAAGTAAGAGGGCTAACCCCATACCTGACTTTAACACTTGTCCTAATATGAGCTCATAGTATAACTCTTTAAACTTGAGTGCAAAATTATAGCCCCCTTTACTTTGCACAACATAGCCTGGTTATCGTTACACTAATTATTCCTTACTACCTAAACAAGTTTTCATCTACATATAAAGTCCCATAACATTTTCAGTTCATCAATTTCATAAAGAATTATCACTTCAAAGCACAAAATAATAAAGTAAACACAACCAATCACCATCACAAAATTGTTTTATAAAATTCGTTACATGGTACTTATTTTTCCTGCAGGTATCAGCAAACCAGCCATCGACGATGATGCCGTCTCCAAAGACTTTCGGCTATGAAACCGCTCTCTAAGTTAAATTACCATTTCCCTCAGCACAATCCAATCCAAATCTTTCCCCATTTACTATAAACAAAATGCAACCAAACTTCCCGAATTTTCCATTATATTTCCATTTAAAAATAACCAATCATTAAATTCCAAATTTTGAAACAATTTGTAGGTTCCAACACCCAAAAAAACTGTACTTGGTACTTACATGCGTAATACACGCTTCGCTCTTAATTAGATAATTATTGGAAGCTTTTCAATATATCAATTTATCATCGCAACACCAACTAGTGTGCAATTACAACTAACTATATACAATACCTAAAAGTATTCACAGGAAAAGTAAGAGGAAGTCACCCTTCTCCAGGTTGTTTATATAAGGACAAAACATACCCCCCTGTTTTTAAATTCGCACGTACTCAACAACGTACAAACAAACATTCCTAGTAAACCGCCAACCGTCTGCTTGCTTCCAGAAATTACAAGCATAACCGTCGCCAATTTCAAGTTAAACACCAACGGTTCTCATTTTTCCGTGAACTACAACGTACAAACAAATAAAATTTGTTCGAAAACCGTCAACCGTCCGTGCATTCAAGGAAAACTAGCCTCAACGAATATTAATTCTCGCTACATTCACGCCTTTCAACTCAATCAAACATATTTCTTCTCACTTTCTCTTGTATATCGCCTTGTTCCACCCATGCTTTATTCTTACGAACTCCCAGTTAGATATCTACCCTCTCTAACACTAAAACTGTTACGCGTCTGCCTGTAACGTCCAATTAGATCACTCAATTTCTCTCTATATTTTCGATCGATACAAACATCTTTCGTCTTCCCCTATCTACAAGCTAAGAATTGTCTTTGTTCCCTTGTTTGTTATAAAGTCTAACTGATATTTAGGCTTTGCATCCCTGCCCTTCATATGATGCGTTAAGTCCGTCTTCGTTAGTGATATCGATCTGTGTCTGCGTTTCAACGTACATTTACATTCTCAGAAATTATTGAGTTTCTTACCTACCACTAACAAGCTAGTGTTTTAAATGCTATATCAAAAAGTTTCTTGTTTACTAAAAATATCGATCCTACGCTAAATAATATGAAAAGCTTTTACATCCTTTACACTATCTTAAATTATAATAAAAGCGGTGTTTTCATCTTGTTGCTTTTAACCATTAGTGTCATACTCTGTAAATATTATGCTATTTCCTTACTAAGTAAATGTAAAACTGCAACTAAAAACAAATTAATTCTAACTGCCTACCTTAAGTTGAATAAGCGTTATTTTAATTATCTATTTTTAGCTGCAAATTACACAATAATATATATATATATATATATATATATATATATATTACTCAAATTTAGACTAGGGTAGAAAATTAATTTAGTGCATCAAATAATTTTAATCACCGTGTATAAGGAAGCTTTGGGAAAAAGCACGATTATTAAAACCGTGAAGCATAAAAATTTATTCGTTTCATTAAAAAAAATAAGGGATTTAAATTATTCACTAGACGCGTTCTATAAAAAGAAGCAGAATTAAAATGCTCAACGTGTATTTAATTTAATTGTTCCAAGTAAAGAAACAAATAGAAATTACGTGCAAAATTTATATTAAGTAATTCAATGGGTATTAAACAAAGTGTACAAATAATAAATTAATATTTAATTTGTATTCACTAAAAATTAAAGGGTAGAAGTCAATGCCATTCATTATTATTTTAATTGGAGTTAATTGAACGATTATTAAGGTATAATATGCACAAAAGCTTTTAAAAACCCAATAATATTCAAATCGTAGAAGTGTTATTTAAAGTATTACGATTGAACACCTGCGTATTTTTAAATATCAAAATTCTAATAAATTCGAACTGATGAACAGGCAGATTCTGGGTATACTGCAAACGATCGGATAAACCGTAGCTTATATTAACGGGAAGGCTAGATACGGGGTTATTTAACTCACATATATGAATCCACGTGGACTGAAATATTCGATAGTAGAGAGTATCGATTTGCACCAATAAGGCCAAGTTAGAAAAAGACAGATACAATGCGCAAGGCAGAGACACTAATAATTAAAGGCGTGATTTGTGTAGTGTCACGAGGGTCACGATTGGTTGAAAATAAGAGGCAAACATGAGAGGCGTAAAAATAACATTTCTATACAAAATTAATTAGTTATTCTCGGACGTGTTTGCGTGCCGTGTGAAAAATTTCTTAGATTTTCAACTGGCGCGTGTGCAAATTTTGTAGAATAGCGTGCCCGACTGTCGAAAAGGGAACGTAGAATGCGAAATTCTAGAAACTGGCCGTTATAGGGACAAAACCGACAGACAGGCTAGCCATTATATAAACCCGGACTTTAAACAGTTTCGCTCTCTCTTAGATTTTTGATTATTCGATGCTTGAAACAGTGCTCTTAGATTTTCGATTTTGATTCAATACTTTAAACAGTTTGCTCGTATATTTTAGTGATTATTGAATACTTTAAAACAGTTTGCTCTTTACGTGCTACGATGAGAAGTTATTTAGTGCATTTAGAAAAGAAGATACAAGGTAATAAATTCTAGTTATATTTGCGAGCATTACTGTACCAACTATCGAAATTAGTAACGATAAATGAATAAACAAAAGTAGGCAGTTTTGGGTATAGTTTGAAAGAATTATGAATTTCAGTGCTATTTTTCGGGGGTGTTAATAATTAAATGATTAGTAAACGTGATTGGATCCACAAAACAAGATTCAGATATACATAGATGAGTTCCTGAAAAGCCCTGAAACAATTTTAGATGAATGGTGGTGTAGAAAATTTTTTAAAGGCGACCAGTAATCCGAGAAGCCGTAAACATAACCCAGTTGGAATGGTGTGATTAACAAAGGACGATGTACATTGGAGCCACGAGTGCATTAACCTTCAGGTAACTTATGCTTTGTTGTTCGATTTTTGATGTTTTGGTGTGTGTTGAATAACTTTATAATTTGTTTACTTAAAATGGACAGTAGTGAATTTGTACCAACAACAAATTTTTAATTTTAAGGTGAAATTTTCTTGTTTAAGTAGAAAGGAGTATTTAGTATTTATGTTCTTGATTATGATGAAAATTTGGGTCTGTCTTTGAGCTCAATTAGACGAACCTGTTTAATTAACGTAAAGGGTGGAAGATGCTCCTTTATTCAGACTCAGGTCTGCAAATATTGTTAAATTAATTAGTAGGCATCCTACAAGGACTTTAATTCTGGATGCAAATTAAAATGATGACAAATTTAATCTTGAAATTTTATGATACTGAAATTTATGCTACAATTTAATTTTGAAATTTTAATGTATTATGAATATTGATGTAAATAGAGTTAACGTTGATGTTTGTGGTAGGAATGTGTCTGTTTTTTTTTATGAATGAGGATGAGAGTTTTAACTAGGTGAGCAGCCGAGGCGGAAAGAGTAAAGAGGCGATTATCAGAAGAAAATCACAGCAAATCGTAGCGCCCAAAAGTGAGGCTCGAGTTCAAAATAAAATTTTTGTGATTTTATTCCAGGAAACTGGCGAGGCTTTTTGTACATGTCACAGCATATTACATGACGCCCAATCTGTGGGGCTCGATTTGAAAACCTTAACTGCGTTGCTAGCGTCACATAAACTGAATGCGCCCTTCTGTATGTGCCCTAATCTGTATGCGTATTTTCTCTCCCCTTTTATTTATTTAATTTAAAATATGATAAGTGACTTCTAAATATTGTTCATTTTATTATTTTTATACCTCGGCTTTTTATTAAGACTCCAAATAACTCTCTCAGGATAAGTTTCAAATTAAAATGATACTAGTTCGGAGTTCAATGACTAATATCAAATTTTAAATATGTGACTACTAGCTCCCTCTGTACGAAATTAGAATAAGCTTCTGAAAACATAAATACCGGTAAGGTTAGTTCAACACCAAACTATATAGAACAGTAACCCTAACCTATTTTAGAATTGTAAATGTTAGTGTATATTTTATTACAGCATTAGGTGTTAAAATTTTAATTTTCAGATTTTCAGATGATAAATACCCTATTCTTCGATTCCAGAAGGTATGTACAACCCTTCACAGCTTTCGTTGTTGGACCGCTTACTGAATTAAATACTTTACTTGAAGAGTATCTATCTGTGATTAATAGTTGGTTTTAGTTTTAGAAACAACCAATGTGAAATACAAGTTATACATACAAATGAAAAATTGGATACTTTACAGTTTGTAGTGCTTGCGATGGAACGCTTGAGTTACCAAAACTGGTTCCAAGTATGATGATCAACTTCTACGATGATCCTGGGACTCGCACTGAAATCTCCCGTTCTACATACTACTTTGTGATGAATCCAGCTTCCTGTTGCTACTACACTAGTATATTATGGCTTCGTCTTTACACCACCTTCCTTCAATTTCAACAAGGTTGTATGAACCCTTTTTAGTTAATTTATTTATTTTCAACACTGCACTTGCTGGCATATATCTTCAACTTTGATGACGATACACAATATTCTAATATTTATCTTCCACAAATAACAGAATTAAATTTCAAATAGAACTTCTTTATTTTTACAAAAATAATTTTCAACAAACTTTTTTAAGCATCATCATTTTTTAGTAAGTCACAATAATTGTTTTCTTAGCCAACTCAACTCAAGCAATTGTCTTTTAGCCTACTCTTTTACCTATTTTATATACAATATACAATCACCAGCCTTCTTGTATCATAATAATGAGTCCTTAAATTAACATAGAATATAGATCATTATATGTATTATTTTGACATGGGTATTTTGTTTAAACACTTTATATCTTAATTACTTTACATATTATAAGCTTTCCTTTTTTTAGGTAGCTGGTTTGCATGGTTCTATCTGGTTTAATATAATAAACATGCCAATTATAAATAGAGCCATACATCCTCTGGTCATGGTATTTTGTGATATTATTATTGTTGAATTTTCTCAAAAAAACCCCAATGCTGTTTAAAATCTTATGGTTTCTAGTTTTTAACTGACTGTAGATAATTACTAGTGCAATAAGTGTAAATTATTCACCATGTTGTGAGTTTAATGAAATCTTAAGTATGAATCAATTGTATTTGATAAAATTTAAGTATAAACGTTCAGTATTTTGTCGTTAATGATATGTAAGTGTTAATTAATTACAAGGGACTTCAATCTAATACACTTCATATATATATATATATATATATATATATATATATATATTTACTGATCTACTCTCTCTACCCCCCCTTTCTTTCTTTAATTTTTATTTATCTTTATTTCACACTTTTTTTGTCGCGCCTTTTATGTAATGAGCACACCTAATGCACCCCGTACTTGCAAAGTTTGGTTGGTTCTTTAATTAAACTGTTTATTACAATGCCTCGACTATTTAAGCTCTTAATTCTCAGGGTGTTACCTACTTATAGTGAGTTCCGTTATAAGTAGATGTGCAATGCCCAACCAAACTGCACACTCTTTTGTTTTAGTACAAAATTTTTAATCTACTTTTGTATATGCCAAAATTTTATTACGATCAACGTTGCCTTGTGCCAAATTAATTTACTACCACAAATTTATGACTTTTTTTGACGTTTTAAGATATTTCAGCACTCACCTGGATTACACTTCGTTCTCGGCCTTTCTTACTGCTGGCTCAAAATCCTCGTCGCCGTATGCGTCTTTACACGGTTGTACTATCTGATAGAATTTTCGTATCGCCTCCAGGTGTCGTTCTTAAATTTTAGATGCTCCCCAATATCTGAAATAAATAACCCTAATTTAGAATTTGGAATACCCGTTTATGTTACTTCCTCTGCACTAATTCTTCTGTCCTAATTTCTGCTTTGAATCCTCCACTACCAATTGTTGCTCTCCTAATTTCGCCCCTCGTGTTCTCAATTAATCCGTCCGCTTTTTCGTATTTAATCCAAATCTAATCGCCGTCCTGTTTCAAATTACTCAATGCCCCGCTATAAATCTATATCCAAATCAATCTTCGTTTCTTTATCTACCCACTCGATGTCCTGCTACCTATAAATCTCTATCCAAATCGATCTTCGTTCCTTTATCTACCCACTCGATGTCCTGCTACCTATAAATCTCTATCCAAATCGATCTTCGTTCCTTTAAATAACCACCCTATGTCCTTCTGCCTTTAAATCGCTATCCAACTCAATCCCAAATCTATTTAAATATTCGTCGCTTCGCCGTCGCTTATATAACCACTCTATGTCCTTCCGCCTGTTAATCTCTATCCAAATCCAACTTCTTCCCTATATATAACCACTCGATTGTCCTTCCGCCTTTCCCAATATCGTTCCAAATCTATTTACGTACTCGTCGCTTCGCCGTCGCGCTATTACCAATCTTTACACTACTTTTATCGTCGCTGTTGCTTATTTATATTTCGCTGCTGCTCTTTACCCTTCTTTACTCAATCAAAAACTATTCAAAATCAAACACTTTTATTAACTTTTAAAATCGTTACACAAATTAGCACAGTTCTATGAAAACACGTCTTTATACAAAAAAATTTCGAATTAATCTCCTTTTGTTTTCTTTCCAAGGCGACCATTATAACATTTCTTGCCTACTAAATTATAAAATTACATAACTAAAATTGTCCAATAATATCCAAACACTACGTTTGTGTCGCACATACCATAATTCATGTCTTTTTACACTTTAATAATTCACATAAAATTCTAGTATTGGTCCTAAATATTTACAGTCCTTCAATCGCATTTGACATTTTTATAACTAATAATTTTGAGCTTACAAATTTTGTCCAAAAGTTGATTCTATTTAAAATAAAAAGCCAAAATAAATCACACTTCAACCTGGATGCGTGGTTGATAGTGAACATCCATAGACGCATCCGGTTTTTGGACGGCAAATGTACTTTCAATGGCCTATAAAATTCCAACTCGGTATAAACCCTTGAGCACTGTACATTTTACTACGTCATTTAGTCATTTTAATTTACCTTTTGGCACTTATATTTCAACTACCATTTTGAATTGTAAAATACGGCAAACATACATTTTTAAATTATGTGATCAAATATATGGATTATTTTGCTTGGCATACACTACCTTGTACTAAACAACCCTTAGAACCTTTGGTAGCTCCCTTAAACATTTCAATATATATATATATATATATATATATATATAAATCTTATAACTTTTTTATAAATAATAATGACCCCTTCTATTTAACAAAATTTGTTTAATGTTGCAGGTTATAGGTCAACTGGTGTTTTGATAAAAACTCTTTTTTATAGCCAAAATTTTCGCTTTTATTTTTAAAGCATGATCACAGGCATAACTAAACATAGATAAATTCTACATAAGCTGGTGTAGTTTTTAAATTAGTTACCTACATGGAGGTTAAAAACTATTAGCGTTCGTTACAATTATGTTTTACAAAAATAATATCCTTATAAAATTTAAGATAAACAGATTAATATCTAGTAGATACAAAATGGAATGTTGGCTTGACAGAAACAAAAAATGTTAGATTTTGATTAATATATCTTTTTGTTTCTTAATTAATTTATAAGTATGTGTGTATATGTCGGTAATATTTGATATCAATAAATATATAGGAATACATAAATATACTTACATATATTATAAATATATATTTATGCATGTAGTGTATATAAATGTACACGAAAATACATAACTATATATGTGTATATCTATATGCACAAAGATACACATACACAAATATACATACATACATGTACACATAAATATAGAAACAAAAAAAACATACATTTATATATATACACATACATACACACACACACAGACACACGAGCACACACATACACATACAGACACATATATATATATATACATATACACAATATATACATATACATACACATACATATATATATATATATATATATATATATATATTATAGATCTGTTGGTTTCTTGGGATGTATTCGTTCGTAAAGTAAAAACTATTATTATGTCAAATTGTAACTTTTATTCTGACGCTTCGGCATTAATTTTATGCCTTAATCATAGACTAAAATTTAATGAATTTAGTGTTATAAGGTTTAAAAACAGTTTAGCTAATCTAATTACTTAATTGCTATGACATAAAAAACTTTTACATATAAAAACTAATACAAAAATTACAGTTATGACTTGTTTTTAAACCTTATAACACTAAATTTATTAAATTTTAGTCTATGATTAAGGCATAAATATTAATGCCGAAACGTCAGAATAAAATTTACAATTTGACATAATAGTTTGTACTTTACGAACAAATGCATCCCAAGAAACCAACAGATCTATAAATACTAAAATCGTTCGAAAAACTACCTATATTATTATTATATATATATATATATATATATATATATATATACACATACACATGCATACATGCACATACATACAAATACACATATACATACACTTACAGATAAAAATATACATATATGTGCATACATAAATACATTCACTTATACATTCACCCATATAGATAAAATAAAAGTAAAAAAAGATATAAATAATTAGATTATATTAGTTGTTTGAGTACTATTTTTTATAATTTTCTTTAAAATTTAAAAGGTACGAATAAATGCTGCTTAGATTATCAATATCACTTCTTTTGTTTAATGAATTTTAATTCTTATAAATGTAACACATTTCTAAAAAGGTTCTTTTGAATTTGTTGGTTTCTATTTGTAATATTTCTGTCAAGCCAACATTTTACTTCAATTTTATATCTACTATATATTAATCTGTTTATCTTAAATTTTATAAGGATATTATCTTTGTAAAATATAATTGTAATGAACGCTAATGGTTTTAACGTCAATGTAAGTAACTAATTTAAAAACTACACCAGCTTATGTAGAATTGATCTACGTTTTAGTTATGCCTGTGATCAAGCTTTAAAAATAATAGCGAAAATTTAGGCTATTATTTTGTTAGTCGCTATACAAGTATTAGTCCGATTTGTATAGGCGAATAAGCTCTTATTGTTTTCATAAGAGTTTATTTATAGATACATGTAATATATATATATATATATATATATATATATATATATATATATATATATAAGAGCTTATTCGCCTATACAAATCGGACTAATACTTGTATAGCGACTAACAAAATAATAGCTTTATTACTTCTCAAGGGGAGGAAATATCCACTTACCGGTTTCAGCTTCCTTAAGCTTCGTCAGAGCAGATTAGTTTCCAACAATCCTATGAAGTAATCGAAGCTATTATAATGATATAATATCGAAAGAATTTTTGTACTATGGCAAAAGTAAATAATATCGCCATCAGGTGGTAAACACTAACACCACTAAGCGTGGAAGTACAAAAATTGATCCAAATCTACATCGTGGTTCTATAGATGGCAAGTTTAGCCTTTGAGATTTGCGAAATGTTATAGCAAAATTTATTTCCAAAAAAAAAAACTTTTCCCGGAGAGATCCGTTTCGTGAGCCATAGGCAATTCATAATATAAAAAGACAAGTTATTTGCAGTCCGCAATAAGGAATTTGTGAAGAACAAAATAAAAAATAAGATGTATCTGTAAATAAACTCTTATGAAAACAATAAGAGCTTATTCACCTATACAAATTGGGCTAATAGTTGTATAGCCATTAACAAAGCAATAGCTTTATTACTTCACAAGGGGAGGAAACATCCACTTACCGGTTTTAGCTTCCTTAAGCTTCGTCAGAGTTGATTAGTTTTCAACAACCCTATGAAGTAATCCAAGCTATTTAATGATATAATTTCGAAGGAATCTTTGTACTATGGCAAAAGTAAATAATACCGCCATCAGGTGGTAAAACACCAACACTACAAAGCGTGGAAGTACAAATTAATCCGAACCTACATTGTGGTTCTATAGATGGCTATACAAGTATGTTTGGCCTTTGAGATTTGCGGAATGTTATTGCGAACTGCAAATAACTTAGACTTTTATGCACAGTTCAAATAATCATTTCAAATCGATCTAGTAATTGAAAATTGGAAAATATAAGGCCTTGCACAGGACTAGAAACTGTATCTTAGTCTTTCTAGGATCATGCGTTTTCCAATTACACCACCGAGACCGATGACGACAATTGGAAAATTTACAAATCTAAATCGTGTACACAACGATACATCAACCTAACTTCAATTACGTTTGGCATTGCTGTCAATCATATTTGAAATTGTCGAGTTTTTGACTTATGTCAGTTGTAGACAGGAAGCAACGCTCAAAATTACGGCTATAAGCCAAGTACTAAATATATATTTAGGTAGTTAATTACACAAGGTAAGTCGATAAATACTATCGTATTACAGTTAATAAGATGAAATAATAACAGACTTTTTATGCAAAGCGTAAATGATCATTTCAAACCGAGTTACTAATTAAAAGATGGAAAATATAAGGTCCCGGACAGAATTCGAACCCGAAACCTTAGATCTTTTGCGATCGATGCGCTAACCAATTGCGCCATCCCAACGGGTGATTACAATCGGAAAAATATACGAATCTAAACCATGTACACAGCAATACACCAACCTAACTTTCAATTACGTTACATATTTATCAATCATATCTGACAGTGTCAAATTTTTTACTTATGTCAGATATAAACGAGAAGTGACGCTCAAATTACGGGTATAAGCCAACTATTAATTACAAATATTAGTAATTGCACAAGGTAAATTGATTTTCAATGTTATATTGATTAATAACATTTAGTAATAACTTAGCCTCCTTGCTAAGTCCAAATGATCATTTCAAATCGAGCAAGTAGCAAATACAAAGTCCCGGAAAAGGATTCTAACATGTAGCCTTAGGTGGTAGAAGCCGAGTTCTGAGAGTAATCATCGTCTATTCGGCGATACATCAACTGCGCCACATTTGTCATCTTCAGGCTCGATTTTGCTGATCGATAGAGAAATTAAACGATCTTTACAAAGTTGATCAGATCTAGATAAAATAGATATAGAGGTGACAGAAACGGATAACAAAGCGTATTAAAAGAATTTGAAAATGATTTAAAAGAAATGAAAATAATAACTCAGCGAAAGAAGACTTTATCTCAAAGTTTGAGAGAGGAAAGCGCAACCTGTCAGATCTACAACGTAATAAGTGAAACAGGTGAGCTTGAAGACTTTCTCAAAACACAAAACACTAAGAATTATAGGCGGAAGATATGTAGAGAAAGAAAATGATCATATATTCTATTATAAACCTAGAGAAACAATTTTATAAAATTCTCAAAAACATCGTTAACAAACGCGCTGAAGGGAAGAAGTGCAACAATTTGATTGGAGACGGATTGGTTGACGGATAGTGTCTGTGTTAAATACGGCTTTATACGAATATGTGCACCACGATTTGAAATGTGTACGGAACGTCACAAGAAGCCACGCCGGACACTGTTGAAGAATAAATTGCATAATATAAAAAATACAACGGGGAATGCATATAGGAAATAGGCAAACGAGGAGGAGAAGTAAAACATTTAAACGATTACAGTGAAACTAAGATATTAGAAAAGGACCATGTCAAGTGGAAAAGTCAAATAGGTTGAAAAATTGAAGCGTTGAATTCGTGGTGGAATCTGCTAAAGTACTCAAAACTGATGCGACAATAATCCACTCATTTTTAAATCTTTTTAAATGCAAATACGACACTGATTAATAGATTACAGCATTAAAAGTTGATATATAAATCGATATGATACGGAAGTATTGATTTCATTAACAGCTGCATTTTTTAATACATTACAATAATTATAAATTCTGGTTGAACACAAAGTAAATATAAATAAGTGCAAATACGTGTCTTAGCCCAATTAAAATGTGTTAATAATTTAAATGAAATAATGCATACCTACATGATACCTGGCAAATGCGTAAATAAACATATTGACGTATGTAAAAACTCTACAACTATTACAGCTTTGAAAAGAAAGAAAACTAACAAATGTACGCTTCCATATCGATCTATACATTCTCATTAATAATTTTTAAATCAGAAAAATGTAGCCTTGGGTAGTTTGATTGACAATATACGTTTAGAATAACCTTTCTTTGTTACGAGATTTATTTAATCCAAAACAAGTTCCTGTAAAAATAATTAGTAAAAGTCTTATTTATTTGCTTAATTATGTTTCTGGCGTCATATGAATTATTTAATATAAGAGCTACGTCGCAAAATAAACTGTAGTAGTTCGTTCGGCATTAATTTATAAGCCACAGTATGGATGTGGAAATGTTTCTCGTAATCAGTCTTTGAGTACAAAACTTTCCAAATCTTTGAATGTCAAGCCGCTCCAATCATATACCTAAGTGTGTCTACGAGGTCTTTCAAAATCGATTGGAAAACCTATTGGTATTTATTCTGTACTTAAAACGAAATTATTGAACGATGGGACAGTTCTTGTTATGTTATCTAAATAACCATAAAACAAAACAACAGAATGTGTCAAACAAACTTTAAAAAAAGGTGTTAAATTTATTGCAGCTACGTAATTGCTGTTAAACTGGTGGTTTATAGAAATTTGAGATGGTCTACTGCCCAATAAAATAAGTAAAACTAAAATTTGAATATGAGGGAGCTGTAAAGTTTCAAACAAAAAGGTAATCAAAGGAATTATCTATACCGTGCGTAGACTAGGACTCCCGAACATACGGATTTAACATGTAAAATCAGACATATGAGATTTTCTGCTTCCCAAATTATGTTACAAAAAAATTCTTCAAATGAACGTTTTAGGGCACACTTTATTACATCTAAATCAATTACTACAAAATTTTTGGAACCTTCCTAACGTCAGGAATTAGGTCTAAAGTTATTAAAATTATCTGAAAAATTGTATTGGCCGTGGAATTGGAACAAAAAAGAACAAATGCTAAACGTATAGCACAATGATTTTTATTCGTTATCTTGTTCCTGTCATATTTTCTTTGAGAATAATGGTCAATAATTACTCGGTCAGTGAAAAACATTTTTTTTAAAGCTATATAATGGCAGAAATAGTATAAGGGAAGTATTCGACCTGTTTGCCAGTTTATATCCGATTACGTCAGTATAGACAATTCAAAGTATTCTACAAAATCAAGAGCTATACGGTTCAGTTTTCGTTCCGAGCAAAATTTGCACAACCAAGAATTTAAATATCGTACCCTTACCTGATAATATTTAAAATAAATAAAATGCAACTATATTTTACTACACTAGGAAAACGAATGCTCTATTTTACGGTACAAGAATTAATAATCATGATTATAGAAATTTATTTTATAACCAGAAATATTAAATAAAACAACTACAAATAGAACTACAATAGAAGTTCCCAACTAAACACTAAAGTTAATAACAAACCGAATTATATTAAATCAGGTGCTCAAATAAATCTACCTTATCTGCTAAACAAAATCCAACCTATTATAGAATTGCATCGCATATTGCCTAATAGTCGGTTAGAAATGTTGACATTTTTATTTTAAAGGGTCTATGTTGGGATGCCTTGTTTGGTATACATTATTTTTTAAATGACCTCAGCTACAAAAGTCATTAGGAGACAAATGGGGTGACCTAGGCGGTCAATGTACTGGTCCAGCACATCCTATCCAGGAATTCGGAAAAGACTGATATAGAAATAATCGAATTTCGTTTGTAAATTGAGATTGACAGTCGTCTTCTTGAAACCAAATAACGTTTTCATTTGCCACGCTTGCAATGGCCCAATTTCGACTTCGAGAAGCTCCAAATATTTTTCGCTATTAAGTTTTTCATTTGTGAAAAAAGTTCCTATCAGGTTAGCTCCCAACATTCCAAGCCAAACATTAACTGTACCTCTGTATCGGGAATTATTATTTGAAATCAAATATTGATTGTTTTTACTCCAATGTCCAACATTTTGCTTATTTGGCTTTCCCTTTATACTGAATGTTGTTTCATCCGAAAAACAAATATTATTTATAAAATTTCTATTACTATTAGCCATATCCATAACGGTTTCACAAAAAAACCATTCGCTTAATTTTGTCTTCTTCAAATATTTCTTGATGAATCGCAAATTTGAAAGACACACTTGTTTTTCTTAAGTATTTTAAAAGTTGTGGTGTGGTAAATCCCCAATCCAGACCCTCTTACACTCCTTGGATCGTTCGCCACAGCAGCTCTAATAACATTTATTTCCATTATGTTCACAGTTTCAACCGTAGGTACGGGTTTAATATTTAAGTTTTTGGTTGTGCAAATTATACACGAAACGTAGACCAAACCGTATAGCTCTTGATTTTGTATAACGCTCAATTGTCGATAATGACCGAATTGGTCATTCAGGATATAAACCTGAAAACAGATCGCGCATTTCATTTAAACTATTTTCGCCGTAATATAGCTTTAAAAAGTTAATTTTTTTTCACTGACCGTGTAATTCTCAAAGAAAACAGGAACGAGATTACTAATAGAAATCCTTGTGGCATACTTTTAGAATTGTTTTATTTTTCGGTTCAATTCCACGGACAATACAATTTTTCAATAAATTTTAATAACTTTAGGCCTAACTCCTGACGTTAGGAAGGTTCCGAAAAAATTTTTTGTAAGTGATTTAAATGTAATAAAGTATACCCTAAAACGTTCATTTGCAGAATTTTTAGTGATGTTGTTAAACCGTATTATATAAATATTTGGCAGATGTAGTAAATTTCAGAATCCGTTCTTTAGAAAAACATATATTATGTTGGAGGGCCTAAGCTAATTATTGAAAAATTTTGAAAGGCGGAAGTCGTAAGTAAGATATTAAAATTCGGTGATACTGGTAAATCGTATTGTATAAGTGATTGACAAAGGTAGTAAATTCCAAAATCCGATCTTAATAAAAATATACTGTGTTGGGGAGCCTACACTAATTATTAAAAAATTTTGAAAAGCGTAAGTTGTATGTAAGACGCTAAAAAGAAGCTTATTTTAGTGATGTTGTTAAACCTTATTATATAAATGTTTGGTAGATGTAGTAAATTGCAAAATCCGTTGTTATAAAAAATATATGTTGAGTTGGAGGTTCTAGGTTAATTACTGAAAAATAGTGAAAAGCGGAGTTGTATGTAAGATACTCAAATGCAAGGTTTTTTTAGTGATACTGTTGAATCGTATTATATAAATGCTTGGCAGTTGTAGTAAATTTCAAAATCCAGTCTTAAGAAAAATATATGTTGTGTTGAAGGGCCTATGCTAATTATTGAAAAATTTTAAAAGAGGGAAGTCCTAAGTAAGATATTGGTAAACCGTATTATATAAGTGGTTAACAGAGGTAGCAAATTCCAAAATCCGAGCTTAATAAAAATATAGTTGAGTTGCAGGTCCTACGTTAATTACTGAAAAATTATGAAAAGCGGAAGTCGTATGTAGTGATACTGTTGAATCGTATTATATAAGTGTTTGGCAGATGTAGTAAATTCCAAAATCCATTCTTAAGAAAAATAATGTTGAGTTGGAGGTCCTACGCTAATTACTGGAAAATTGTTAAACACGGAAATAATATGTAAGATACTAAAAAAAACGCTTCTTTTATCGATTCTGTTGAATAGTTTTATATAAGTGTTTAGCAGAGGTTGTAAATACCAAAATCCGTTCTTAAGAATAATATATGTTGTGTTGAAGGGCCTAAGTTAATTACTGACAAATTTTTAATGGTCAAAGTCTTATGAAAGATATTCAAAAGATACAATAATATTAGCAAATTCTTAGGTCCGTTTTTTCATAATATGTTATGCGGAAACACCTGGCTTCATTTAAGAAAATTATCTTATATATGTTTGAAAATGTTAAAATAAAAGTTAATTTTTAATTATAATGTTCAACTTTGTGTATTTTTATGCATGGAATATCTAAATTTGTTTCTGCAAGGTATATAACGAATTCTGTAACGCGTTTTAAAAAAATAATTACTTTCTGCCTATATTATTCGTTTATCGTTTTTAACAGATATTGTGTAATGATATATCGGTGACTGAAAGATTTACAGCAATTCTACTCTATGGACAAATTCAATAATTGTTCCACGAAGTGCGCTATTCGTAGTTAACATGCAATAAATTTAACCAGTAAAAAGAATAATGCTGATACTTACGTATAAACAGATGGGTTAAGTAAAAAAAAGCATTAAAGTTAGAAATTTCTCTAGTAAGGATTTTACCATAAGAAGCATTAGCGTATCTAATTTCAAAGTGGGTTTTTAACAAAACGTGTTTTGTTCGTCAACATGATGCGAATTGGGTTTATCCCTTGGTATGTTAAAAAAAGAAAACGAGTCACATACATGTGTCGGGATTCTTATCTTGCCATCCGTCGGAAGAGGATCAGCACAGCATCGCCGGGGTAGTCAGCTACGACCATGCTGCTACCGTAATTGCAACAGCGGTCTGCACGCAAGAGCAGTTGATCTAGGTCAAAGAATAATCCGGCCTACATACATAACAAGCAATTTGGCCTCCAGTTAAGAGGGATGCAGTCGAGATCTACACTTCTTATAAAAAAAACGTGCATCGCTCTTAAAGTAAGTAATTTAGAAAATACAACTAAGGACGAACTGCAGAATCAACTTGAAATTGTTTAAATAACAAGAATTCGAGCTTTGATCCTCGCGTTATTAACATACCAAAAAAGAGATTAGAAAACTCGATTCAAGCTTTATCAAATAATAGAATACACTATTTCAACGAGTCTTTCGGTCGTAGCAGTATAAGGATTAATTTTACGCTAGAGTATTGTGTAGCCAGTTAACGGATACTCAAAACAAAGTACCAACTATACTAGAGTGGATAGATTGAAATTGAAAATTATTCGCAAGCGTATTTATTATAAGCAGGTAGAATATATAGGATGTTATTGACGTATGAAAGAGTAGCAACGGATCGACGTTTAAAATCACTTGGTACGTTTAGAGGTCTGAAGTGTTTGTTTCGAAGCATTTTGAACAACTAAGTAACAAAAAAAATCGATATTAGTTTGTGCTAGATGGTAAATTACCTATTTAATCAATTCTTTAATTTTTGAAGAAAAAAAAATTATTTATGAAAACGCATATGAATAATATAAGACAATAACCATTTGAAATTTATGAGAGGCTGTTGGCATAAAATAATAGGTTACATAAGTATAGTTACGTCTCTAAATTACCATACATTATATTCAGTAAAAGTTCTTTCTTTTTATCAACCTTATTTTAGTGCGGAGTAGTTATACTTACCTTAAAATTTCTCGCAATTGTATATTAACATAAATTAACCTGTAATATTTATCTGAACTATAGCTTGAAGATGTTGGAAAAGAAAGTGAGGTGTCAATCGGGTGCCTTTTATTGGAAACACAAACCGGAAAGGGATAAATACGAAAAACAATTAGAATTTGTCAAGTTAGGTAAAAGTAATCCTCAATCAGCATTACATTTTGCAATTTATCAATTTGTTTATATAGGGACCCACTTCTACACCACTGTAATTAGCCGTTGGACTCTTAATTTGTTACAGGATTCCCGTCCCTTTCGGATCTTTCAAAATTATACAGTCTAACAATTCTTTCAGCTGTAACACAAGACAGTAACAGGGTACTGAAAAAATTAGCTTGTGCTACGAAACAGTAGAAGGTTGTTTGAAACCAACTTGTAACCGTGAGTGAGGAAGAAAATCAATGATGTTCCTTTAAAAAATTGGAAATTATCAAAGCAAATAATTTAATTTCATCATTCACCAACTTTTCTGTTGCTCTCTGAAGATCGCCAGTCACAGTTGCAACAGCCGAAGACCATGGATGTGCCAAGAGACATGTAGTAATTTAGGTTTAATTGCAATAGGGAACGATTTGTCAGAAGAAATTAACTTAGACATTATTGACGAACTTGCAAGTATGAAAGCAAGTAAAATCCAATTTTCATTAATATTTTATATAATGGAGTAATCATAATTCGTGTAATTTAATACTCGACCTTACTATTCGAAATATTTTACTTTATATAAATGTTCATATTTTGTTTGCCTATCTTTCACAAGTGTGATATAAAGAAATATGCTTGTTACACTTGTATTTGCAAAATTATGAGGCGATATTGTTTTCAAGAAAATTAAATTTATAACTGGCACTCCCTTTGAATTTAGAATTTTACTGATGAATTACTTAAACTGGTTACCAATTTGATTTTATGTAAGTAAAGTTTTCTTCTACCTTCAAAGAAAGCTTCTTTAATTGTTTTAAACATTAGCTGGTTTACAAAACCAAAATTGGGCGAATGGGCAGATGAGATTAAATGGCACGACAGTAGCTTCACGTTTAGAACCCGAACTTATTGACATATGCAAAGAGGGTCAATGTAAGATTGAACGATGACAATCAAATTAACATGTAATACGTTTCGACTAGTATACTTCATACGCTTAACTGGTTATAGGTTTTGCCACTTGATTATTTATATAGAAGGTCATTAAATACTAAAGGTATGTACGAAAATAAAGATAGGTCGTTGAATTGTTTAGTTGTAGTTAGTTTGTTATGTACACAAACAGGAAGGACACTTATAAAATGAAATTGTTTAATATACATAATTATTCTGGTTTAAGAATACATTTATTTTCGATGTTAAAACAAGGGAAATATTCTTAAAAGATTCATGTGTTTTTATATTCGAACTGGTAGTACAACTATTTAGTAGTATAACGGGGACAATAAATATCTTGAACAATTAGAACTTCTCTTCTGTAATATTCCACTATGTAAATTAAGAGCTTGATGATGGTAATGTATGTACCCAAGGGCCCTAAATAAAAAGTATGAATTTGATTAACCTACTTTCATATTAGTAAAGATAGCTGGTGACGCTTGTAAGAAAAAGTAGAGAAACGTATTTATAAATACAACCGCTAGTTTCAAGATCTTCAACTTGGTCTGACGTAAATTCATATAAAAAATATCACAACACAAAGTTGGATTTATTTATGATAAGTTAAAACTAATAACAGAAGTAAGTAATTTAAACAACCTGATATGACTTTGTTTTTAGTATTTTGCGTGGGAACTACAATTACTATTTAACTTTATATGCATTCCACAGTTAAAAAAAGAACAAAACGAAAGTGAAACAGGCATGCACGTTTTCAAACTGTGAAATCTCTTAAGTACGATTTAGAACTCTTGGTAAACTGAATAATTTCAACAGCTACAAAAATTACGTCCTTTTTCTTTTTTTAGAGCTCATCTAACGCCTAGTCCCTAATTTGTAGCAGTTCATAGCTCATAAATAAGAATTTGTAACTGTACACAGTAAATTAAATTATAAAAGTAAGAATGATAGAAAATTTAACAAATGGATTTTAGTATGGATCACTAATGTATATGTTAAACTAAATCTTAGAAATCTCATTGAAGTAACCACTCATAAAATGCTAATATGCGAAAATAAGTAAAAATTCCGTCTTATGCAAGTATCTAGAGAACTATTATTGTTACAGAAAGAAGTACTGTATAGTGTAAGGAAAAGAAATGACGATAACGGCGGTATAACAAACACTTCAGGCGTCGCCGTGGATCAATGTAGTAAGCGTAAGACTACGGATCCCAAGGTCCTGGGTTCAAATCCCGACACGGCCGACTGCTTGAAAAATGACAGGTGAGCATTTTTCACAAAAATTACGCCCTCGTTCGGATGAGAGGTTAAATGGAGGTCCCGTGTGCGAGTGTTGTCACGCACGTTAAAGATCCCTACCTTGCCTGGAACGGCAAGGGTTCGGCAAAATTCTAAATTTCCAGGCAACAAAAACTCGCCTCCTGGCCAATGTAGTACCTTCTGGTGGAGCATTGGAAATATAAATGCACGGTATAACAAACACACTCTGACCAATGCAGATGAAATTCCTGGATAACACGCGAAGTGTAAATGGGTGCGAGTGATGCATTGCATTCCTTTCAAAATTTTCTCATGACGTATCTAAAGATTTCCTAGCATCTGGCACGTGCAGTCTGTACTTATTAATTAACAGTGCGAAAATAAATTTCAGTAAAATGGAACCCAGGATCATAAGCGATGAAGAGGCCGACGTAATGATGCTACAAATGATGAAAATTCATACGTACATCCGGAATATCACAGAGTCCAGTAAATCTTCGTTTTAGTCATCTCAGACCCAGAAATTGCTGCTTGGCAGGAAGCCGCCACACGTCTGTGATAGAAACGCTCCTTCCCACCGTAAGCAGTAAAACGAGGCCGACAGTGGCAAGTCCGATGATGACGTATTCACTACCCGTAGAAAGAGGGCGAATAGGATGAAGACAACACCGATATGCACGTCCATTGCATGTCCTTCGATTGCTACCAGTAACCGATACGGTGCGCTCAAGAGAGCACAAACAGGGGGAACGTACCGGAGACCGCACCAAGAAAACACGAGTCATCTGTAGTCCTTGACAATCACTCCCAATTGTCCTGAGGAATAAAGCTAGGTCTTCTATCTGCCAAACAATAAACAACAAAAAACTACAATTTGCCAAAGCAAAAAAGATACAAGATGGTCCACTATCGTCGATGATTTCAAGGAGATTACCAGATTGTTTAACGAAAGTAAGTTAGCATACCACTCTTACATGTTGCAGGAAGAGAAACCGTTGAATGTGGCACTGAAAGTAGTGACAATCAATCTTTCTAAAGAATATATAAAAGAAAGCTTCTTCCAGCAAGGATTTCCAGTGCAAAAGCTCACGAGAATGACCGAAAGAAAATGTCGTTGTATGCCGATATTTTTGATTTAAATGTACTGCAACAAGAAAAAAGGGGAATATTCGACACCGTCCATGACTGTAGTCTGCAGGTACGCGTATAGTCCCTTACAAGGCAGCCACCGCTATCGCTACCAGAACTTCCACCGCGTTCATAACTGTTGCTAAGCCCCACCGCGCTGCGTCAAATGCGCTGAAAACTACCATTACGGTACCAGAAACCGCGATTCGTATTTATTATATGAACTTGATTTTTACAAATTACATACGTGTATAGTAAAATCCGATGAATGTAATAACTGAAATACATTACAAAGGATATAACCTGCTTCACTGTAGCAGTTAACAATTTCTAAGCTTCACGTCTCGCTAAACAATGGTTCAGCAATTATACGCTTTGCAAAACCCATACATTACCTATACCTGTTTATATTTGTACTGCCTGTAAACGGAAGGCCTATTTGTTAGTGTCAAGTTATTAAAATTCCTTGTTTGAATAAGTGGTATGGTGACATAACTATTTTCCAACCACGAGTTGCTTGTTTAAACTTTAGAAAAATATTAAATCCTTCAACTATTTTGTACGTAAACGACTTTAATTTGTAAATACTCCCTATATGTTTGTTGTGGTTTGTTTTATATTCTTGTTAATTTTCTCTGAGAATTAAACTATTCTTAATTGTTAAAATCATCTTTAAGTTTAGATCCATGACCTAGGTTCGTTGTCAAAATAATAAAAAATTTTGAAGTTTGACATTAGTTACACAAATTAAAGGTGACTTTGATTTATTAATATTTTTGATATATTTGGCTTGAACGTATTAGGTGAAAATTTTTTAAAGTTTAGAGAATAAGTGCCTTCAATTTGTGTTGTGCTCTGGGAGCGACTTTTAGCTAGCCAATGCGCTTAACGTGAAATCAGCTGATTAATTTTTATATATTAAATTTCATATAAATTCAATAGTTGAGGATTGGAAAATCATTTGTTAACATGCTTCTATTTTTACCAATAAAAGTATGCTTATTAAAGAAGTGTTCGATTACGATACCGTAAGGTTTAAGCAATCGAGGAGTGTCAATGTGTCTATTATTATGTAATTAGTTATTGTATATATAAATAGAAATCATGTGTGTAGGCTGTATTTCATGTTAATATTGCAAGGAAAACCCAGTAAAAACTTGCGGTGCTAGCTAGATATTGGGAACATTTTCATTTGTTACTTCTTTTAGTAATAGAATGAATCTGTTTACTGAAAGTAACCGATTCGTTTGCTACGCAGTTACTTCTACGTTGGGTTATATAAGCAGCTTCTTTGATTTTGCGTCTTTGGTGGTTTTCTTCTTTGTCAATAATTTATGCATCTTCCCATTTTATTATATGACTGGAGTCCCATGCATGTTGGCGAATCATGGATTTCTCAAATTTTTAATTTTTGTATATAATTTAGGTTCTTGTAATCGAACTTCAAATGATCTCGAACTTTCCCCTGTATATAATTGTGTTCTTGGTGTATTGTTGGTTTTAAATACTGTCTTGAGTTTCAATTTGTTTCATATTCTTTGGATTTTTTATAACATTGAGAGTTTTTTATGCTGTTACGTTTATATTCCACATATATTAATTATTCTATTTTTCTCCCTTGTTCATTCATTACTCGTTCGAATAAACTCCGTTCCAATCCTTAAATTCTTCAACTACCCCCTATATAGTTTACTTGTTACTTCATAAGCCCGCTTTACCATAAATCTGTTAAATCCTTCAACATAATTAATAATAAACATGCTCCCGAATAAACTCCTCAACTCAAACCCCTTTTTCCTTTTAAAAAGAAAATTTATTCTATAAATTAAATAGTCTATGCCTTGTGTTAGGTATCCCGTAATCTCCTAAATTCTTCAATAACATCCTGTTTACAATAATAAATACGCTTTCTACAAATTTTCATTTTGAACTCATTTATTTCGAAACAACAAGTTTATGCTACAAGTAAATAGCTATATCCTGTTTTTAGGTACCCGCTATCTTGGTATACCTTACGACCGCCGTATAATGGTTTTCTCTATTGTTCAAAAGTAACGACTTGTTGAAATAATAGTCGCGCACAATCCGATATAAGCTGGGTTTTCCAGTTTCAATCGCGTGTCGATAACCCGGATGTATGCTTTGCGAGTTCCTGAAACAATTAGTGAATTTGTCCATAAAGTAAAATTGTTTTATTAAATAGTAAACTTAGTTAATTTTGTTTTGCTCTTTCGATAGAAATTTCTATATTTGTGTTTTTTTATTGTAAATAGAAAATCGTTAGCAATGCATTATTTTTGTGTTGCTAGAAACCCCTCCCCTCTCCGCATTGGTAGTTAGCTTGGTATATTTACATTTTATTCTGGCTACGTCATGGTTCGTAGCATAATTTCTTTATGTAAATAACAATTTATTGTTACGAACTATTAGGCAACTCGCCAAACACGCAAGCTGCATAACCGAAGTATATTCTACAGAACTCTCGAACCTTCCGGCAAACACTAGAATATGAATCATCTATTTAATTATAGGGTATATAAGATCGGTAATGAGTGTACCTAGTCAGTCTATATCAAAATGTCATATATAAATCATCTCGTGTATAGTTAGTTGGTCATTACGTTTTGAACGTGTATATTATACCGCCAGTTTGTACATAAATAGATAAATAAATTACAGTAGTGTTTAGTGTTGTTAAGAAGACATGGTTAAGGATTTAGTTTAAGAAGATATTAGTGCTTGTCAATTCATAAGTGTGATAGTGCTTCATAGTTAATTGGACTGAAAACATCTATAAATAAGACATATACTGTTAATTAGACTTGTGAATAGTGAGTAATAAAGACTTTTGTTATTACTTGTTCTAAATGAGCGAAAGGCTTCAGCGGTAGCCCGCTACATTGGTGTCAGGTTGTGTTGGGTGTATAGTGATTAATTAAAAAAAGAAAAAACGAAACTCTAAACACATTTGAATAGTTTGTATATGCCAGTTACAAGAAGACAAAGTAAAATGAACGCAGAAACTTTAATGAATTTCCTTAAGAATTTTAAATCCGGTATGGAAGAAAAGTTAAGTGAAAATGCTGAGAAAATGGAAAAGTTACGCGAAAATACAGCCACGTTAGAACAAAGAGTAATGGAAAGCTCCATTGCATTAAAGAAAATTTCACTGAACAGGTAAAAGCAGTTGAGCAAAAGTTGGAAAAAGATGCGATGAGACTGCAAGAACAAATGATTTCACTAACAACGCGGCCACTTGAATTAGCAAACCAAGTTGTAAATTAGAACATCCCAGAAATAAAAAGCATGGAAGGAAGCCGCTGCAATAGCCAACGGTTGGTGTAACAAATAGAAGGCTATCTCCTTAATAGTGGCCCTTCGGGGGAAACTTTTAACATCTTGCAAACGATTTGATTCTCGATTACCAGCAGAATGATTACGACCTCTTAACATCGAAGCTAGAGATGAGATATGGAGACGCTCACCTCCAACAGGTTTACCATGCACAAGTTAAGAAACGGCCGCAAAAGACAAATCAAAGCCTGCAAGAACTCGAAGCTGACATTACCAGATTAGTTAGATTGGCATGCCCAACGGCACCAGATAGCTTTCTCGAACAACTGGCTATTCAAACATTTGTGGATGGCGTTAAAAACTGCGAAATACAACAAGCGCTAAGATTAGCACGTCCAAAAATGTTAGATGACGCACTGGCTCATGCGCTTGAATTTGAAGCAGCTAAACAGACATCATACAGGGTGAGTCACAAAGTTCGGTCTGCATTAGAAGAACCTAGTCAATCACAGAACAGCATAGAAGAAATAATCAACCGCATGTTTGAAAAACAAAAGGTAAAAAGGCTGGAAAGGCAACGACCGCGGAGATGGAGTCTGCGACGCTGGAGCTGCGGTGAGGTTGGTCATATACAGAGACGCTGTACTCAACCAAAAAAACAACCGGTTGAGAAACGGGGAAAACTAAAGCAAGTAGACGTAAGAGGGCGAACGTCGACAGCACAAGGTAGTGCCCCGGAGATTATCATCCGTGCTACATCGTCGATAGGAAGTCTGGACAGCATTCATATTGATGGCAGAATTAATGGTAGGGTTGTCCGATTACTCGTGGATACAGGAGCAACAAGGACCATTGTGAGACCAGATTTGGTTGGTCGTGAAAAAGTGCTACCTGCATCGGTATGTCTTCGAACAGCAAGTGGTAAGAAAATTTCTACTCACGGAGAGACTGCCGTAACGTTGGGAATTGGAGACAAACTAATTAATCATTGGGTGTTGGTAGCTGAAATTACAGAAGAAGTTATCTTGGGAATGGATCTCATGAGAAAATATGGGTTTCATGTGAACATGAAAGAAAATTTGCTTCGGATAGATGATGATGAGATGCCATTTCAAGGAACGAGTAACCAGACGATGCAAGTTCGAATGATTTGTGCTATGAAAATACCCGAGAAAACGGAAATGATCGTGATGGGACGCCCGGAAGGTACGCTCCGGAAGTACAAATATGCATGATGGAAGCAACTGAATCGGGACTGGGTCAGGAGGGATTACTGATTGGAAGAACACTGATAAAGTCTCGTAATATTATACCAGTACGGGTGCTAAACATTAATCCGCATACGGTGACTCTGAAGAAAGACATGATTGTGGGAAGTTGCATTCCAGTATGACATATTAAACGTTATGTGAATGATAGATGATGTGAATGAAAAGATAAACCAGCCAACGGTTGCTCACAGAAATTGCTGGATATGTTGATACCTTCGTAGCAATGATTAATCGGCAACCAACTGGGCAAAGTAAAAGTACTGGTCGGACTATGTCAAAGTGTGTTTGCACTGGATGATAGTGAAAAAGGAAAGACGAATGTTGTGCAACACAAGATCAGTATTGGAGATGCGAAACCGATACGACAACGTCCCAGGTGGCTTCCTTTCGCAAAACGTAAGGAAGTCGGGCAAATTATCACAGACATGGAAGAACATGGAGTGATTGAGCCCTCGAGTACTCCATGGGCATCCCCGGTAGTGCTTGTCAAAACAAGGTTTTGTGTAGACTACCGACGTAAACAATGTCACAAAGAAAGACAGCTATCTTTTGCCCAGAATTGATGACATCTTGGATACTCTATGCGGATCTAAATGTTTTTCGATCTTGGATTTGAAAAGCGAATACTGGCAGGTAGGCTTGGAGCCAAACGACAAAGAGAAAACTACGTTTACACTTAATAATGGCAGTTCAAGGTCATGCCCTTTGGATTATGCAATGCCGCTGCTACTTGTGAACGTTTGATAGAGTCGATATTGCGTGAACTATCCTGGAAAACATGTCTGGCGTAACTAGACGATGTGATAGTGTTAGGCGGGTCTTTTGAAGAACATCTTAAGAACCTAGAGGAGATATTTCAAAGATTGTGCGGGACGAACTTCACCTTGAGCCCTAAGAAATGTCACCTATTTGGAGAAGAGGTAAAATACCTAGGACATGTCGTTTTAGAGACCGGAATAGGAGCCGACCCTGACAAGATAAAAACGGTACAAGAGTGGCCCACACCAGTAGATATACACCAAATGCGCAATTTTCTGGGATTGTGTACATTTTACAGACGTTTTATACTAGGGCTTGCGAATATTGCCAAACCGTTGACGAAATTAACCAAAGATGGACAAGAATATAATTGGAATGATGACTGCCATAGCGCATTTGAACAACTGAAACGGCTACTAGTTACAGCACCGATTCTGAGTTATCCACGGATGGAGGGTAAATTTGTGTTGGATACCGATGCCAGTAACACAGCTATAGGAAGCGTTCTTTCTCCAGTGCAGGACGGACAAGGAAAAGTCATTGGGTATTTCAGCAAGGTGTTGTCACGACCAGAAAGGAACTATTGTGTAACAAGAAGGAGCTGTTGGCCGTCGTCAAATCCGTATAGAACTTTTATAAGTACATATACGTACATAAATTCCGGTTAAGAACAGTGCAAGCACTAAAACCCTTAGTATCGGCAATACAACAGCACATGCCAGAATGCAAAAATGTCAGGGAATGCAAATCAACATCAAGGTTCAGAATAAAACTACTTATATTTGATGGAAAGTCACCTTGGCAGACAAATGTTAAACAATTCGAGGCTGCTGTGAGATCTAACGGCTGGAAAGATATCGAAAAGACAACCGCGTTAATTGTCGCGTTACGAGGTGAGGCCTTGAACATTCTGCAGGCCATATCAGACCAAGATCAAAGAAGCTACGGGGCCTTAACATCAAAACTGAAAATGAAGTACCGTGCCTCTAATCTGCAACAAATATATCACGCTAAAGCAAAAAACAGTTACCAAAAGACCACCAAAAATTTGCAGGAATTTGAAGCAGATATTGCTCGCCTAATGAGACGAGCCAATCCAACAGCACAGGTAGTTTTCTAGAGTTGATGACAGTACAGACCTTCATTGATGGAATACGTAATAAAGAGCAAGTACTACAACTTGCCCGATCAAAGACTTAACGTGATGCGTTTGGCTCATGCTTTAGAGTTTGAAGCTGCAAAGCAAGCGACGCAGAACGCTCTGAAGAAGAGCGGAGCCAGAATAACGTAGAGGAGGTGATTCGACGGGTACTGCATGACGAGCTACAGTTGCGAATGAAATAGGGAAGTGGTAAAGACCTCAGTATCAGTCTGATTTGGAAAGCCAGATGAGAACGTCCATCCTGACAGGACATTGGTCCGAAAGTAGTACCCTGAAGTCGTACCAGGCACGGATTCCCTGAAAGTAGAGAATGGGATCTTGGTACTATCCTTAGAGAATGGAGACGGATCCTTGAGTACGCTTCAGGTGGTAGTAACAAAAAGCCGAGTGTCGGAAGTTTTAGGACATCTGCATCATGAGATCTCAGGAAAAAACGTCGGAGTTAAGAAAACTCTGGAAAAGTACGAACAAGATTTTACTGGGTAGGCTGCAAGAACGATGTAAAAGAATGGTGCCACAGGTGTCTGCTGTGTGCACCATTGGAAAACCGTAGCTCCAATGAGACAAACAAACAGTTACGCTCGTGAGGGCGAACGGAAGTCTGAACCGAGTTATGAGTGATTCGTGTCTCTATACAGCGGCACAAACAAAGCGAGATTTGGATTCGCGGAAGCGATTCAATGTGATCTATTCAATGTGCCATCGGAATACTCTCTGGCACATTGCGTAGGAGTGGACCCTTGATATGTCCCAAGGACTTGCTCGGGTGTTTAAAACTACATTTGGTGGTCTGTATCAACTATGCCAAAAACAACCAAAGGTTGGAAAAATCACAGACCAAAGGACCGACATTTATAGATGATCGAATTTGAAGACAAGGCGTTGGCGATACCCAAAATCGACTGTGGGCTCGATGGAATGGACTGGAAAGGGGTACGGAATATGCTGGAGGTACTGTTCCAGAAAACCGGGGTTCAGATTTTGGCGTATGTTTATAATCTAAATAACCCGACGCCTGCTATGAAAAGTGTTGACTGCCACTTCTATCAACATGGGAAAATCACAAATGGTTTCGACTGTCCTTATAGCCACAGGTACTTTCAACGTTCGGGTCACAGAATTTTCTGGCACAAAACAGCTTTAAGAGGGGACTGTGTTGCGTCAATCGGTCTGCCGATCACGGGAGTATTTACATTGGAACGCAGCGAGGCGTTTGTACACAAAAGACGATTGCCCCCCCCCTCTATAGCGTTATATCTTTCAGACGAATTTTGATTGACGAGTACAATAGTTTTACATTTAACAGTTATTTAAAATACAGTACAAAATTTCGTGAATATGATTTGCATAATTCTGACATGTGTTAGAGTAATCTAGAACAATTGAAATGTATATAAATTTGCGGTCATATATTTTGCAGTCAGTTCTGATCGAGCTGTGATCACGGTGTTAGTTCGGAAGTTAAGTTACGATTAGGCTTTGAAAGTCGTGACATGGTATAAATTACTGGTACAAATAAATTACCGTACGTGTGATAAATTATTGTAGAGATCGATAAAATTTATTATAATCATAATATAAAGTAATATAGATTAATCATAGTGCATCGATATAAGTTAATTAAGAAGGTTAACATCGTAATGTTAAGAAGATAATATTTGTAGTGTTAGCGATTAGTTAGGAAAATAAATAATTGTGAAAGCTTTCAGAAATTTTATTCTAACTACGAGTTACTGAGATGGCCTGTATAATCAGTTTGAAAATATAAAACTGTTGATTGTGTAAATAGAGTTTTCGCTACACTATAATACAAGTTCGAAATGGATAGGTTAGCACTAGACATAGTAGGGATCAGCAAAGTCCGCTGACCAAAAGGCGAGGGATTTTTGAATTGGAGGGTAATTCCTACAGGATCAGAGGAAGTAAAATTGGGTGTGGAGAAAGTTATGCGAAAAAAGATAGGGCACTGTGTAAAAAATTACTTACAAAACAACGATAGAGTACTAATGCTTAGATTAGAATTTAAACCGGTAGAAATAGTACTAATACAAGTTTACATGCCCACCTCTAGCTACAGTGAGGAAGAGGTAGAGGCGATCTACAAAAATATCGAAGACATACTAAGATTCGTAAAAGGACGTGAAAATTTAATAATTACGGAGGACTTTAATACAGTGGTAGGTGAGGGTAGGGAAGGAGCGATATAGTAGGTTTATTTGGTTTAGGCACGAGAAATGGCAGGAAAAATAGACTGGTAGAATTTTGCGACAAGAACAATTTAACTATCACAAACACATTATTTCAAGAAGACGATACACGTGGAAGATGCCAGAAGATATAGGAAGATATCAAATAGATTACATTATTCTTAGACAACGGTTTAGAAATCAAGTAAAAGGCTGTAGGAGCTACCCGGAAGCAGATATAGACACTGACCACAACATCGTAGTTATGAAGACCGCTTTTAAATTTAAAAATTTGAAAAAAGAAACGGAAAAAGGCACTTTGACTTTGAGAAGCTAAAAGATAAAGATATTAAGGAAAGATTTGAAAAAATGTCAAATTGCTAAAAGATATCGGAAAAATTTCTTATACTAAAGAAGTAGAATAAGATTGGAATAACATTCAATCCAACTTAGACATGGCGGCCAGAAATATTCTGGGGTATAGACAAAAAGAAAATAAGAAACCATGGACAACAAATAATATCCTGAATTTAATAGAACAGAGACGAAAATACAAAACTAGATCAAACGAAACGGGAAAACAGAGATACAAAGCCATAAAATGGGAAATTATTCGCAAATGCAGGAAAGTTAAAGAACAATGGATTGATGAAAAGTGCAAAGAGATACAAACTAAGATGGAAATAGGAAAGACAGACGAAGCATACAAATTAATTAGAATGAATTTTAGGGGTATTAAACCATATAGCAAAAATATAAGGGACGCGGGAGGAAACGCCATTATAGAAAATGTAGAGAATGATTAGATGGAAGAATATATAAGTAATTTATATGTAGGAGAGGAACTAATAGCATTAGAACACGAATCAGACATTGAAAATGATGACTTGGGATATCGTACATTTAGAGATGAGTTTGAATTAGCATTAAAGGGTCTGAAAATTAGTAAGGCACCGGGTACAGATAAGGTGCAAGCAGAAACCCTAAAAGCCGCTGGATAAGCAGTAACAGAACATCTCTTCCAACTTGTAAGCTATATGTATGAAACGGACGAGATACCCAAGATTTCAAACGTAATATCATAGTAACTATACCAACAAAAAAACAGGCGCGGATGGATGTGAAAATTTTCTAAAATATTAACTAGAATTGTACAAACAGGAATGGAAAAATCAGCTAAAGAAACACTTGGAGAAGATTAATTTGGGTTTAGGCGAAGCAGGGGAACACGCGAGGCTATTTTAGCTCTCAGGGTGATAATGGAAAAAACAATAGAAAAAGGGGAAAGCGTGTATGTATGATTTCTAGATCTGCAAAAAGTATTCGACAATGTAAAATGGAAAAAAATGTTCGAAATACTCAAAAAGATTGTAATAGGTTTTAGGGATAGACGGAAGTACGTAACTTATACAAAGAGCAAACAGAAGTAATAGAATTAGAGCAGGAAAGAAAAGAAGTATATATTGGGAAAGGGGTGAGACGGGGATGTGCCTTATTTCGATTAATTTTTAACTTGTACATTGAAGAGGCAATGAATACTGTCAAATGCAGGAAGACATTTGGAATTACTATGCAGGGACAAAAAATTGATATGCTTAGATTTGCAGATGAAATAGCGGTATTAGCATCTAGCAAAGAAGAGTTAGAAGCTGCTCTTAATGAAATGGAAACAGTTCTAGCAGAGAGATATGGTATGAAAATTAACAAAAATAAAACTAAAGTTCCAGTATGTAAAAGAGGGGAAAATAAATCAAAAACAAGAATACAAATATGTAACACGAAGTTACAAGAGGCTAAGGATTTCGACTACCTAGGAAGCCAAATAACGCAAGAAGGGAAAGCACGAATAATATAAAACAAAGATTAGCACAAGGTGGTGCTACATTTAACAAGAAAAAGCAAATACTGTGTTCGAAGACAACAAACATAGAAACAAGGAAAAGATTGCTTAAAACATATGTGTGGAGCACAGCACTGTATGGCTGTGAAGCCTGGACAGTAGGACAAGAAAAAGGTAGAATCCATTGAAATGTGGTGCTACAGACGTATGAAGAAGATACCGTGGACAGATCAAGTTAAGAACAAAGAGGTGCTAGAAATGGTAGGGGAAGAAAGTAATATGTGGAAAACAGTAAAAAATAGGAGAGTTAGGATGATAGGTCACATCCTACGGCATAAGGAAATAGTGCGGAATATATTAGAAGCAGAGATAGGAAAAAAGAGAAGTAGAGGTAGAACTAGGTCAGCCTATTGCACACAGATAGAGAAAGATGTGGGATGTGGGAATTTCAGGGAAATGTGTAGGCTAGCTCAGAATAGAAATCAGTGGAAAAACAAATGATGAAAAAAATAACTGTACTTAAAATTAAAACATGATGATTATTAATAAACAACTACTAGCAATATGCTCAACTAATATTAATTGTGCAAAAGGATTTACTATTGATACGGCAAATGTCTAAGTGTTCGGGGATCCTTGGCAGCCACAGGCTGCTTAATCCCCTTCACATACCACTGAATCTCGGTGAAATATGGCATATAATTAGAAAACAATTGAAGGAAATCGAGCTGTATATAGGCAGTTGTGAGGATTTTAGGGAACTGTGTAGGCTAACTCATAACATAAATAAGTTGAGATACACGTCCAACAAGTTTCAAGACGTAAAACCTAATGAAGAAAAAATAAGTGCACTTAAATCCGATGATTATTATAAACAACTGCAGGTGTTGGTTGTGAAATATTTTCAACTTATGTTGATTGTGCGAAGAGATATATTGCAGAAACTATTAATTCGAAAAAGGTTCAAGTGCTAGGGGAACTTGGCAGCCAAAAGCTGCTTACCCCCCTTCACTACCCCTACATGTGATTTTCCAATGCTCCACCCGAAGGTACTACATTGGCCAGGAAGCAAGTTTTTTTTACCTGAAAAATTTTGAATTTTTGCTGAACCTGTGCTGTTCCAAGCAAGGTACGGATCTTTAAGGTGCGTGACAACACTCACACACGGGTCCTCTATTTTACCTCTTATCTAAACGAAGGCGTAATTTTGTGAAAAATGCTCGCCTAACATTTTTTAAGCGGACCGTGTCGGGATTCGAACCCGAGATCTTGGACGTAGTAATCACACGTACACGAACTACGCCACGGAGCCGCCTCTCCCATCACATACCTTACATGTGCCTTCCAATGCTCCATCCGAAGGTACTGCATTGGCCAGGAAGCGAGTTCTTTTATCTGAAAAATTTTGAATTTTACCGTACCCTTGCTGTTCCAAGCAAGGTAGGCATATTTAACGTGCGTGACAACACACACACACGGGACCTACATTTTTACCTCTCATCCGAACGACGGCGTATTTTTGTGAAAAATGCTTGCTTAACATTTTTCAAGCGGATCGTGTCGGAATTTGAACCCAGGACCTTGGGCGCATACACGCATACCAACTACCCCCCGCCCCCATCACATACCACTAAATATTGGGGAAATAAGGTATATAACTGTAAAACTATAGAAGGTGACCAAATTGCATCAAACAAGAAAGATCGGCAGCTATGTTCAAAAACAACGAACATAGAAACAAGAAGAAAATTGTTCAAAGCATATGTGTAAGCACAGAATAGTACGTCTATGAAATAGACGTAGTAGGTAAAGCAGACAGAAAAGATAGAAGCTTTCTGGAATGTTGTGCCTCAGATATATGGGGATGGTAGCATGTAGAGACAAAGTTGATAACAAATAGGTTATAGAAATGATAGAGGAATAGAGATATCTGTGGAAAACACAAAAAAATAGGAGAAATAGAAGGACAGAATACGTTCTAAGGCATTTCTGGGGAATAGTACGAGATATATTACAAGCAAAGATAGGGAAAAAAAGGTAGAGGTAGACCGAGATCAGACTTTCGCATGCAGATAGTGATGGATGCAGACTGTGCAAATTTCAGGGAATTGTGAAGTTTAGTTTAGAATAGGAAACAATGAGGGTACGCGTCTAACCAGTTCCAGGACTGAAGACCTAATGATGATGATAATACAAGTTAAATATCCTTTGTAAAATGTCTTAATAAATTGCCACGTATCATCTTTAATTGCACCTTTGTTGATATACCAACATATTAAACAAGTTTGAATTGGAAATTGCCAATAAGTGAACAAGTCAACCTTTTTCACCTTATATATGACTCTTATACACAAAATTTTTTAAAAGCACGTGCTTTTGTATCCGTGAGCCTCCTAGAACTTTAAATATATTCGACACTAATTAGCCGAGCAATCACCTTTTTAGTTCTAGAAACCAAAAATTTTTTAGAAAACCTGTTTTTGTACAGATAAAACGAGGATTTGTGAAGTTTTTAACTCGGCAAAAATTCAAAATGACCATTTTATACTTTCCCGGTGTTTCTCGCGAATCTTACAAGATAATAAAGAAATTGAAAACCGCTTTATTTTCATGCCAAATAATAAATATCCAAATCTTAAATTTCAATAACATATTCATACTAATTTTATTTATAAAATTGATTATGATTTCGCGTAAAGTCTAGTTCTTATCGTGAAAATTAAAGAGATGTTGAATCTAAAACATTATATTTTGAAACCTCGATTCGTGAACACACAATAAAAGCAATGCTATAGAATTTTTGCTAGTATATATTCCAATTAAGTCAAAAAACTGTTGATATACGAGTACATGAAGTTCAAGCATAAAATAATCTACCTTCCTATTAGTTAAAGATGTAGTGACGTTTGTATACAAAGATAACGGAATGTTTATAAATATATTTCTGGTGGTTTCAAAGGTTGACTGAGCTTGACGTAAATGAATTAAAAAAATCCCACTTATCTAATTTTAGGTTAAAAACGATTAACAACAATAAAATTTAAATATTCTGATCTGCATTGTTAATTTTTTTACTTAGAATATACACTTTTTGCTTGTCGTACATAGCTATGTACTTACAGCACAAACATTTCAAAGAGAATATTTAAGAAATAAACATGTGAAACTTCATTAAATTACTAAATTTTAGTTGTTTAAACAATCATTGTATTTAGTTAGACGCAAGGTCGTGTTGTTTTTAAACCGCCTGTTATTAATAGGGCTGAGGCACCTTTACAAGGCTAGGTCACTCTACTTTTATAATTGCTGCTTATCTTTAGCTAGTCATTTATAGCCCCCTATGTAAACACTTGTGCATGTCGATGGCAGACTAAACTACAGATTTTAATTTGAAGCTATACATTCAGCAGCACGTCCTAGCAGCCATCGCTTGTGCACCATAGCGGCAAAAATATCCAATGCGGTATCTAGAGGCAATTGTTCGTATATAGAGGTTTATAAGTGCGTGTGCAGTTCCTAAAACATTGAGAGACTCATTTGGAGGCCAAAGAAAAAATTGATTTTTTAAAAACTAAACGTTTCTACATCGCACATGCGCAAACGAGCAGGCTATAAACGTTTTTGCACTTTCAGATCGTAAGATATATAGAGAAACTTGTAGGGGAGGGATGGTAATAAAAAGTAGTAAGTCATTTAGTAGCAAATCCTGTAATTAAAAGTATGTTACATCATTTGCTCTTGCACTTTTATACCCTCCAAAGCATGTTACGTTCCATTTCGTAGATTGAATATTTTCTTCATTTTACACTTTATGCATGTTTTAATAAGTGATTGTTTTCACGTTTGGAAAATTCTTCAGTTATACAAGTCGTCTATGCTACGTTAGTATTCAATATTTATTGTAGTTAAATGACCAAGTTTAATGGTAATTAGATAACGAAGCTGTGTTATCTTTAAGTGCTATAAATATGCTCAAAGTTATTTCTATTCTTTATGATTTTTCCGTGAATATTTTAAAACACGTTCCTTGAAATGGTTCACTATGTTTCGAATGTTGGTTTGCGTGGGTTGTTTTATGATAAATATTATAAATCCAACTGGGAAGTTACAAAATCTTTATCGTAAAAAACTTGTTTCTTTTTATATGAGTACCCGGACTTCAACACACATTTTTAGATTTTTTGAACAAATACATTGCAGTTACCATTAACCCTTAACAGCCTACGTCAAGGAATATCACTATAGCCAAAGATAACGACTGCTTTACTTGTATTATAGGAATATTCGGAAATTAATGAGCACACCTGTGTTTAATTATTTAATGTTGTTATTATTAGAATAAGGATTTAGTGGAGGTTTGATATTGTTTTGGATACTTAAATATTTGAGATAATTGGTTTCCAAATTGTATATAGACTTATAATTATCCATCAGCTGTGGTAGTTAATTAGTTATTGGTGCTGGTTTGTTAATTGCGCCTACATGCACTAATATAAATATATATTTTTGTTTCTTCGGTTTAGTAGAATATACTAAAACGAGCTCGTCATAGTCACCGTTCTAAGTAAGTAGGTATGATTCTTGTCATATTTAAGTTCAACTATATATTTTTAATTTTTTTATTTTTATGTGTTACGGGGTGTTGTACGCCATATCAGACTCAAATCGAAATAGTGGACTGTAATTTATCACCGATATTATAGAATCATACTTTATTTAAAAAAAAAACGACACAATGTAATACTATAAAGAAAATACATATTAGAATATTGCCAATAAATTCTGTATAACTAAAGATGTCATCTACAAAAGATGTTCTCGCGTTAAACTCTGCAGTGTGATGTCGGCGTACTGCGCCGTCGTTTCAGTTGTTGATGTTGAAGCCAATGCAAATGGTGGTAGTGTTGGACAAAGGACGCTTAATTCTTGTCATTCAATGATTCCGTGCTCATTTTATTTTATGTTGAAAGCAGCAAGTAGATACATTTTTGCTTAGTATAACGTTTCGTATTAGTTAGTTTTAGATATTTATATGTGCAAAACGTATGTAAAATTGAATAGCCGAAGGCTGCACTTGATAAAAATAGGTTAAAATCTTAGCACTAATTAAATAAAGTGTCTCGTATTCGTATACAATGTCACTCTTGTCACTTTTGCCAGTAACCTATCACTATTGAATATATTATTGGTTGAATTTACAGGGAGTTTATTAAAGAACTTCTTGATTTAAAAAAATCATAATTAAAAACGAAACCAGTAATAAACTTTCGGGTTTTGAATTTGAATTCAGTACATTGTCATGATTATTTTGTTAATATTAAATCGCAGTGCGTGGCCTTGGAGCGTGCATGGTGAGGGAAGAGTGCTACTGCTTCCGCCAGCCGGCAGTCGTCACTCACCAGTCAGAAAGCTTAGTGTGTGATTTGGTTTATTCAATCGAGTTCGGTGATCACAGTTCAGCGTACTTATTCACGTGAATATGGCGGTGATGCACCTACTAACAAAACTATTCTGCTGTGGTATAATCACTTTCGGGAAACAGGTAGTGTCTTAAAAATTAAGCCACCGGGTAGGCCTTCAGTCTCTGAACAGAATGTGGAACGGATCCGTACATCTTGTACTCGTAGCCCTAAAAGGTCATTGGCAAGGCGAAGTTTGGAGTTGGGGACACCTAAGTCTACCGTGTACAAAGTGATGCGAAAGATGCTTAAATTACGTGGGTATACGATTCAACTTCTGCATGAAATCAAGCCCAATGACAAAATGAAAGGATTCAATTTAGCGGTGTACATTTTGAACAGGATTGAAGAAAATGAGAACTTCCTAGGATGTTTTCAGATGAGGTGACTTTTCACGAAGTGGGTTTGTCAACCGACACAACTGTAGGGTTTGGGGGTCTGAGTCGACGCATGAATTCATAGAACATCAGCGAGACTCTCCCAAAGTCAATGTTTGGTGTGGATTGATGCATGATCGTATCGTAGGGCTTTTCATCTTCACAGAAAAGACAATCAATAAGGATATTTATTGTGAAATGCTTGAACTATACGTTTTCCCACAGATAGATGATATCGAACTAGAAAAGGGACCGCTTGTCTTCCAACAAGACGGCGCGCCATCTCACTATAGCAACCGTGTCCGTAATGCTTTGAACTTGCGTTTCCCTGACAGGTGGATTGGTAAACTTGGGCCGATTGTATGGCCACCAAGGAGCCCAGACCTGATTCCACTAGATTTCTTTTTTGGGGACATGTAAAAAACATTGTTTATTCCGAGAAGATCCGTGACATTGCTCATTTGAGAGGATTGTTGCAGCTGTAGCATCCGTCACGCCTGATATGCTGCTGAATACCTGGTAAGGAACTGATTATCGTTTAGACGTGGCCAGGGCAACAAATGGTGCACATATAGAACTTTATTAGGTATCAAAAAAAAAACTTGAGAGGATTCTCTTTAATACTATGTAAGTTTAATAACTATTATTTTAACTTTACTGTGTACAAATAAAACTTTAAATCAAGGAGTTCTTTTATGAACTCCCTGTATATTACAAACACCACTAAACTAATTAAGTCTCCTAATTTATAATAAAAGAAATACAGTCAAAAACACCCGCACTACGCGTTACTATACAAGTAGAATTCAGACGTTCATAACGTTATAGGCACGACGGTACACTACCATATGCCAATAATCGAATGACTTTGCTACCTGAAAAACAGAACAATTATTATTAACCAGCACCTTTCTCCTGCTGGCTTTAACAGTTAGGGTACGTTTCCTTGTTAGAGACTCTCTACTATTGGTTGCGAAGTTCACAAACCGCAAAACACTGAATGTACAGTAGTAGGCGTATTCTTTAGAGACCATTGCTTGCATTTCGCTGCAGAATACGAAAATAGGATCTAGGGCTAAGAAATCCATCTTGGCCACCCTTAAGCTAAAATACTGAGAAATGTACACCAAACCGCCTTTGTTTTGGAAGTTGTAAATAACCAATTGTGTATTGTTGTATTTGTAATGTAGGTACTAACAGTTTGCATGCACAATGCTAATTCCTGAATTACTATGGTTAATAAATGGCGTTTAGGTGTACTTTTGTTGTTATAGTTAGAATAAGTGCAAGGGTAGGACTAGGACCCGTCGATCCTAAACATCGACGGTCTACCGGGAAATTTCCCGGTATCCCGGTGGGCCCATCCGCCCCTGGGAGGTTACCGGTAGTTTAAATACTTGCTTCCTTGCAATTGGCTAGACTTGCGTCATGCTGTTCAGAAGTTTGAGATATGACATTCTGCTTTTCTGTATAACGCAGTGCAAAAATAATAACCGTCTACTCCATCCAATTTTAAATTTTAAGTTTTAATTAAACTTTCTAGACGATTAATATTCTTTTAAATATTAGTTGTCGATTTTATAAGTTTAAGAAGGCTATCTGATTTTTTCCAAGATTATACGTCCATCTTATAATTATATTCCGTTGGATAATTTTTAAACTTATTGTAAAGCTTCTGAGCATACCTATAATAATTTAAAATTAGAATGTCTTCATTAAAGCCTAGGGGCATGGAATATTTCATTTCAAGTAAGTGATGAATAAGTTGGTTGACTTTATTAGTTGTGCTGTTTTCTGAATTAACGGAGGTACCATACGCTTTCATTAATGTATTACTACATTTCTCTGCTATAAATGAAAGGCACTATTAGATTCATTTTATAAATGAAATACTATAAAGTTTAATAATCAAAGAAATTACTAAAAATGTTAAAGTTTATTTTGGAATATAATTTTGTGGATAAAATATACAAACTGTTTGAAAAGCATTTTTATCTGAAATTGTTATTGTAACACTCGTGTAATGGTATTAAAAATGAATTTCAGCACAATTAGTAAATGGTAATTTGCACTTTCATAGTATTTTTGATTCTAATTAGTTTTGAGAATTTCTTTGACTAATAATAATAATAAACAGACCTGAGTTAATATGACTGTAAAATTTTAAAAGATGTAAATCAGGTTATTAAATGAAATGTTGCAGGCATCTGAGGTGTTTTTAATTATAATCCGTTTTTTATGACTCCAACTTATTTACTAATTTGTTGTTAGATTTGTTAGTGTATGTCACTTTGATTAAGTTAAAGTCAAATTTGCATTTATGACATAACAGAATTAGAAATACAAAAACATTTAAATTAAAAACAACTTTTATTTTTAGTTTGACAAATAATTTATATTCACAAAAGCAAAGTAGGTACTCTTTACAATAACTGAATTTCAAACTAGTTACAAATCTGGAGGCAAATAAGAAAAACGAACTATAGTAGGTTGTATTCCGTATAGAAGGTGATTCACAACTTCATAGAAATATTTTAACTAATGCTTAAGAGATGGGCGTAGATTGATATTTACGCATAAAAAATATTTGGGGGAAAATAACGACTTAAAATTTAAACGATGTTTTTAAAAATATGTGTACAAATACGCGTAAAGCAAAGGAGGCAATATAAATATACTACAGAGAACCATTCATCAGCAACGGACTTTATTTTTTCTAATCAAGAGGTCACTGTATTCAAAAGTTGTGTAAAACTCATTCGATTCTCAACATTCTGGGAATACCTATGTTACGTTTATTTGTCTACCTAAATTAAATACCCTATATAATGTACCTGTTCAGTATAAGTCCGCTTAACATAATTTTAACTCAAATCCCTTTTGCTTTTGAAACGAAAATTTATTCGATAAATTAAATAGTCAATACCTTGTTTTAGGTAATTTGTTAAACTTTCCAATAACGTATAATTGCTTTCTCTGGTGTTTCTCATTTAAAGGCTTGTCGAAATGATAGATCCTACTATTATTTGATAGCGTGTTTTCCAGTTTTGCTAATCGTGCTTTCGATAACGCGAGGATTGAAGTTCGAACTAGTGTTATTTGAACCCACTTTGAATTTGGTTCTGCAGCTTGTGCGTTAAAATATTTGATACATTATTCGTCACAGTACTTCAAAAGCAGTGCACGTTTTTTTGTTCGACAAGTAGAAGGTATCTTAGGTATATTGATTTTAGTTGGAGGCCAAATTGGTTCTTTCTTTATGTAGACCAACTGCTTTTGTCTGTACACCAACTGCTTTTGTCCGTAGACCGCTGCTGCAGTTACGGTGGCAGGGTGAATGGATCCTGACTCCCACGGCGTTGTTGTGCTGACTCATCCTCCGACGGCTGGCAAGCTAAGTATCCAGACACATACAGGTATACAACTTGTTTTCTTTTGTATATATCAATGGCATATTCCGTATCAGCGTTTGGTGTAATTACGTGATAAGAAACATTGACACTGTAGAACTATTGTTTGTTGCTGCGAATTGACATTATCGCTTTACAGGTGTGATGTACATTGTTAAAATGTTTGACAGACACATGCTTATTCTTTCCTACTGATTAGTGTATTTTTCAAAAAGTATTAGGTGCAATTTCAAAAACTGTTGACAAAAGCTTTCACAGGTTTATTTACTACTAATTCATTTTATTTTGTGTAAAATACGAGATGCACACTTCGTATCTAAAATACTAAATTGTTCATATCACATAATTGTTTGCTTTGAAATAGTTAAGCTTAATTTATTACTTTTGCTTGTTTGTACTAGACGCCTTATTTATGTTTACTGTTAATAGATAATCGTGAGCGACGAATTTTTTTTTGTTTTTTGTTGGTATGTAGGCGAATCCCGACTCTCCGCGATTGGTAGTTAGCCTGATATTTACTTTTCTTCCGGCCACGTCTAGGCACGAAGCACCTACTTTAACTGATGTTTAAAAAGGGCAGTAATATTTATACAAAAAGATATGATTTCTTAAAAATTAAACATTTTGACAAATGTTTATACAAAGAAATTCATTCAAATAGCTCAATTTCATGTATTTATTAAAGTGCCATTAGCCTAGTTGTATTACCCATAGGCGCAAGTTTTAGTAGTATTATGTTTAAGCCAACGAACCGTTCATAAGTGCAGTGTTAGAATATTTTACTTCCTCATTTGAAATTGTTTTTCTGCGAAATCCTGTGTAAGATATCCTTTTGTGGTTATTCAAAATTAGTGGTATTAATAACGTAAGCGTTTAGTTTGTTTGCTTTGTGGGGTGCCTTAAAAGATAATGTGTATGATGTTACGCAAACATTGGTAATGCAGGTCAATTACGTCAATGTATTAGTGTTCTACGAAACTGGCGCAGAAGAGCACGTTTGTGTATTCAACAAAATGGAACGTTTTGAACACCTTTTGTAAGCAGAATTGGTTAGTAGCTATATTAATTTAAGTACGCAGTACACATTTAATAAAAATTTGTTTAAAGTTTTTAATTTTTAAGAAATCGTGTTTTTTGCATAAACGTTACTTACTTCCCTTTTTAAACACCAGTTATAGTAGGTGATTCTCAACCTCATTGGGTAGTGTGGCCTGCTGATTAGAAAAAATAAAGCCAGTTCCTTATGAATGGTTTCTGTAGTCTGTCTCCTCTTTACTGTATACGTACACGTCATTTTTAAAAGCATCCGTTTAAATTTCTATTTTTAAGAAATAATTCTATTATGCGTAAATATCTATTTAAATCTCTTTCTTAAGCATCAGTTAAAATATTCTATGACGTTGTGAATCACCCTGTATAGTATTCCAACGTTGCTTAAGAATTTCTGTTCTGACTATAATACGATTCTACGTTAGACAAACTTGAAGAGTGTTAAGTAGAGTAAGAGCTTTAGTGGGAGTATTTAGAACTTACAGTATTTGATAAACAAATTAAATTGATATAATTAAATATTCTACTAGCAACTTTTCGTTGCAATATGTAGTTAAAGCAAAGAGTGTTTATAACAATATCAATATCCTTAAGTCTGTTACAGTTTCCACATTTTAAGTCACCTTCAACATTTAATTAATTGATAACGTTATATTACATTGACCCTGTCGAATACTCACTTAATAGTGATAAATAAAAATTAATTAATGGTGGAATTTTGATTTAAGCTTGCTGAAACACGTAAACAGCTTCTACATAATGGTTTACAGCGTTGTCAAATAAATGTTTTATTAAATACCGCCCAAATAATATAATACTATAGAGGTCAGTAAGAAGTAGATTTTTTTAAAAATATTTTGACATCATTGCAGACCTTGGATAATATAGACAGACAAGGTCTTGGTTGAATTTTATTTTAGTCGTTAAATGTTAATTAACATTCATAACTTTTTTAGGGTTTTCTAGATGTTGTTAAAATGTGCTAAATTAATTGCTTTAAGACAGAGATCTTCATTGTTATGAATTTCAATAATTAGGCCATTCACATGTAGCTTTTAAAATGAAGGTTTATATATTAAGATCAATAGCTGTACTCAAAACTCAGGTCAGTATTCCTAATCAAAGTAAAATCTTAAAATGTTGTTTGCAGTATCTTCATTCGTCTTTGTCAATGTAAAATAGTAGATATTTAACTTTGTTTAATACTTTTGCGAAAAACATTTTTCCTCAATTTTTTCAAACTTTCAAACATCGAATCGAAACCAAGTAAAACATTAGTTTTTGTAAAATGTGAGACCGATCTCAAACTTTACTCTACTTCAGTGGTTGGTAATTGTTTTGGTTCGGTGGCTACTTTATGGGAGCGGTGGTTAGCGGAGGGCTGCATCTTCAACCGTCCTAGTGAAAAATACGAGAGGAAACTTCTGTTGTGCACGGGAAGAAATCGTATGCGGATTGGCTTGACAATGCACAAAAATCTGTGGCTGAAGGGCAGCTATTTGCCCACCCCTGTTCTACTTGGAGGGAGTTTGAGTTATATGACAAATTTTTATATTGTCGACTTATTAGGAATTGCAGAAGTTAGAATCTTTATCTAAAGCTGGTTCTTTTCGTTGTTAAGAGTTACATTCGCAAAAAGACTCATTAATAAGTATACGTTCGTCCATGGAAAACGATATAGTTGACATAATAGACACGAATGGATACACGAATAGCACTAGTGCACGAAAAAGACAGTTCAACTGTTACAAACTGTTGAGAGTAGAATGTTGCCAAGAGACATGTGTGAGCAATAAAAGTTTATCTATGTGTAACTTCTATATTCTTAATTTTAAAGTTGCGCCCTTTTTAAAACACCTTTTATAAAGTCTATAACCAATTCAGCGTCAACGAATAATTACTATAATTAAATTGCTCCACCTTTCTAAATATAAAATAAATTTAAAATAACTTAAAAATTAGAACGTTTCACTTTAGAAAATCAATACCTGCTTATAGGCTTAAATATTGTAACGAGACGTCTCAAGGTCTACCCTTGACCAGAATAGTTCACCTGATTGTAAATACGACATATGTACACAAAGGATAATTTGTAGCCACCTTGGGGCGTTACATCTTTGGATGAGATAATAATTAACTGGTTGCACAAGGATGCACTTAAAAACTATATACTAGAACCTTTCTAGATGTAATTTGCAAAATTCTGACATCTTCTCAAAATATTGTTTTTCGTAACTGTCGTGACATTACGACGCTATCAGTACCTTTTCTTAATTTAAGACGCACACCTTGGTACAGAATTGAAAACACACACATACACAACAAACACGCAACATACTAAAGTTCATTCATTTTTGGTAAGGCTAAGTAAATGTTTATATCTTGAATTGCGTTTAAGTTCGCATAGAGACTAGAATGCAGAATGAAAAAGGAAATACCTGAAAATAGGCGAAGGAGAATTAAATTTTCCAAAATAACTAAAAGGCAATTATTAACGGGTGTGATAATAGTGGCTGAAGAACTTTTATTCAAATTCGGACCCGCAGAAATTACTTAGTTCTTTCCAAACTGGATTTAAAGGTCTAAGTGGATCTTCAGAGTTCCTGTATAGGTAAAGTAAATATCTTTTAAAGATAAAAATATTTTTATATTTATTCGTACATGAGGAGAAATTAATTCTTCCCGCAAGCTATCACAAATACAGTATTCACTAGTACAATGGAACTAAAACGTTCCCCACACGAACACTGACACGAGACAAATTTCGTACCTAATTCAAATTCGAGCTAATCGGAATAAAGGTGGAGATTAGTCTCACATCAATAGTTAACTCGATTTAAAATGCAATGTCTAAAAGTTTAGAAAAGTCGAGTTAAAACATTTTACACTAAAGTATTAAATAATAGTAAATGACTACGGAACTACGGTGTTACGTTTCCATTCCAAAAATCGTTGACAATTAGGTAGATGTTGCCAATACAACTAAGATTTAACAATAAGTAGGAACAGTAGACCTGAGTTTATAACAGTCGATACCATTCTTAATATATACAGTTTTCGTTTTAAAACCTGCGTTTAAGACGCAATTATTTTTAATAAAGATAAAGATCTCTATAGCAAAGCAATTAATTCAGCACATCTTAACAAAATCTAAAAAGCTGTGGATGTTAAGTAACATTTAATTAGCGAAATAAAATCGGACCAAGGCCCTGTCTGTCTGTTATCATCCAAGGTCTGCGGTGATGTCAAAATATTTTTTAAAAAATGTGGTCTCTACCGACACCTTGTATTATTTTATCGCAGGATATGATAAATACGTTGCTTGAGAACGCTGCAGAATATTACGTAAGTGTTGTTTACTTTTTTCAAAAATTAATTAGAATTTCGTCCATAATTAATTTTTATTTATTACTATTAATTGACTGTTTCGGCAGAGACAATATAATATAACTTTATCAATAAACATTAATGTAAATTAAATTTGGAGGTTGTGTATAATTTATGGAAATTGTAATGGGTATGCAAAAAAGAATAATTGGTATTGTTTTAGATACCCTTACTTTAGCTACACTAATCGACACTTGCAAACTTGTTCAACGTAAAATATTACTACAATCTGCAGACCCAGTTTTCAGTTTATAATTTTTACTAAAATAAATTCTCCAAAATTCGTCAAAATAACACAAATATAATAAACGTTTAAATTTCCTTTACATTAAATTGTCTTAAAATTCATTAAATCTAATTACATCTACAAGTTATAGTAACAATTTCAGATAAAAACACTTTCTAAAAAAGTACTGTTAATAATACTACAGATACATAAAAAATTTATTTTTAAGTTTTCAGTGCATTTCAAAATAAAAAGTGTTACCTAATTTTTTAAATTATAATGCATTAATTACTTATTCAATACAATACCACTGATCTTAGGGATGATATTGTTTCGTACCCAATACGTTTAAGTTGAAATGCAAAAATCTGATATGCTGCCTAAATAAAGAAGGAGTAAAATCTGCAGTCTGCAGTTATGATTTTAGTAAAACCGTTAGTCAACGTAAGGTTTAAAAATATCATCTGAGTAAATCGCTTATTTTATTTATATACATATATATTATAATATAAGAGCAAATTAGCAATGCACCAAATTCCACTATAATTTCTTTTCTTTTATTAATAATTTACTAACTTCTCTATTGGGTCTTTAAATCTGCGCCTCAACCAATGAAACTCTTATCTCAGGTTAATTTTGTGAATAAATCTATATCTGCATACAGCGTGAGTTCTGAACTGGATACAGATGTGCGTGACACTGCCAGTCAAATGACCTCTAGTTAATTCTACATAAGCAATTTGTAAATGTGACAGTGTAAACAATTACTTGAAAAATACGCACAGTAAGACAGTTTATATTAGTTATTAAATTAAGATTTCAATCGAGTATAAAGGTACCTTTAGTGCTATGGAGATTTGGCGATTTGGATATTTGGAGAATGATCCTATTGGTTAAAGTGATCACGTAACACCGCCGAGAAACGTCAAAAACACCGAATCTCCAATCTCCCAAAAGTTGGTTCAAGTTCAACTTTTCTGGCTATTTTGAGATCGGAGCATGCGCGTTTGTTCAGAAAAGCACGTGATTTGTTTGTTTTGTTACAACCTTAACCTTACCTTTTCGTTCGACGTTATATAGTTTGCGTTTTGCCTATTAAACATATTGGAAATGAATAGGAAATCTGTTATTTCTTTAGATACTCATAGCTTAGTAACAAACATTGAAAATTTAACATCCAACAATCCAAAATAACAAATGTCATCTGTTAAACTATTTTCTCCAAATACCCGAAGCCGAAAATACCCTAGATGATCAAAAGCGAAAATATCTAATTCCCCAAATATCCAAATAGCGAAATCTCCATAGCACTAAAGGTACCTTAACGGGTTAAGTGTTCAAAATATGACACTGATAAACTAATACCTGAATTCCAATGAAACGTCTTGCTGCTGAACAATGAAGCTCCACTGCTTACAGCTACGACTCGAAACAGGTGCGGGTTCTTAATACCTGAAGATAAGTACGTTTTAAAATTTTGAATTACAGAATTTATGCTTTTTATTTTAGTGTTTAGGGTACGCCAAAAAAATCTTTAGATACACTTATACTTATCGCCGTTGGTCTTATCAGGAATCTTAGCTCCATGAAATCAACACCGTGCTCGACACCGAAGGTTCAGCAATCCCAGCGTTCCTGATAGCACCACTTCGAAACTCGTCTGTCTTCACAAAAAATTCCCAGAAATAAAATGGTCAATAGTAAGACAATGACAAGAACTCTTGCATTTATCACTTTTTAATATCAACAGTTCCTTTATACTTTGAATATCACAGATACATTTTTAACATACGTTGAATTTTATGTTGGAGATTACAATAATAATAAAAGGTAAACAATTCATAAAATGTTACAAAAAAGATTATACTTTTAGTTCTATATTTTGTAAAGCTCTTTTTTTCACAGTCTTTGCTTTTTCAAAATCAGTTTGCTTCTTATTTATCTTATCTCCTTGGAGATCCTTCCCAAAACATTAAACCAGCCTACTCTTTACAATTCTCTCCCAACTAACATTCTATGATCCATCTTTTTATTATCAGATCTTATTGCTCTTGTCAAATTTTAATTTTGAGTAAACTAATACACAAATGTCATTGGCCGAAAATTTATAAATTTTGATTGATGTTTTAATATTTTAATCCTAACAACATGTGCTAAATAATTTCTTTTTAGATGAGTTGGATGTCTACAAAGTTGCAAGAAATGAAATTCAATGATATAATGGACTTACAACTATATACTAAAAAGTAAATAAAATTTCTACATCTTATAACGAACTTAAATCTAATAAAAGCATGCTAATTGACTTTAATTTATAGGCTTTACGTACATATTCAAATGAAAGTGAAAGTTTAACATCTTATACCTAACTTAAATCTAATGAAAACGTACTAAGTAACTTCAAATCTTAGTTCTACATACATATTCACATGGCAGTGAAATTTCCTTTTAAATATTGAAACAAATTTTTATGATATACAAGCAACAGCAGTTCACTTCATTGGAACATACTTTTCAAAATTACTTTACGAAATCACCAACACCCAATTTGAAATCTTAAAACTTAATTTTCTCTGAAATATCATTTTTCATATCTTTAACAAGTAACTGCCCTCACCTTTACAAACTAGAAGTCTATATCTGAGTGGTACTTCAGTGCGTCAAGGTTCAAATATCATATATCACAATATATATATATATATATATATATATATATATTGCTATAATTATAGGGTAGTTTAGGGGTAGGTTAAGTCATAGGGGTCGTAGAATAAATAAAAACAACTTCCAGTTCAAGAAAAGCACATAATTCCAGAAATTATAAGAGTAAATCGGTCACTCTACATATTGTTAATTGAGAGCACACTGTATATAAAATACATGGGATTAAATGCATAAGAACATAGAAATATCCAAGAGTAGTTTACAAGTAAAGATAAGTACTCCCTGAAGTAAAGATAAGATTTGAAAACGCAACAAAATGCATCAAAATTAAATCACCGAGAAACCTATATGAATTGGCATTACAAATATTTAACAATTGCGTTAAAAACATTATCGTACACGCAATCTAAATTATGCATTGTTAGAAAATCGTACGTAGCAGGTAGAAATCACATTTGTTCAAAAATCCAATATTATGTAGAAATAAACAAGCACCAGACTATTAAGTTTAGATAATAATAAATAACAAACATTCGAATACGTGAGTTAATAAAAGGCGAAAGTTGGAAATTACCATGATATGCGAGAGGAGTACGTGACTGGCTAGGCATGCATTCGAATATTTGAACGAAATAATTGGTGAAAATTCCAAGGTATGCGAGATAAAGCCGAGGTATCGTCCCAGCACGTAAATAAGCCAATGAAAAGCAGGCGGAGGTACGGCTTTATATACGATAATGATGAAGCGACGAGTTAGTATACATTCAAACTGGGCTACGACTATGCTCAAAAGTAGTAATAATTTACGTAACCAGTGAAACAAACTTAAAGTGAAATTAGATTCGAAAAGTGTATGAATTTGTGCAACGAGAATAAGCCGATCTATTATAGACGTAAGTAGAAGACTTAATTAAAAATCCATTTCTAATATTAACAAAACAGGGCTTCTAATAACTACTTCGAAATTGTTCTAATAACTACTTAGAAATTGTTCTAATAACTGCTTTGAAATTGTTTTTATACCTACATTTTAATGGGATTTTAATACCTACATCGAAATTGTTCTAGTACCGATATTTAAATTGGATTCTAATACCTACATGTAATTTGTACTTTAATCTGGACTTCAATTTTGGACAGTTTTAAAATCAAAGTACTCTAATTTGGACATATTCGGACCTAGTACGAAACAATTCATGGGGATGCAGATCACAGAGTAGGATAGAACTACAGAACCCATTCCAGGTTAGCAATCACAATTCACTTTATTATTGAAAACTGTTTTTAATTCAATATTTATCCTTTTTTGTATTTGTAAGAGCCAACAAAATATAAAAGGGTCATTTAACAATTTATGACAAAGGAAATAGGCATCTTGGAACGTTCGAAGGTCCCTAAATAAGTAAAAAGATAGTTTCGCTGGCTTTCTAAAACCATCAATCTGGTATATGTAGGTATTCTGAAAAAGGGGAAAATTTTGAGAGTTGTAAATATTGAATCATTATATTGTGTATTATAGAATTGATTTATTTAACTAATTAAGCTAGTTGGGGCAAAAGCCCTAATTTAACATTCCACATCATAGGGGTTTGTTTGTTCAAGGCGAATATCACAGCATTTTATGGTATGCCCAATCAGGGGGAATATCACAGCAATATATATATATATTGCTGTAATATCCCCTTAGTGGGGTCGACCTTTATTTCTGCAATATCACGTGTCCTTACGTTGAGCGACCTATTTATTTTAATTGCTATAATACTAAATTAAATTATTGAACCACCATTTTAATCTTTCCTACAGCTTGTGATTATTTCCTCCTCCAGCTGTTTCTTAACGTTGCTATCAACTGGAGTTTATCATAAACAACTTTATCGACCAATGACAAAATTCAACAAGTTACCGCCTTTGCGGGTTATCTCTGCCCTACTTAATTTGTGGCTCCTCCTCTGTACTATTTCAATCTTATGACCTCGGCTAGCATATATTTGTAATTATAAAAATTCAGTAAGTTTGGATCCCATTTAATGAAACTAATGCTTTATGTACAGCTTTGACGTTATTTACAATACATTTTCAAATTAATTCACCTTTATAAATTTCATTTATCAACAACCATTTAATTTGTACAAAAAAACCAAAGTCACCAAAGAAAACTCATTACCTTTACCAACAAATGTAGAATATTCTAAATCCGTTTTCTTATTATTATTTCAATACGTATTCAACCCTTTGTTGACTTGTTTACAAGCATATAATATTTAGCCAATTTGATATTAAAATAAAATAAAATTCTTGTAGAAAACAGATGCCTTATAACTAACAATCTGACCTGGTTTTATCTTTTTACGACGACGCTTCCATTAAAATTAATCTTCCCCAATTTTTGATTCCATTCAACTTATCACCATTATGGACCAACACCATTAAATTATAATTTTATACTTTAATCATTCTTGCCATAGACTTCAAATTGTAATTCGTTCACCCCTATACTTCAAGATTATGTTCTTCTTTTCGCCTCGACATTTAAATTGTTTTATTGTAATCTTTCTTAACATCAAGCATTCTGGCCTATTTTCCTCAGACCTCGAAGCCCTATTATTTTTATGTCTTAGTTTACAATTAATTCATAAAATAATCCTACTTACGTTTTAAACGGTAATTTTCATATACACACTCATTTATTTCACTTTGTACCACTTGTTACGTATTATTCAGTATTACTGGCAATGCACTTGGGCCTTCATTGAGTTCAAAACTGACTTTCTTATCGCGGTGCTTGCTAATATAGTTTCGAATCCCCACTGCATCCGTGGTGTGGTCTAGAACCTGTCGTTTGCTTCGGACCAATCAAATAATTTCATTTCAAATATTTTCTGATGTAATGCTCTGCGTTCGTTCATAATGCCCACCTGCCTGCAGGTGTCTTCACTTATCAACATGCTGTATTTTGATAGAATAGTCGCCTTTCCATAAACAACTGATGCAATTTTACTTTAAACTTTCATTGTTTACATGCGATTCACGCAATTTTAATCATTTCTCTTATCAAAATGGTTAGATCTTTATACGCATTATATTAGCTACATGAAACTCTATTTTCACATCCGTATTACTTAATCGTCTGAGACTCTTTTCTTAATGCGTGTCTAATTATACTTTATCATTTCTACGCGTGCTTCCACTGAAAAATACTCTCATTCGCTTTACTTATATAACCGAACACTATCTACAGGGTATTTAATCTTTACCATCCGTTTAATACTCGTATTTCTCATTCCTACGCCAACTATGCGTCTTCCTATGTCTTTCCTGCGTCGCCCAAAACTATTTCTACTTTGTACACAGGGTGTTGCCTACTTACTATCTACTTCTATTTCTTACTTATTTCCTAAAATAACTACAATTTTCTGCTGCCTATTCTAATTACTCATTCTCTAATGACCTCCACTATGTCGTGCACCCTTAAACAACCCCTTATCACAGCAATATATATATATATATATTGACGAGAAAAGGGGTCAGAAGAGGTCATTGAAACCCAAATTCTACAAATAAAGCCCACCAAAATATAAAAGAATCCAAAAAATTGAAATTTCCATAAATTTATGGTTACCCCCTGTAAAATACAAGCGAACTTTTATTCATTGAGGTACAAGGGCAAAATCAAATTCCCCGTGTATATTTAATCACCCTGTATGATATAACCGTAGTGTAAATACATAGCAAGTAACTTAAGTTATATATGTAAAAATAATAAATTGTAAGATACTGTAAAAGGCATTCAATGCGAACACAAATCGATGATTTTTAAAATAAATACAAAGTCATTTATTTTCACTTATTAGTTAGCAATACATTTTCGATAAAAATGCTTTTAATTTGATGTAAATAGCATAGAATAGTGCTCGCTTTACGCATTTAGCATAAAAACTACAATCAATGTTGTATTTAAAACCCTAATTTTAATATTAAAACACGTTTTGCCGTAAAAGCAAATATTTCTATAAAATGCAACCCCTTTTGCATTATAAAACAATTAAAGTTTAAATTATCCTGTGGATTACATAAATTTATTTTAAATAGATAATTTTCTGGAATAGACGAGATTAAGAAAGAAGTTTCGGGAGAATATGTCAAATTCGGATGAACTCATTAATAAATGAAACTTTTATTCCAAGAAGCGGCCCAGAGCACTAAAAAACCCAGAAAATGTAATAACAATTGTTAAGAAATATTTATGATCTTCGCATTCACTGTTGGAGAGAAGCGATGCGACACTATAAATTAAAATTAACACAATCAAATTTATGCCTCGACTAGCTCAGTGATACCACGCACAAAATGAACGACGATATGATAACAGAGAATTTTTACTCACTCCTCTCCAACACTCAAGACACCTGTATAAGAGAAACGAGATTCACCAAAGATTGTATAATATAATAAATAAAATTTTTGTCATGCTACAACTTACAAATCTGCGCCCTTTTTAATATTATATACTTTTTATAGAAACTCTAAATCAAAATTAAAATAAATATTCCTATCGAATTAGTTCTTTACGAAGATTATAATTTTTACACCTTTTTAAAACCAGCAAAAAAAATGTATCTTACTACGAAATAGTTTCGTTGAACGTTCAAGAAAATATTCCCCTTTTTTAACATAATTCTGCGTAGCAACCAAATTTTTGTTAACCCTTTACACACTATTTTAATAACTTGAAAATTTTAAGCTCACTATACAAATTGTGTAACATTGCAAAATGTTACATGCTATAAATTGGATAAATAGTTCTGATCTTATAATTCTCCTATCATTCTTTTTCTTGTTGGAACTTCCTCGCCCAAATTCCCACTTGTTCTGGAACTTTCGGCTTAGAAATCACTCTTGATTGAATAATGGTCGTTTCTTCAGTTAGAGTCGTTGACCAGTACCTTGGAGTGTTAATCCAGTAATTTGAAGCTTTTACCCAATAACTTAGAGTCGTTTACCCAAAAACTTAGAGTAGTTTATCTCCAGCAATTTAGATTATTTTACCATAATTTAGAGTGCTAAGCATCAGCTTAGAGCCCTAAATTAATAAAGAGAAAAGATTTTTATTTAAATTGATTATTTCTATACTTACGTTTATATCAACGGCAAAATTCTATACAGATTTATTACATCACACGCGATTTACTGTTTATATCACTTGAAATTATAAATTTTTGTTAAGTTTCAACTTTTAAAATTATTAACTTTCACCAAATTCTATTCACGTAATAATTTTTATTCAAAATAGCACAGTCGGCGCGTGAATTATTAAATGCTCCTCCTTTATCTGCTTGGTTAGTTTGTTTCGTTCATTTTCGACAATAATTGGTTATTTTATTTACAATAATTTTCAACTCAAATCATTTTCTAATTAATTATCCGTTTATCTAAATTCCATGTCTACGGTTAAATAAAATCGTCGATTCATAATTAAAAAGAGATATGCTGGCTAATAATTTTCAACTAAAATCCACTTTGCTTCTAAACCAAAACTTTATTCGATAAATTAAATATCCTGTATATTTTACTTGGTAAATACTTCCGCTAATTAAGAATAAATTCTACTTCCCAGAATTCCCTACCGTAAAGTTTACGCTATACTCAGGTAGTCGATAACGTGTTCCAAGTATCCGGTAATTGCTTCCTATGTGTTTTCCGTCGGAAGAACTCGTCGAATTAAAGCTGCGCATTATCCCAATATAAACTGTGTTTTCCAGGTTAAGTCTAAATAGAAATATTACTTTGAACTCTGGTCACTGGCTGAACGAAATTGATTTTATATGCTTTCCAATCTACACAACGGAGACACGTGTAGGAATGTTTGGTTGTTTCCGTTTTTAGTTATGAAAATTTCGCGCACGCAATACGGCGTGGAAAGCATTTACGGTTTTTAGAAAATTGTATTTGTCGTCAAACTAAATTAAATTTTACTGGTAATTGCTCTAACTTCTTCCGGTGGCCTTAAAGCCACGATGAATGGTCGTCCCTTGCTGTAATGGGAGGCCAAGTGCATTCTTTCTGGGTGTAGGTCCACCTACTCGTTGCTGTGGACCAGCTAGTGAGTCAACCCCGACGTCAGCAACTTCGAGGGTGAGTGTTTTATTCTCCATCATTTACGATTGCGACCATATCGGTTGGGATTTCCGGTTTAAGCTCATGCATTCCTAAATTTAATCCGTTTAGAGGACAATTAGTAAATTAGTTTGAGATTTATTGACACTATATGAATGCATTACTATCTGCTTTAAATAACTAAGGGTGTACAACTTATTACAGTGAAAATGATTTGAAGGCTTGCTGGCACGTTTGAAAATGTTGTTGCCATTAGATGTATATACTTAGTTTTAGATTAACCATGCTGATTTAGAGCTGTTGGTTTTAGAGGGGTAATTTCGCTTAATTTCTATTTTTGTTGACAGTTAATCTAGGGAGTAACCTAAAACCGGCAGCTCACCATATAAAAAAAATGATTTGTTCTTTTGGTTGATATTGTTTTTTAGATTTAGTGTGTAATTATTTATTGCATGTACATATTGTGTTTAATTATAGGTTTCTTTTGTTGATATGTTGTGTTTTGAGTATGAATGAGTGTGTGTAATTTTTCTTTCTTTATTTCAGGCCTTCCTTAATTTTTGTTGTAGGTATAATACCCCACTCACTCGCCGATTGAGCCAGGTCCATTTCTTTTTTTTGATTTTTTTCTAGGCTACGTCAATGCACGTAGCAAGTTTTATAGAATCAAATTCCTTCTCGAATATTCCACGGTTCTCATTATTTGACAGAACGCTATCAGTTGTTCGCACGTGGAAACGGCGTTTCAATTATGGGTTATATCTGCAACCTGTTGGTTTTGTTAAATATTGCATTTTATATACGTTCTAAATTGCACGTACATCGGAACTTTTTAGCGGGACTTGATTAACAAATGGTATTTTGTACACGTTCTAAATCGCATGTATTATCGTCACCTTTAATATCCATACTTCATTTAAATATGCTAGTTTTATTAAATATTGTATTTTTGTGCGTTCTAAATTGCACGTATTTATTTATTTCTTTACGCAAATGCGTTTAGCTTGAAAGAAATTTGATTTCACGGTTCCTCGAATATGTGGAATTTGTATTTGTTTCGAACTTAAGAATGTTTTGTAAGTGTTCTAAAATGATTAAATTGCTTCGGCAATTATTTATTATAATGCATGTAGTGAAGCTATTACAGAATAAGCTTCCTTTAATTAATTGTAGCTTGTTATTGCTTTTATACAAGGCGATTTGTTTTTGTTTCTCTATAATGAATGAATTATGTACATTTTGGGTTTCAATGTTTGGGTTTTGTGGTTTTTATGATATTTACATGAAGTATTCCTCCTTTGTGACCTTATATGACCCTAAATAACCTTATAATCATAGCAATATATATATATATATATATATATATATATATATTGTTGTGGATTTAGAGGTTATATAGGTGTAGACAATAAAATTTTAGCAACTGTGTATATAGAAATAGGAACAAATTATTTACGCGCCAAATTAATTAATTTATATAGTGAAAACGGACGGGTATTAAGGTATTTTTATATTTAAATTGGAATGTTAAAATTACTAAGAAGGGAAGAAAGCTTTAGAGTACATAAAAGCTCAATGATAGGCATAAGTAATTATAACAACTTTTAATCAAACGCATGGAAGCAAAAAGGAAGCTTGCTTGCATAGAAAATCAATAATTTCAAACGCAAATGTGTCCATTTTAAAAGCCAACGTTCGTTTATACAAATACTAAGAAGGGAAGAAACCGAGAATTGTTATTTCAAACGGTCGGTTATTTCAAGAAACACCTGTTGGTTAAATGTCAGGTTCATAGAATCTTAAACCAACGTTAGCACAAAATTCCATAGAAATTGTTTGCAACGGTCGATTTGACTAACTGCTTTAAATAACAAGTGCCTTGAGGAGTGAGTGGAATAAACGATCGATAATATAAAACAGACAGAGAAACGTATAAATAAAGCGTTGGGTAGAAGTCACATCGAAATATACGGGTAAATGTGAAAGACGAATACAATATTTTTCTGTAACTTAAGAGGGGCTCTAAAGGAGACAACAAATATGCGTAGAACGAAGATGGATAGCTGATAGGTGGAGCGCTGTGACGAGGGAAAATTATATCATAGGTTGATTGCCAGCAGTTTTCAAGAAGAGCTCGTACGTTACGGTAGTAAACAAAATTCTATGTAACAGCACGACGAAAGTGGGATTTTACGAAGCAGCTTCGAAAATGCTTTTCAAGTGAAACAGGTTCCACAGGGGGGGTTTGAAAATGATATAAATACACGAACAAAGATATTAAAGCTCTCTTTCTTTCCATTTAGATCTGAATATAGGTTTAGATCTACAACATACTAGTAGTAAATGTTCTTACGGTTATCAATTATTGTGTGTTCAGTAAAGTTGCATTAAACATCCTGTTTAGAAATTATGAAAGCTGTAGTAGCGGACCGCAAGTTGTAAAGTGATATTGCACGAGTTGGCGCTTGTTTAAATAAAAGGTGCCGTTACTACAGCAAAGCTATTAAATGAAGGGATGATATTTGGGGTAAGCGAAACTGAAAGTATAATTTGTATGAATGAAATATTTGGTATGGAATGTTACTTTTGAGACGAAGCTAATATCTGGGGAGAAGAACAGTAGTGGTAGCGGAGATTTGGAAGGTGGGATCTGTGGATCTAGGCATCATCGTAGTAGATGGACACAACGACGAGGGTTTCTGGTAACCATCTTCAGCGGTGACGAGGAACGAAGGTGACTCCAGGTAGCGAACTTTAAATTTCTGTTTTTGTATAAACATTTGTGTTGATATTTTCGTGTTTGTGTGTTTGACTTATTGGTAGCGTATTTATTACCTTTAAAACTTGTTTAAAAAGGTACATGTGCAGGACAATTAATTTTGATGATTAAAAAAGGGTTTATGGATGATATATAAAGATTTATTCACGCTATAAATTGTGGTTGTAAAGAGTAAACGGGTCTTTAAATTTTGTTTTGAATAAAATGCAAGGTTGAAAGGTATTTCCAAAAACAGGGTTATAATGAGCTCACAATAGACCAGTATGAAGTCAAACGATGGTTGCAGATGGTGCCCATCTACTCGTATCATGTAGAATTTGTTCAAATATATTAAAAACCAAGGACTTTAAAGCTTTTAATAATTGAGCTGGTAACAATTGTACCAAACCGTTTGTACCCAAATGTAAATATTTTATCTGTTAACATGTGTAAATAAAAGGTTGTATGGTTGTTGTATTATTTTGGTAATTTCATTTGACGGCGTGTGTGTGTGTGTGAGTGTGTGTGAGGTATGTTCTTAAAATGATAGGTATTCAGGAAGAGGCCCATTGCTGAGCTAGCCAGGGTGAGCAGAGAAATACGAAGGCGTCTAAAATAAAGGGTAAGAAATGTTTTTATTTTTTTTGAAAATTTTATGATGGCCCAAGCGGAGGCGAGTTTTTAGGAGAAGACTCGAGTGTCCCTGAGAACACGGCAATATATATATATATATATATATATACAGACATGAAAATGGCCGCACGTTGCGACACCGTTGAAAGAGTAATGTGGTAAGCCCCCCGTTGAGGCGTCACTAGAAGAGTGATATGAAAACCCCTCACGTGCGTCACTAAAAGAGTGCTATGATACAGACACAGTAAAATCTAAAATTTGAAATTATTCACTTACCTTCCTTTCTAACTTTGCCTGGATAGCTTAACAGAAATGTGAGAGTTTTCAAAAATGAAATCAAATAGCAATATCAGAAAGCATTTATACCTAAGACATTTTCTCTCATACAAAAGTAGATAGAACATTTAGAGCATGTTTCTTTCACACATCAAATTATTTCTAACAATTACTTATTTACTTAATTATATAAAAAAATGTTCCTTACCTTATTTTAAATTTATACAACTAAATTTCATCTCTTATGGATGGTTTACCTAGTTGATTATTCCCACGCTTGCAAGGTTTGGTTTGGCCAAAAAATCCTTGACAGATAATCTATTAAAAGGTCAGAGTGTTTCAAACTCTGAACACAAACTTTCCTGGTAAAGATCCTTTACAAACAAATTATTAGGACTATCTTAAACTATGATGTTTTTCGTGGTTTTGCACCCCTTCTCCTATGTTGTAGACCCCCACTAGAAGCGACGGCATGGTTTTAAACCCTTAATCAGATCCCTATTATCAAAATTGAAAATCAAATTCTCTACCTCTTTCCATGCACACTCAAGTTAGCTGGCGCCTGGACTATATCCCGCAGGTGTGGTACGGGCATGTTCTGTTTGAAGCATCGTGACTTGTAGAGTTGTAACCTGGAGGCGTTGATTAAGAATTTAAAAGAAAAAGAGACGGACCCGTTCCTTTTGTCACAAACTAGGTCTTTAGGATAAAGGAATATTTTTGTCTCTTTAATAATGATGATTGGTAGCATGGAGTGCAAATAATTGATGACATATATCGAATAATGGTTACAAGTGTAAAATTTTGATAGTATAAGAATAATTTGGAATACAAAGCATCAGTGCAATAAAAATTGCAGAGAAAATTTGGTATCTACATAGAACACGCGAAGGTAGTTTCTTGTCGTGTTCTCAGCGAAAAGAAACTCGTTTCTGGCCTCGTCGTAGAATATGCTTCACTTACAGTATTGGCAATAGTTTAATTAAAAATAAAAAATAATGCAGGTAAAAACTCCGTCAAGTTCAACACCTCATCTTTATTTTAATTAGCAAGAAGCTTGTGGCGGAGCGGATTTTGGTTCCTTGTTTTATGTTTCTTACGGAACAAGGATTGTGCGTATTCATTTTAAACACGTGGTTTCCTATGTAGGTAACAATAACAAAATATTGTGATGCGTTTTTATGCTTAAATCTGTAATTTGTTTTTATTGATTAATTAATTTGTATTGTTAAAAGACCAAGGTCGTTCACTATTGTAGTATTTACTTCATCAAATGTCGGACAGGTGTTTTGAAAAACAAACGGCAGGTGGTATAAAGCTTGAAATTTGCACGTCACTGCAGATGTTATAAATTGAATAACTGGAAAGATAGTTAAACTTATGTTTTAAATTATAAATATTTAGACATATATGAGGCGTTGAATTTTTCTATCTAATATAAATTAGAGTAAGATATCTTACTTATGCCTATATTTCAACATCTCCAGCTACGATTAAAGAGTTCTAATGTATTTGATTATTAGACGAATTTTTAGTCATACATGAGTAAATACGTATGAATAGCAGATTTAGTGATAATGTCGAATTACACATTTAACTAGAAGATATTTCTAATATGAGTACTAATATTTATAAAAAGTTTTGATATTAATAATCCCTGTATAAATATAATTTTCGTTACTTAAAATTTTAAGAAAAGAAAAGACAATATCTTCTTTATGAAATTTATTGCCAACCTTGATTAAATTGGTTCTAAGAGGTTATTTAAAATTTAAATAAAAATATTTTCCTACAAGTAAATAAAAGTTTAGGCACGGAAAATGACTGGGGTAATAGGCTGGTAGAATTTTGCGACAAAAACGATTTAACCATCACAAACACATTATTTTAACATGCTAGAAGACGATACACGTGGAAGATGCCAGGAGATTTAGAAAGATATCAAATAGATTACGTTCTTGTTCGACAACGGTATAAAAATCAAGTGAAAAACTGTAGAAGTTACCTAGAAGCAGATACAGACACTGACCGCAACGTAGTAATAACAAAAGCCGCGCTAAAATTAAAAATTTGAAAAAAAAGAAACGGAAAAGGCACTTTGATTTTGATAAACTAAAATATAAAAATACCCACAAAAGGTTTGAGAAAAAGTCAAACGAATTGCCGAAAGACATCGGGAAATTTCTGATACTATGAAAGTAAAGAAGAATGAAGTAACATTAAATCCAGCTTAAACATAAGGGCCAGAGATATTCTGGGGTGTAAACAAAAACAAAATAAGAAACCGTTGGTAAAAAACGGATATTCTTAATTTAATAGAAGAAAGGCGAAAATAAAACAGACCAGATGAAGCAATGGATTGAGGAAAGGTGTAAAGTAGTACAAACTAAGATGAAAATACAACAGACAAAGAAAGCATGTAAACTAATTGAAATGAATTTTACTGAGAAAAACCGCATAGCAAAAGTACAAGGGCGCGGGAGGAGACATCCTTATAAAAAATATAGAGAAAGTGGATAGTTGGCAAGAATATGTAGCATTAGAACAGGAATCAGACATTGAAAAAGATGACATGGGATATACTATACTTAGAGACGAGTTTGAACTAGCATTTATAACATATTTTATTGCTGCAGTAATTTTTGACATTAATTTATTCAAATTAATCTCGTAACAGATTTTCCATAATATTAAGTTGATTAAATAACGTAGGTGAAAAACATTTAATAGCTGGTATTGTATAAACGTTTGATATTTGTAATTATCGCCATATGTTTGTAACTTGCATGTGTCTATGTAAAATTTTAAATATGAACCTGTAAATAGGCAACACAATTTACCAATGTGGTGATTAGCATGTTCGAATTTACCTACAATGGCTTCTCGGTTCGAATTTATCATGTAGTCGTGTATAAATATAAGCACCAAAATCTGGAAAGGAGAAGGAACGTGAAAGTAGTGTGGAACGTCATGTGTTTCTTGAACCATGAAAGAAGCAAGGCTTTATTCCTGATCGAAACTTAACATTATTTTTTGTTTGAAAGAAATCAGCCAAGTGGACCTGACTCGTGAACTATTTTTCTCACTTCGAATGTTTAGTCGAACGCGATACCGCGTGAAGTTAGCCCCCCAACTTTTGAAAATTAGGGGGGGGGGCAACTTCACACTTGCCCCCGACTTTCAGCAAATTTATTCTAAACCGGCGGAATTAATACATCATCGTATGCACATGTATGCACATCCACTTTTTTGTTTGCACACCCTTCGTTTAAAAGTTATTAAAGAAACCATTGTGGCGGGCCAACTTCGCACTAGTCCCCAGACATTCAACAAATTCATTTTAAACCGACGAAATTGATAGATTTTCGTTTGCACATGTATGCACATCTATTATTTTCGTTTGCACACTTCCAGTTTATAAGTAATTTAACATTCAGCTTCATAGTCCTGGCTATACGATAGCTACTGTTGAAAACGTGAAAACATTGTTACAATGAACCCAATTGATACCTTTTCGTTTGCACATTACGAAACATCAACTTTTTGTTTGCACACCACTGTAAGTCAAAAAAAATTTTAAATTTAATCACGGATGCTAACTTCACACATGTCCAATATTGCATTTTTGTGCAATTCTAATATGTGAAGGCGGAAATCAAAGTATCTTCGTTTGCACATCATGAATCAAGTCGCTTTTTCGTTTGCACACCTATAGTTCAAACCTTATTTAACATTTACTTTCGTAGTCCCCGCTATACGATAGCTAAAGATGCTGTTTTAAAAAACCGGTACGAATGCCGTTATTTATAAAATGCTGTAAAAACCTCTATTACTGTTTAATTATCTAACTACAACTAGTATCAACTTAAGCGGGTTCATCTGATTGCAAATTAATAGTCAAAAATACAACAGAATTTTCAAGTTTTGCTTAAGGGGAAGTACATACCTCCTGTTGTCTAGTATTCATACGAGACGGTTGAAAACGAATTCTCGAACTAGCGACATCTTGTAGTGCTATATAATAATGTAAATACATAGGACTATATACATTTGAAAGCAATATTTTAGTAAATGCGTTGATTAAAATACTCTCAATCAACGATATAGGTTCATGTGTATGTCTGGTAATGTGCAAACGAAAAGGTATCAATTAGGCTCACTGTAATCCATTTTTGCACACTTTGAACAATAGCTCTCGTATAGCGGGTTCTACGAAAGTAAATGTTAAATTAGTTTTGAACTAAAGGTGTGCAAACGAAAAAGCGATTTGATTCATGATGTGCAAACGAAGATACATTGATTTCCGTCATCACATGTTAGAATTGCACAAAAATGCGATATTTGACATGTGTGAACATAGCCCCCCTGATTAAATTTAAAATTTTTTTCACTTACAGTGGTGTACAAACAAAATGTTGATGTGTTTCGTAATGTGCAAACGAAAAGGTATCAATTGGGCTCGTAACAATTTTTTCACATTTTCCACAGTAGCTATCGTATAGCGAGGACTATGAAGCAGAATGTTAAATTACTTTTAAACTGGAAGTGTGCAAACGAAAATAATAGATGTGCCCCCCCCCCTAAATTGTTTCTTGAATAATTTTTAAACGAAAAGTGTGCAAACAAAAATACCGGATGTGCATACATGTGCAAACAATGTGCAAACGAATGAGCTATAGAAAGTTATTTTTTTCAAAAGTTGGGGGGCTAACTTCACGCGTGTGAACGCGATTGGCTCTTTGATATTTATAAAATTGTTCGGATTATTAACGAGCAAGCAATGGTTTCAATTTAAGTTATTCTTCATTTATGTCTGGTTCTATGTTAGCTGCTGCAAGGTAAATTTAAGGATCAATGATTAATTTCGTCATAATTTAATGTGAAGTGGGTAAGATGGACGTCATAATTGTTGGGGGTTGGCAGATGTGTAGAATAAACAACAACTCCTGGATGGAATGGTTTATTGCGGCAACATTTCATCTTTAAATGGGGTGAGTTCGTAAATTTGTAACTTTTCTTATTGTCATTATTTTGTTCACTACTTGTGCGATAAGTGTGATACGTAGGATAAATTTGATTATTCTACCCGTTTTAAGAAATCCTTGCTATTGTACTTACTACTGTAAAGAACACATTTAGTAAACACTTTTTACCAAGTTCTGTTTCAAAAATACATTATCTGATGTTCCTTACAACATTGATAAGAGTTTTTGTGACATTATTAAAGCGAAAACAAATAATATTTAGTTAAGGTAATTTTTGAACTTGTTCTAAAAATTAAAAAAATGATTTTTTGATTAAATTTAAAGCCCATACTAAATTATACTGAACTGTAAGCATAGCGCGGATCTGCAAAGTGTGGTTTATCCTCTTTGAGGTTATTTTGTTTCTTATGAAAATTTAGTGAATGCTCCAATACATAAATTGCAATTATTAAATGATTTAAATAAAATGCAATTTTAGAGAAACTGAAATGAAATGTTAGTTAAATTAAGAAAGAGTTGCTTATGTTTTAACCTTAGCACTACAATATTTTTTGCAGTTAAATATTTTGGTTTTCACTCAATTTTGAAATATTGAAAGAAATAGAAAATTTTATTCTTATTTGTGGGTCTTTGATTTAGAGAGACTTACGTATCCTATGTTTCATTTTGGAAATGATAAAGTAAAATATCCAACTTAAGAAATATTAAAAACGTTGTTCACGCTGGCCATAATCAGGACTCAATCCTCTGTGATGAACTTATACCTTTATGCCGAGGCACAAAGAGTGTTCTCAACTTATACAGTGCTATTTTGCGAATTTATATTTTCAGGTGCAGTACCATAAGACTTTCAGCGGGAGGTTCCGTTTGTTCAAAGTAAATACAGTATGGTAAATTAATTTTATATATTGATATCTCATCGGCTTTGTTTCGTCCTGGGGGTTTCCGCACCTTCCCTAACGATATTTTCTTACGCCCATTTTTTAGCTAGATGCGGTGGTGCTTTCCTTTTTTTTTGTTTTTCGACTCACGACTGTCTCAAAGTTCCCGCGAAGTTTAATCATTCAGCTAGTTGTTCGTATCTCGGATGTTTCCTATTGTCTAGAACCTTTTGTCAACATTTCTTTACCCGGGCTTCATTTATTTCCACTGGAAATGCGCATGAAAAATAAAGGTTAATTTCTTAACCGTGTTTATTTATTTATTTTTCTTGAACAAATTTTGTTATATATATATGTTATATATATGAAAATTTTCGAACAATAGGGTTTAGACGAAACAGGTGCATACGGAAGGCCATTTTAACTTTAACGGCGATAATAGGGAAAACAATAGAAAAATGAGGAATTGTGTATATAGAGCTTGTAGATCTGGAAAAACAATTCGACAATGTAAAATGGAAAAAAATGTTCGTAATACTCAAAAGATCAGAATGAGTTATGGGGATAGACAGAAAGTATATAGCTTATACAAAGAACAAACAATTGTAATAGAATTATAGTAGGAACGTAAAGAAGTAAATATAGGAAAGGAGTGAGACAGATATGCGTGCTGTCTCCGTTAATTGTTAACTTATACATCAAAGAGGCAATGAATACTAACAAATACACAAAGCCGTGTGGAAAATATTATGCAGGAACAAACGATTTAGATTTATAGATGATATACGGGTATTAACATCTAACAAGGAAAAGTTAAAAACTACTCTTAATGAATAGGAAACATTACTAGCAGAGAGATGTCGTATGAAAATTAACAAAAATAAAGTTAAAGTACTGATATGTAAAGGAGGAAAAAAATTTCAATCTATCAGCATGAGAATATTTTTTGATACAGATATTACAAGTATATAAGGGAATGGAAAATAAGTCAAAATACAAATAGCAAACGGGAACTGACAGGCGGTTAAGGATTTCTGCCACCTGGGAAGCCAAATAACGCAAGATGGGAAAAGTGCAAACGATATAAAGCAAAGATTAGCACAAAGCCGTGCTACATTCTACTAGAAAAACTAACTACTACGTTGGAAAGCAACAAACATAGAAATAAGAAAAGAATTGCTAAAAATATATATGTAAAGCACAGCACTGTACGGCTGCAAAACGTGGACAGTAGGAGAAGCGGACAGGAAAAATATACAAAGAAGCCTTTGAAACGTAGTGCTACATACGTACAATGAAACTATCATGGACAGACAAAGTTAGGAACAAAGAGATATTAGAAATGGCAGAGGAAAAAGATATATGTGGCAAACGGTAAAAAATATGAGAGATAGGATGATAGAACACATACTAAGGCATGAGGGAATAGCGTGTAGAAGCAGAAAGAAGAAAAAGAGTGGTAGAGGTATCTAGATTAGACTATTGCGCACAGATAGTGAAAGAGGTCTGTGGGAATTTCAGGAAAATGTGTAGATTAGCTCAGAATAGAAAACAACGGATACAGGACGGAAAACCTAATAATGAATAATGGAATCGTATTTAAACCTGCTGAATATCGTAAACAACTACAGGCGTTGGTATGGAATATTCTCAACGAATGCCGATTGTGCGAAATGAGTAATTGGAAAACTTTTGATTCGGCAGATGTTTACGTGGTAACATATCTTGGTAGCCGTTAGGTTGCTTAAACCCTCCGTTTAACAAGATCGATGAAATAGTTTATATTTTTTAGAAAACAATAGAAAAAAGAGAAAGCGCGTATAAGGGGTTTGTCAATTTGGAAAACGCATTTATCAATGTAATATGGGAAATAATGTTCTAAATACTCAAAAAGATAGAAATTAGTTATATGGATAGCCGGATAGCACATAGCTTATAGAAAGAGCAAACAGTGGTAATAAAATTAGAGCAGGAACGTATAGAAGTAAATATTAATAAAGAGGTAAGACAGAGATGTGCGCTATTTGCATTAATTTTTAACTTGTATATCGAAGATGCATGAATACTGTCAAATGCAAGAAGACATTTGGAATTACTATGTAGAGACAAACGATTGTTATGCTTAAATTTGCAGATGATATTTCAAATGATATAGAGCTATTAGCATCTAGCAAGGAAGAGTTAGAAGCAGCTCTTCATTAAATGAAAACAGTACTAACAGAGAGATACAGTATGAAAATCGACAAAAATATAGCTAAAGTACTAGTGTTTAAGGGATGACAAACTAAGTTAAAAATCATAATAAAAAATAGGAAACGAGAATTTAGAAGAGGTTAAGAATTTCTGATACCTGGGAAGCGAAATAACGCAAAATGAAAAAGATGCAAAAGATATAAAAAAAAAGATTAGCACAAAACCGTGCAGAATTTAACAAGAAAAAGCAGCTGCTATGTTCGAAGACAGCAAACACAGAAAGATGGAAAAAACTGTCGAAAGCATATGTGTAAAGCACAGCACTGTACGGCTGTGAAACGCGGACAGTAGGAGAAGCGAAGAGGAAAAATAACCCCTTGAAATGTGGTACTACAGACGTATGATCAAGATATGAACACACAAAGTTAAGACCAAAGAGGTTCTAGAAATAGTAGGGGAAGAAAAAGGTATGTGAAAAACAGTACAAAATTGGAAAGACATTATAATAGAACACGTTGTAAGGTAGGAGGTGCAAAGACGATCTCAAACTTCTTATACGGGGTTAGTATAGTGTCCCGGAACGGTCGAATAACTGTTTTATTTGAAGTGCTTTTTTTTTAAAATTTGATATTGATATGTGGTTAAAATTAACGAATTTATATGTCATTTTCAATTTTGTGTCATTTCCTGTTTAACAGGAAATGTAGAATAAAAATCTACCTTCAGAAATATTAACATATTTTTCATTTTTAAGAACGCATTACAAAAAATAATAAAAATTACCAATAACGTGAAATCAAAATGTCCTTGAGAACAAATAATTTTACTATAACCTGTCAGATTGCATTTGTTTCACAAATTATTGTTGTCACTATCTTTATAATTACAATACTAAATACTTTGAAAATGGCAATGAAATTAACAGAATCTGAGCAGATTGACAATTTGATGATACGTCGGTATGGTGACCGTTAACGTTCTTTTAAAGGGGTTCGCACTTTATTTAATAAAATTTATCCGGATCGCCAAATTAGTAAAAGCAGCCACATTTTGTGTGCAATGTCGTTGATTATTTAAATGAAATATTACCTGCACGCTGAATTAGGCGCAGAGGACCAATTGAATGGACAGTTTGTTCTCCAGATTTATCACCACTCGATTATTCCTTGTGGGGTCACTTACAAGGTCAAGTGTACAAAATCTACCAATTAATATACGAGAACTAGAAGAACGAATAGTTGAAGAATTTAATCGTATGAAGTCTCAAATGATACAGAATTCACTAAGACATTTAACTAATCGATTACATCATTGTCAAGTCGTAAATCGAGAACAATTTGAACATTTTTTGCCGTCAATAAAATTTCAAATAGTTTTCAAAGACATTTTGATTTTACGATATCATTAGTTTTTATTATTTTTTGTAATACGTTGTTAAGAATGAAAAAGTATGTTAATATTTTTGAAGGTGGTTTTCATTCTGCATCCAAAACTGTAAAAATATGAGTGTATCATTAAAAAAAGTGATAAGTATTTCCGGTTAAACCGGAAGTGACAAAAAATTGAAAATGGTATAAATAGATTCGTTATCTTTAACGACATACCCACACCAAATTAGAAAAAAGTTGCACATCAAATAAAAAAATTATTCAACCATTCCAGGACTTATATTAACCCTGTATAATTATATTTCTTGCATTTCATTTCAAGTAATGTGCAAAGAACCTCCTGGAAGTTTATGTTCGCAGCAGTTTTACGTAAATAACGCATTGCATGTTCAATTTGTTGGTGAATTTTAGGCTTATTCCTTCCCGTGGGTTTTTATATTTTTTTCTAGGATTATCCATCTCTTTAGTTTGTGTCAAATATACAATTACATTGAACACAATTAATATATATATATATATAAAAAAGCAAAACTTTCTCTGCAATCTGCAGTTACAATTAAACCAATTACATGAGATGTATCTGTAAATTTATTTCCTATACAAATCGAACTGGTATTTGCAGCCATTACAAAACAATTACTTGATCATTTTGTAGGGGGAAAAACATCCATTGACCAGGTTTCAACCTCTTGGGTCTCGTCAAAATGGACTAGTCTTAACCCTAACAAAATATCAAGAAACCTCAAAGTATAGGCACGAAGAAACCTCTGTACGTTGGCGAAAGGAAGATAGAGCGCCATCAGTTGGCTAGAACTAGCACTAAGGCTGAAACTGTACAGAAGTTGATTCGAAACTATACTGTGTTCTATAGATGGCTATCACAAATACGTTCTGCCTTTGGCCTTTGGCAGAACGTATTTGTGATAGCCATCTATAGAACCAGTATAGTTGAATAACTTCTGTACGTTTCAGCTTAGTGCTAGTCACCAACTTGGCGCTTCTGCCAACGTACAGAGGTTTCTTCGCTTTGAGGTTTCTTGATATTTTGTTGGTTAAGACAGTCCATTCTGACGAGACCAAGAGGTCGAAACCTGGTCAATGGATGTTTTTCCACAAAATGATCAAGTAATTGTTTGTAATGTAGCTACCAGTTCGATTTGTATAGGTAAATACAATGGTATTACAGATACATCTTATATATATATATATATATATATATATATATATGTAGTGGTTTTAAATGGCTAAATCTACGTATAAACAAGGTAATTTCAAACACCCTGTATAGAGGAAACAACCAGAATTTACGTGCGAAATTTATTTCATTTAGTTCATTTTAAAGTAACAAGTATTAACACATAATTTTACAATTAATGAATAAAATTTAGTTAGGTTCGTAAAGAAAATAAATTTTAGAAGCCAATGCAATTTATTTATTAATTTAATGGAGTTTAATTGAACGGTTAATTACGTATAATACGCATAAAAGCATGAAAAAAATCGATAATACCAAGGTGAAACGCTTTGCTAACACATAAACAGCCGTTGAATATAAAATACCTAGAAAAGCCAACTATTAGAAATGCTGTGTTAAAACGTCGGTTAATTGAACACCTGCATGTTTTCGAAATGTCAGGTTCCCCTTATTTTTATAGATAACAAGCAAGTTACAAAGAATATTGGTTAAACGACAGTCGCAAAGCACGTATCAGTCCACATGGAGTAAATTTGAAACGCGGACAGTAATATCGATTTCTACCACTCAAACAAGGTTAGAAGGAAACATAATATGCATAAGAAAGGGACAGCGTTAATATAGGCGGGATTTTTAAGACATCAATGGATATACTATTGATCGATATAGTTAGTTCTAGAACAAACAAACACGAGAATATTTGAAGTCGGGTTTATTGGAAAATATCGTAACGACGCGCTAAATTTCGGAGATATCGAAAACGGTTGAAACAAAATTTGAGGAAGTGTTATTTTAAATTAAATTTTCACAGGAAGTGTGGCCTAGAGGTGGCATTCGGAATCATATAAATACTCGAAGAGAATTAGCATCGCTCTCTCTTTAACTTCGATCTCTTAGTATTTTCACCGCTTCAAAATACGAGTTTGTAAGTATACATATTTTTAAATTAAATAGTAGTGTTAACCTCATAATTTGATACGTGAATAGTGGCGAGTCTAAATTTTAATTTGAGGTGCAACATTTATCTTAAACAAGCTCGTGAAGTGACGTGAAGTAATACATTTAAATTAAATTAAACTAAAGTACGCAATTATGAAAGAAGTGTAATTAATTTGGATTTGGATGCACCGTGAAGGCAGAGCAAACATCACAACCTAAATGGTGTTCCTCTACAGAGGGCTAGAAGCGGCCAGCAGAACAGAGCAAAACTACTTTACCGCATCGTCAACGGAGTGGAGATCTTCAAGAAATTCCAGGTAACGCTTTAACATTGTTGTTGTTATAAACTATGAAACTATGAAAATTGTGTGACGCGTGAGAGTGAATTTTGAAGGTATTGTGCATTATTTTGCGTATTGAAAATAATACGTATAACTAAGTTTATTATGGTATTTAAATAGAAATCTAAAGGTGTATATAAAGCTTATTAACGTTCCATCAGAAATTTAAAATTTTTATTGTTACGAGTACGTGGGTTTTTTTGTTTGTTGTAAGAGTATGCGAAGTACAAAAGCATACATTATTCATAATTAATTGGGTTATCATGAGCTCGCCATACTCCAGAGTATACTAATTTAAAATAAATTATAAATAAAGAAAGAAAATAAGGTATTATTCAGGGCCCATTTACTGCGGGTATATTCAATGTGTTTGATATTTTTAATTAAAATCCAGGACAGTACAAAAATAGGATTTATTGAGGTGTAACTTGATCTCTAAAATGTGGATAATCTTGAATTTTATTTGTAAATAGTGGTAAATAAATATTGTATGATGGTTGTATTATTTTGTGGTTTTATTGAGAGTGTGCGTGAACGATACAGAGTATAATAGTGAATCTAGGTATCCAAGAGGAGGCCCAACTGAGCTAGCCTGGGAACTGAAAAAGAATTAAGGTGATGAAAAGAGGAATCTGGGTAAGAGTTTTATTTTTTTAATAAATTTTTCTACTGTGTACAATTTTCGAGTTTTGGAAAATTAAATAAAATTCTCGAATGTTTTTTTGAGAAAGTACTGAGCTAGAGCGTAGTACCACGGCAATTTTTTTACTCTGGCAAGGCTTTTACCCGAGTACCACGGCAATTTATATATATATATATATATATATATATATATATATATGCTGTGTACCCTATAAATAATCAAGCCTCACGAATTGGGCGTTATAAAATTGCTGTGTACCCTAGTTAGCCCAGTACTTTCTCAAAACACATTCGAGGATTTATTAATTTACCAAAATCGTCTTAAATTTCACACAATAGAAAAAATTTTCAAAAAAATAATTTCTCACCCAGATTCCTGCTTCATTACTTTATTACTTCAACAGTTCCCTGGCTAGCTCAGTTGGGCCTCCTCTTGGATACCTAGATTCACAATCATACTCGTTATCGTTCACGCACACTCTCAATAAAACCACAAAATAATACAACAATCATACAATATTTATTTACCACTATTTACAAATAAAACTTCAAGATTATTTACATGTCGGTGGTCAAGTTACACCTCAATAAATTCGATTTTTGTAAAGTCCAGAATTTTAACTAGAAATATCTAACACATTGAAGGTAACAGGAGTAAATGGGCCCTGAATAATACCTTATTTTTCTTTTTTTATTTATAATTAATTTTAATTAGGACACTCTGGAGTATGGTGAGCTCATGATAACCCAGTTTTTTATGATTAATGTATGCTTTTTACTTAGCATACGCTTACTGCAAACAAAAACCCATGTACTCTTCACAATAAAAAAAATTTAAATTCCTGAGGAACGTTACTAAGCTTTATACACACCTTTAGATTTATATTTACATATCATAATAAAAGTTAGTTATACATATTATTTTCAATACGCACAAGAATGCAAAATACCTTCATAGTTCACTCTCACACATCACAACAATTTTCATAGTTTATAAGAACAACAAATTCTAAAGCGTTATTATTTCTTGAAGATCCCTACTCCATTGACGATGTCGTAAAGTTCCTGCACCTTCGGTTTCGTGGGTCTGCTCTGCTCGTCGCCGCCAGCTATTTGTAGATGAACACCCTCTAAGTTGTGCTGCATGCTCTGCATTCACGACGCATACAAATCCAAATCCAAATATATTACACTTCTTTTATAATTGCTTAATTTAATTTACGTTACATTACGTCACTTCACGAGCTTGTTAAATTATATGTTGCACCTCAATAAAATTTAGACTCGACACTATCCGCGTATCAAATTATGAGGCCAACACTGTACTATTGAATTTAAAATAATTTTATATACTTACAAGCTCGTGGTAAATTTCTGTACGTAGTATGAAGCGATGAAAATACTAAGAGACCCCTATTAATTTTCTTAAAGTATTTATACACTTCAAAATGCCACCTCTCGGCCGCTCTTCCCGCGAAATCCTTCATTTAAAATAATACTCCTTAAAATTTTGGTTCAACCGTTTTCGAAATCTTCGAAATTTAACTCGTCGTTATTATCTCTTCCGAAAAGCCCGCATTCAAATTTTCCCGTGTTTGTCTGTTGTACTACTAACTATATAGACCAATGAGATATTCAGTGACGTCTGTATTAACGCTATTCCTCTCTTATGCATATTCTATGTTTCCTTCTAACCTTGTTTGAGTGGTAGAAATCGATATTACTGTCCGCGTTTCAAACTAACCAATGTGGACTGAATACGTGCGTTTTGAAATGAACTGCTATTATGCATGTCTCATTCCGAAGCATTTCATTGATCGTCCATCCCTTCTGCGCTTTAAGGAAACTTTTAGTTAGCATTTATGCGAACCGTTCGACCGTTTACCCGATATACCTCGAATTCTGTCTTTTATCTAAACAAATAAGGGGAACATGACATTTCCAAAACCTGCAGGTGTTCAATTAACGATCGTTTTTAAAACCACATTTCTAGGAGTTTACGTTTCAAGGTATTTTATATTCAACGGCTGTTCGTTTGTTAGCAAAGCGTTCCACCTTGGTATTATCGATTTTTCAAGCTCTTATGCGTATTAGACGTAATAACCCTTTCAACTAAACTCAATTAAATTAATTAATAATTTGCGTTGGCTTCTACGATTTATTTTCTTTACGAAACTAACTAAATTTTAATCACTAATTGTAAAATTTTGTTAATACTTGTTACTTTAAATTCACTAAATGAAATAAATTTCGCACGTAAATTCTGGTTGTTTCCTCTATACTGGGTGTTTGAAATTGCCTTGTTTATACTTATTTAGATAAGATGTTCTAAATTTATTGGGATGATTTTGATCAAAATAAATAGTAATTTAAAATATTTTGTTCTATTTCTTAACGTTTCGGCAACACATTTTTGCCATAATCATAAGTATTAACTGTTGTTCATAAATATATAATTATTTAGTTAATGACATTTGTTATGAACAACAGTTAATACTATGATTATGGCAAAATGTGTAAACGTTAGAATAGAACAAATATTTTAAATTACTATTTATTTTGACCAAAATCATCCCAAGAAATTTATAACATCTTATCTAAATAATAAATATAAAGGTCATTAAAGTGTAAAGAATTATATATATATATTGTAGCAATTTTATTTTCCACCTAATATATATATCTGTATAATCAATCCTTTTATTAAATATTAAATAATATAATACATTATAATGTTATCCAATCCACTTAATTTAATAACATCGATTGTCCAATAAAGAACTAGTATTTAGTTCATGTTAAAAGTTAAATTCTACGGAGACAATATAAAAGCTTTTGTTTGGTATCCTTCTTAAAGCCCCCTCTACTCAATAACTGCAAGGTAACTTTGTTACTAGGCAGCGGGCTCGGCCGGCACTTCTAACACAGCTGGGGTTCAAGCAGGTCGAAAGTTGTTCTTAGGAGCGATGTCCGTCATGGATTTTTGCTGTTGGAAGCGTGCACGATGGAAGATTGCACGTGTATGCTATCTTCATAAATTGTTTTGGATGGTCCATTTTTGTGTTGAAACCAGTCGTGAAGAACGATGAAGTTTTTGTTAAAAGACCATTAGGAACAGTAAGTGAATTTGTTTCTATAACAATATTAATTAAAATTTTCAGTGTAACTTTGGGAATAATTTAATTTAAAATATATTGCAACGTAAATTATAAATAAGCACTTTTCTGAATGGTATTCATGCGAAAATTAAATGAAAACAATTCTATTCTTGTATAATATGGAATCACATTTATAATTTATTCAAGTTAATTACAAACAACATTTGCTTTCTTGTGGTGTGAATTACGCCTGGAACATCTGTAAATTGAAACGCAGATAATGGAAGCCAAGTGACGTGTTTTTCAGTATGCAGCGCAGCTGTTTGTTTGGAATGGAATTTTCCGTTGTTAATACATGCATCAGCTTTCAAGCAGGTATTGAGGTGCAATTTGGAGTTCTGGTATGTACAAAAAATTATGTTCGTATGTTGTTTGAACTATCGACGTAGTAACGAGATAAATTTTACTTTAACCGACTTGTGTTAACTTTGAACAGGTCAAGGACAGACCTCAATTATATTTTTCGTAGTTATACGATATGAATCTGTAATTTGTTCCTACAAATTCTTTTATTAACTCAATGAAACATCAGAAGATGTCACTACTAATTAGATAAAGTAAATTCTTATAACTTTGAACCTTTAGAAATTAAATTTCTACATTTGATATTTTATGAACAATTATCTGTAATTATCTACTGTGAAATTAAGGTAAATTTACCATAATTAACTCTTTCTATAAATAAGCAATTTTATGCTTTGTCAATTTGTTATATAAACTTCATTAAATAGTAATTGGTACGGATATATTCAGTACCATTGTAATTAACTCTTCCTAATTTAAATTAACTTATAAAGGAAGACATATTTTTTGTAAAAAAAATTACTTTATTGAATACCAATTGAATAGATTCTTATTTTCGGACTAAAGACTATTTTTATTTAAGAGGAATGAAAATCGATTCTGATTGTATTTAATTATTTTTGAGTTTGAATGCACAAACAGTGCTTTTCTTTGTTTAATTTGTTCACAGGTGCAATGGAGGATTGCTAAGGTCAAAGTCGAGCCATAAGGTAAGATACTTCAAAGATTAGGAGGTCTTTAAAAATTATATAGCGGTTATAGAAAAAAGGTTTCCGCATTTGCCTTGTACAAGGGACTTGTATTAGGTCTTCCCAGTATAAAAAAATACGGTGGCGCCTTATTTTTATTATTAGTGGTTGCAATTACACCCCGACCCACAGCTCATTCTCTACCCAGAGCATATAGTTCGACTAGCCGCTTTGCCTTTGAGATTTCCTCAACTTAGAGCCACCTTCCATCTTAATTTGCCGTGGGCTCCATTTCTAATTATCGGAATTTCTCGTTAAACAAAATCGGAATTTAAAAGGCTACAATATATATATATATATATATATATATATATATATATATACGTGGCGTATTTTTAAAGTAAGTTGCGTTTTGATACACATAAATAACAAAGCATAATGTTCACTAAATTTTATTTCTTGAAGTTTGTATATACCTTACACTATTTTTTTACGTAGCTTCCACCAATACTAAGACACTTGTCATAACGTAGCACAAGTGTCTGTATACTTTCTTCATTACAAGAGGTGGCTTAGGTTACTAATCATTTTCGAACTTCATTTCCGAAAACTTTGTCGTTAAAATGTATACAACTGAGAAATTTCTTTAGGTATGAGAAGAGGTGGTAAACGTTCGGTGCTAGATCGGAACTATACGGTGGATGACAGAATTGCTCCTAACCAAATGAAATGATAAGATTTTGAGTAGCAGCTGCAGTATGCGGGCACGCAACATCGTGGAGCAAGAGAACACCGGCACACAACAAACCGCGCCTCTTGTTTTGTATACGTACTTTTTTTAAAATCTCACAATTAACACAGGATTTATTGTCATACTTCGCGGGATAAATCCCTCCAAAAGGATACCTTGTCTGTCGGAGAACACGCTTACACATGAGTTTGCTTATTCAGAACCGGCATGTTGCCACTGTGATGATTGTCCTTTTGTTTCGGGTGTAATGTAGTCCATCCAAGTCTCAAATTCTTGTAACCTGCTTTTAATAACTCGTATGTTTCTATTTATTTTGCCATATAACGGTACTGTGAACTTAGTCAAGTCAAACTGAGTTGGCACAATCATCTTGCGTATACGAAGATTAGTTATTGAAGTGATTAATCTACAAGTAGCTTTATTGCTTGTTGGTAATATTTTCCATCGTCGTGGGTCTGCAGGTTATAAACCTTTATTCTTACGTCCCGAAGGTATTCCTCGTGGCAAAGCCGTTATAAATCTTCTTGTATTACAGGTTCACATCGATCTTGTTTGTGTATTCTCATTTGGGATATCGCCGTATTGATTTTAAATTTGATTGCACTAACCACCTTTGTGGTATATGTATTATTGTTCCGTATTTGTGTCTTTGTCTGATTTTGACCTAATTTTAAGGACCAACTGTACGTCTGAGACGAAGTTTAGGTCTACGTTTTAGACTAAGTCTACGTTTATTTCTATGTTTATGGCCTCGGCTTAAGGTTTACGTTACGAGCACGGCTAATAGTCTACGCTGCGTGTTGGTGACAAAGAATCTTCATATTGGCGCCTTCGGCCTCTTTACAGTTACTACTTGATGCAAGACGTTATTCTGAGGATCTAGAAGCATCCACTGCTATTGAAGACCGCCGTATTATTTGATAGTGTAAACGTATACTTACCGCTAACAAGTCGTAGCGTATACTTTATCTGACATTCACTCTTTGTTTAATTACGTTTATGAATTTGGTTTGTCCCATTATTATATATGTATTAGTTCTAGATATTATGCAAATGTTAGGTTCAGAAAAAGATAGGGAATGTTATGTAGGCAACGTTATACAGGTTAATACTCATACCGCCGTGATTTGCAACTCACACGAGTGCTGCGTGTTTCTTATTGATAATTTATAATAAAGGTCCCTGCATCTCAATTAACTAACTGAAACCTACAGGAGAAAGGTTGTAGAGAAATATTTGTGCTAGTACGCGCATGAATATACTCAATATCATGCACTTACTGATGATAAACTTTTCATTGCCACGCGCGTTAGATTACAAAAGTTTATTACTCACTTAGTGGTGAGGGGTCCTATGCATGTGAGCATTGACGAATGGTACATGTCAAATATACTGGTGACAAACTAGTGGTAAACTTTATCTTGTATACATATCCAGGTGATTCACTTATATACTATAGAAAAGAATTCATTGTTGAGCACTCATGTAGGAAGTATAACTAACTTATCTTGTTATTTATATCTTGTCACTATCTATTTACATTACGAAGTACCTGATATATTATTATTGATTTAATATTGTGGGCGTCTGTGTCTTTAGATTTTGTATTTAGAACTAATTCAGTAGGGGCCCAGCCTTTTTGTATACATTTATTGGACATTGATAATAAAGTTAATTAGGCGGAGTTGGGTCTGTCACTTGGTATTGTGTTGTTTCCTATTTGTTTAGGAATATTTCAGAGTCTGTTACAACTGGGATTCGTAGTTTGTAGAGCTTCAATAGTAATATTTCCTGGCGTATTAGACTGCGCAAACCGAAACAACTTTTAGTCATCGTATTTCTCCAGGAACAGCTTGATGTAGAAATACCCAAAAATACGGTGACATCATTCTACAGCTTAGCTTAAGAATTCATCTCCTTCATGATAATGAAGTTCGAGAAATGTCAACGCTATTTCAAGACGTTTGCTTTTGTGCTCCTATGTGAGGCATCTTAGGCACCTAACGTTCACACAATTTGTGGTACTTAAAATGAACACTGACAATTCCATATAATGTTGACAGTGAAATATCGGAAAACTTTAAAAAAAAGTATAAATTATGAAACGCCGGTACCCGTGACAGCTTTATCGAGAGCACGCAATAATGTCGTTTTCATCACAGATGGTCGCCCATTTCTCATTTGATGGTGAACATTCTCTTGTCTTAAATTAAACATCTTCTAATCATACTGTCACTGAATGCATGCTCGCTATAAACCTCAGTCCTCAGAAATTTTCTGATAAATTTCACTTGGTCGCATATTTCTAGCGTTTAAAAAACGAATTACACAGCGAAATTCACACTCCGCGGGCTATTCGATTATCCTGAATATTTTGAACGCGTGATTCATAACATTCTACTGCAAAAAAATTGCAACATGCAACTGTAAGGACCCCAGCATGAAAGAGGAACTTACTCACAATGCACACGACAAATAACAATCTGCGCAAAAGATGTACCTACAGAGAACTTACTTTAAAAACACTTCTCGTATCTCATTGAAGTATCCTGTTCACGAAAGTCGTTTAACACGGCAACTTACGCTGGGCTATATTTTCATACACGAAATTTTCAATCGGAAGAAAAAAGCTATAACGAAAAGCACTACATTATAAAATTCTTCAGTTAGATTTCATTTACAAAACAGTTGCAATAAAATAACTGAATGTTCAATAATTGCAGGCAAGACTCTTTTTTAATTGAGTTCTGTAGGTCGATAATAAAGGTTCAAATCCTATTTTTTATTACGATACTAAAAAAGTCATAGGTTATATATTAAGAAAATTTTAGGGCATATCTATAATTTAAAGATTCCACATAGATATAAAATATAACCGATACTGATCACACCTACCTGTTCGATCGCTTAGTAATGTAGGAAAATAATCACGGGAATTTTGCTCACCTGTAACAAAAATTGTAACTTAGTACATAGAAAAACAACTCTTTATTTAGTAGACAAATTGAGAAAAATATAAGTAAAGCTAGTGGCCATAAACTACTAGCAAGTTAACCTTTTCCTATTGGCCACGCTCCCTTTATTCCCCTCTTGTTTTCTTTGTTAACCCCATTACTTATAGGTTTTTAGTATATAAACTTTTTTTGAAGAATGTTAATCAGTATTCAAAACTATTCACTCTGCTAATGAATTATGTCTTATATAATACTAAAGATATTGTTAATAATTCTGCAAATAGGTATACCTGGTTAAATGTATAAAACTGCTTTTCCGAATTTGACACATATTACTATATTACTACATTATTACATTACTACATTACTACAATACTACATTACTACATTACTACATTACTACATTACTACATTACTACATTACTACATTACTACGTTACTATATTACTATATTACTACGAGGGCCATTTTTTTTCAACCTCCGATAGGCTATAAATAAAAGACAAGTTCATATAAAACAATAATTTTATTACCAAAAGATTGGCACACTTACGGTTACTTTTCGACATAATCACCGAAGAGATTAAGACATTTGTCGTATCTGTGGACAAGCTTTTCAATACCCTGTTCAAAGAAAGTTGCCGCCAATAAATTCAAGTAGTTGACGTTGGTTTGAAGGTCCTCTTTGGTTTGAAAGCGCCTCCCACCAAGCCACGTCTTCAGGTCAGGAAAAATATGAAAATCGCTTGGTGCTAAGTCACGACTGTATGGCGGATGATCGAAAATGTCCCATCCAAATTGTTCGAGAAGCCGTTGAGTTGCTTCAGCAGTGTGTGGACACCATTCACGCACAACACCATCACTCATGAAGTTTTCCCCATACACACAACTCATTCTTCGATGAATTTCTGCAGCACTATGGCCTTCGGCCTGTAGAAAACGAATCACACTTCGCACTTCACACTTGGCGAGAGAATCAATAATAGCGGACATGTATACGTGGCTGTAGCACAACGCCGACTGACGCCTGAATGTCAACAATGGCGGAGTGTGTAGTGCAAGAGCTGCGCAGTCGACTACAGCGCATGCCCGCTTTCTGCTACCCGCGTAGCGTCTGCACGGAGCGATCGGAGGTTGCAAAAAAAAATGGCCCTCGTTTATTGCTATATTACTATAATACTATATAGAAAAATGTAATGCAGTTATAGAGCTCTTGAATAATATTTTGTTCACAGATGAGTGTAAGTTCATACTGCATAATGAATCAAACGTACAAAATTGCTGGGTATGGGCTACCAGCAATTCACACAGCGTTATAGAATCCAGAACCCGATATCCCCAAAAAGTTATTGTTTGGTCGGGAATATTAAGCAGTCACATTATGGGACCATTGTTTTAACACCGACACTTAACAGAAGGGTGTTTTTTTACAGTTGTTGGAATAGTATATAGCTCCGTCAGTGGCTGAAGTTGCTAAAGGTAAATAAGAAATTTGATTCCAGATGTATGGTCGTCCCGCTCACAACAACCTGGATGTGTGCGAATTTTTAAATGACAGTTTTTCTAATGAAGTAATTGGTCCCAATTATGCAATTAACTAGCCAGCTAGATTTTCTCATCTGCTACAAAATGATTTTTTTCCTTAGGGACATTTATAATCAAAAATTTATTCTGAACGAACATTTCAAAATGCATAAGAACAAACATTTGTATTCAAGCAGAGTGTGACAAATTTTTACGTTATCTAGTTAATGTTTAACAGTAAATGGTGGCTTGTTTGAACATTTACTGTAATTTTCTATTTTTTCTCTAACTTGTTTGCTGTTTGTTTGGTTAAAATAAATGTAATACCGTTTCCTATCACTCCATAGATGGTTTGATAATTACTCTTACAATAAGTCAAATTTAATGACACTGAAATGTAGGTACGCTTGTGGTTACATAAGTATAATAAACATACCGAATTCAGCACGTTTAACACGCTTAAGGGAAATGGGATATTAAATTAAAAAACTTTCTGACAATAATTGGTGTAAATAGTAATTATAACGAAAATTTAATTATTAATGGATAATTATCATAGTTTAAAAATTTGTCGATCAGGGTAGAGTGTAGAAAAGTAATTGAGAACTGCGTCTGTGAGGAAAAGGTTTTTGAATCATTATATTTGCATTTAGAATATTGCTTGTGAAAAGAAAATTTTGGACGCATTATTATTTAGAATATTGTTTGTCAGAGAAAGATAATTGGAGACTTATTTTATTCATGTGTGTCACATTGGTGAAGTTAGTTCAGAGCATATAGGAAAAACATTCAACGCCGTAAACTTAAAATATTGAAGAAAAAACCAATTATGTTGATGTTTGTTTGCATAGAAAAACATATTTGCGAAAACGCCCAGTATATGAAGTATAAATACAAGGGAACCGTGATTGAAAAGAATTTTAAATCTTATTACATAACTTAATGACAAAGGAATCGTGTTCTAAGATAAGAATAATGGTATCTACGATATTCTGCGCGTAAGAGAACGTTTTTCAAAGAGATTCATCCGCATATTTGTATCAAAGTATTCGATTGTGTGTATAAAATTCGTGCAAATGCGTGGACATATTATAAAAAATTCTTATTTTACCATTAATAAAAGGATCGTGCGCTTTTCGAAAGATTCTAAATGCTGAAACTGTGTAAAGCTGCATGTATAATAGTTTAATTTCCATTCTCAGCTTAATAACAAACGTAGAACGAAATCATATTAAGTTTTAAACCGTATCTTTAAGTAGTAAGAAAAGTGTTCATTGACCTATATTCTAGAACAATCAATTGCTAAAATAAAACAAAAATAAAACATAAGTGAATGATGAAATAGCTGGGAGCGGCGATACAATTCGTCAAAGCAATAAACTAAGCTACACAATCTTGAATACTAATAAGATAAGGAAAAGACATCAATTACAGTGTAGCTCGACGCAGAACAATGATAAATTTTCAAATGTTCCATAACGACTTCGAAAACAAACCAATGAATAACTAGACTGGATGCGAAATTTCTAGATGCTTACGTCACAGGGGCTCGCTCTTATAAAACCCAATAAATGTTGAGAACGCTCTGGAGTCATCATCCAAACGTCGTGAGGCAATAGACCTAACGATAGTACATCACGTAGTAAAAATACTAGTTTTTGGAGTGAAATTTATTTAAATATGGTTTAAGAGACGATTTTATTAAAACAGTCAAAGTTGATGTGTTATTAATGCCCAAAAGGGAGCATATTATTTGAGATTTTTACAATGGTTTCAAAATAGAGAATAGATAATTGAAAATAATTAAACTACTGTAAGATGAAGTTGCTTAAATTGAAATAAAACCATTTATATTATGGAAATAGTTTGTTATATAGTAAATTTTTAAAACGATTTGAACGATTTTGGAACTTGGATGGATGTTTACGCTCTGGATAAAGGCAACGACCAGCAGATTCGTAACGGTAAAATAAATATTGTTTAAATTTAGTGAAAAACTCATATTTATAGAGTAGTTAGTTAAGATTTTTTTGTGTGCAAGTCTTTGAGAGAGAGAGGCAAATGTACGAGTTGATAATTTGATTTGAAGGATGGCAAGCCTTCGGTGCAGGTTTTTGCCAGTATATAAGAAAATAATTAAACATATCTGATCAGATACGTTTAAATACGATTTTTAATGGGAAGTTGTTAAATTATCCGACATTTTTATAAATTCTATACATAAAAAGATTTAATTAGGGCATTAATTGTAAATGAAAATGAAGAGATTAAGATTGGTAAATGCTCATCCTAGTTTATAAAAAAGAGGGTTTTCGAACTATATTTTTAGTATAAGCGGGTGATTATCCAGAGGTTATATTTTTTTCTGTTGTTATATTTAAGATATTATTCGTAAGACAAAGCTGTTGTGGAAATTTTGGACTCTGTTTTAGTGTATCAGATTTGTGATTAGAGGAAGTAGTTCTTCATAGATGTTATATTTAATATTGTTTATAACAAAAAGTTGTTGTCGATGTAGTAATTAGCATTTGAAAGATTGTTTGTAAATGAATATATCGTATTATGAGTATAAATCTTATGTATGGTTCTATTGGTTTCATTTGAAGAGAGTTAGCCAAAAATAATTAGACAGCGGGCAAATTACAAACATTCATCAAAAACATCTTTCATTCGGGCTGTTCGCAGCACTTTTATTGGCTTCCAACGTCGAACCTCTTTAATCCCCAGCACTTTCATCGACGCGCAACCTGGGTCTCGCTTAGAACCACTTCAATCCACCGCATTTTTATTGACTATTGAAATGAAAATTGAACTATTTATCATTTATAATATAAAATATATTTAAATAGCTAAATTATCTATTTGAATTGAGAAATTTTACTACACCCAATACTAAATCTAAATATTGTTAAAGGTGTGTTTAAAAATGCATTCTTCGGGTAACAAATTTGTCTGATATGGATTTTTAAGTAAAACATTAAATTCCAAAGTGAAATAACTTTGCATAATTGCATGATATCAACGCAAAAATAAACATAAATAAAACATTTCTATATTCAAAATATTATTTACTGAAACTATAACTTTTGTTTTACAGTACAAAAACACATTATTTTTTTCAATGAGGTGTGTGAACCTGATGTTGGTGAGTAACAGTCGCAAGTCTCCATTTAAGCGGTTAAGTGTTGAAATACGCAAGCGTTTTTCATCCCGTTTTTTTGGATACATTCTGCACGCGTCAAATTATTGTTTGTATAGAAAAAGTTTTGAAACATACAAAGGTATTACACTTTTAATTGGTTTCGTTAAATTTGACATATATGTCGGTCATACTGCTTACTAGGCGGCTCCGTGGCGTAGTGGTATGTGTGACTACTACACCCAATGTCTCGGGTTCAAATCCCAACACAGTCCGCTTGAAAATGTTAGGCGAGCATTTTCACAAAATACACTCTCGTTCGGATGATAGGTAAAATGGAGGTCCCGTGTGTGAGTGTTGTCACGCACGTTAAAGATCCCTACCTTGCTTGGAAGAGCAAGGGTTCGGCAAAATTCCAAATTTTCCAGGTAAAAAAAACTCACTTCCTGTCCAATGTAGTACCTTCTGTTGGAGCATTGGAAAATCACATGTAAGGTCATACTGCTTACTACTTTTAAATCAATTAAATTAAGCTTTCTCTTTCTTCAGGAACTCCAACACTAAATCAAGGAGAGCATAAAATCTAAACCAAATATACACTTTTAGATAACTAACGGATTTCCATGATAAACAGTAATCGATTAAAATCTTCATATCATATTCCAAACAAAGTTTAATAAATAACCTCTTATTTAAGGTATCGTTTTTGATTATATTAACCGCTCCAATGACATAAACCAGTGACCCATGCAAGAATTCAGTAAGATTGTTGGCGACTAAATGTTATCAATGAACGACACAGTATAGAAATAATACATTTTTGGAAAACCAATAATAGTATCGGAGAGGATATTACTTAAAGGCACAGGTTTTACAAAAAAAATCTTTTTATTCCGTTCTCACCTTCTGCATCTGTTTCCGAGCTGGCAAATAACAATTCTTGGACTTTTCTGTTTTTACTAGTTTCGCATGAATTAGAATAATGCTCGTCAAGCTGTTTTGAGAATTCATATGCTTTAAATGTATTCACATACGCAATTTTCTACTCACTAAGCGAACCATTTTCGTAAATCCAATTTTGTCTACATTATTACCAAGAACATTCTTTTACAATTTCAAATGCTGGTCTATGCAATACGGTTGCAATAACCGCGATTTCAAATGTTTTTCTTTGATTGTTTTAAAAAAGTTAAATGTTCGTCCTTTTTTGTCGCTTAATACTTTTGTCAAATGTTTCTTAAGCTTAGAATGTGTCATTGATTCGTTTGACAACGTTGTATTGCATAGGAAGCATGCAGTATTATTCTCCTGTAACGGAATACAGCCATATCTTCAAAATTCAACACATCGTCTGCATTTGTTCTTCGGCTCACTCATATGATACTCATAAAAAAAGGGGCATAAGATTAAGATATAAAAAAATAAAACAAATTATACCTTTTCCCAAAGTCACCATTTAAAGAGTTTAATTTTATTTAGAAAATGGAATGTCATGGTTAAATATTTAAGATGGAATAAGAATTTTCGTAAGTGTCGCATATTCTATAGGTATACAGTTTTTACTAATTTAATTATTTAAATTTCACGAAAAATGAATAAATAAATTCATATGAATTAGCCTTAACAAAGGTACTCAAATAAATTAAAAAAAGATATCAATTGATTGTTTTCAAAAAACACTGCGTGCAATACAAAAAATGAGACTGCTTTTTGTTCAAAACTAGTAAATTTGTTACATGCACTTCGTTCATATCACGCACAGGAATGATTTTGTTGACCAGGTGCCATATTTTAGACAAGATACTGCATGTAGCGGTGAATTCTTTTCCTGTTTAAATATGGATAGATATAGGGGTTTTCAATAAGAGCAACTAGATGCTTTTAAGTTCGACTATCACATAGATACGTGGTTTGAGGACTGCTTACTGTATTTGTACTCTGCAGATCTTACAAAGTTTAACCATAAAGCGATATACGGTAGAGCAACGTATTTAAATCGATAAAACTTATGAAAATGTGTCGTCTGTAATAAACAGATTTTGCACTCTTTGTGATTATTTTGGTCCACGTAAATGCCCAACAGAAAAACAATCCGCAGTATGTATGGATCATAAGTTTGTGGTTCCAGAGTCTGTTCGTGTTGAAAAGACATTTATACGTACTCGTGTGGACCGTTTAGTTCACAATATTGCTACTGTTCATAGCGTTGCTGAAAATCCAAAAGCCAATTCCATCTTACTATACTATTAGCAAAAATGTATATATGTTTTCTAAAAGTAGAAAAACGATTCTATTTCTTTTATACCTTTAACGGCATCATTTATGACTAGATTTAAGTTATGGGCACTACAGTGCATATATAAGGCTGCAGGCTCTATGTTTAAAATTCTCTTTTGCACGCCAGAATACGTACCGCTCATAACGTTAGCTCCATCGTAGCCCTGCCCTCTACATTTATTTATATCTAATTGCATGTTGGTTAAATTGCTTAATATAGTATTACATAGTCCTTCAGCAGATTGGGACTCTACTTTTGTAAAACCCACAAAAGTTTCACAAATATCTATTTTGGTTACCTCTCCCAAGCTGTCTTTTTAAAATCAATATATCTTACAATTTTACTTAATTGATCAATCTTAGTTATATCCTGTGTAGTGTCTATTATGATTGAGAAAAAGGAGCGGATCTAATTTTATTTAATAAAATATTTTTAAGTGTGCGCTTAAAGTATTAATAATATCGTTTTGAATTTTTGGGGAAAGATATTTAATTGAACCTTTGGGTCGTTCAAGCACTTTTGTAATATAGGATCATAGTTACTAATTAAATGAACTAAACTTAAGAAATTACCGTTGTAACTGTCTTTTGAATCAGAAAAACTTTCTATGTCCTCGAAATGACAGCATGCGCTGGGATAGTGTTAAAGTAACATTGAAAAGTCTGTGTAAAACATTTTTCCAAAATTCAGTTTCTTGTTTTAATAGTAGAGTATCTTTCTTATCTATGGTATAATTTTTTTCCACATATCGTAAATAAAACAACAAGTTAAATGAGATTGAGCAAGCAAATGCTCTTTAATTTTTTGATAAACCCTGCCAATCATTAATTCCGGTCGTCCAACTTGACCTTACTGAAGCAAACAGCCAACATGGTTGACAATAAACACAATTTTTAATTTAGAATAACACAACCACCCATTTGAATTGTGTGGTAAGTTTAACGTATTGCTTTTATTTTCGCTTGCAGTTATTAAGTAATAATAGTGAACTGAAAAACTTCTATTTTTATTATCTTTAGGAAACGCACCATCTGGTCTACACAATCCGTAATTAATTATTTCTTTTCTTAAATTGTCATGTTGTAAAACATTGATTTTTAAAAATGTGCAAAATCGGTTGGATATTCTTTCGTCAGATCCATAGATAGTTCATTAAGTGAAAAGTACTACTCACATTTACCTCTGTAATTGTAGTGGTATCTAGTTCCAAATTTCTATCGCGGCCGTCATTATGTGATGTACTTGCGCCCTGGGTGAGAGTTTTAAAATTGTTGACGACTGCTGTTCGTCTGTAGCGGAACTAGTAGATGCTACTGTCGAAAGCCCAATTTCTTTCATAGATTGTTCTTGTTTTCGGACTCTTTAGAAGTAAAAAGGAACTTATTTTTGGAATCTTGCTCTTTGATTCTTCCAATAGTTTCCTTTTCGTTTTTTGCAGCGCCGCTTGTAGTGCTCATTGTATATTATTTCCTGCAATTTTGAATGAAATTAATTATAATGTAATTAGATAAGTAATAATTATTTAAAAGCCTTTTGAAATTACAAATAACACATACATACTTTGCTTTAAATGCTTTAATTAACAAAATATAAATGATTTTTATTGAATGCTTAAAGATTTATTTATATGTATTTCTCAGCGCGACTTCAACTATGATCAAATCAATAGTAGTTTAATAAAAATAGATATAAATACTTACGTTTAAATATGAAAGACCTCCTGTAATACGAACACAACACTATTGAGTAAAACGTACTGGAATGCTTTTTACTTCCTTTCCGTTATATATAATGCAGCTAATGCAAATACGTTGCAACCAGCTGACTAGAAACCACAAAATGAATTTCTTTCTAGTATTATATTTCTAGAAAGCGAAGGTTACTAAGCTACCTGCCATCCTGTGAATCTGTACTGTACAGACAATAGCCCTTTTATTCCTATTTAAAATCCCACAAACCAAACTAACCCTACTATACGTCGTTTAATAATGCTTTACCACTTTATACAACTTATCACTTAAGAATAATATAGACATCTTTGTTATTAAAGTTTACAGTCTCTTTCATCTGTTTATTAACCCTTACAAAATAGGACAGAACGGATAGAAAGAAGAAAGGATGCAGGCTGCAGGTGGTGTTCAGTATTTATCTTAATTATTATTTCTTGTATTTCAGCAGTTCCTAGTAGTAACATCAAGAAAACGTTCGTTAACCTGCGGTTTCTGAATTATCTGCAATATTTTCTTGACCGTTTCTTACCTGCCAAATACGTTGAAGATGAATAAGTTGAGTTTATTATCGTTTGGGCCTTCTTGCACTTGGGGCCCCCCCGCATAGCGGGGGCTGGCAGGGGTGTAGTTACGCCACTGTAATATATTTAAATAGCTAAATTATCTATTTGAATTGAGAAATTTTACTACACCCAATACTAAATCTAAATATTGTTAAAGGTGTGTTTAAAAATGCATTCTTCGGGTAACAAATTTGTCTGATATGGATTTTTAAGTAAAACATTAAATTCCAAAGTGAAATAACTTTGCATAATTGCATGATATCAACGCAAAAATAAACATAAATAAAACATTTCTATATTCAAAATATTATTTACTGAAACTATAACTTTTGTTTTACAGTACAAAAACACATTATTTTTTTCAATGAGGTGTGTGAACCTGATGTTGGTGAGTAACAGTCGCAAGTCTCCATTTAAGCGGTTAAGTGTTGAAATACGCAAGCGTTTTTCATCCCGTTTTTTTGGATACATTCTGCACGCGTCAAATTATTGTTTGTATAGAAAAAGTTTTGAAACATACAAAGGTATTACACTTTTAATTGGTTTCGTTAAATTTGACATATATGTCGGTCATACTGCTTACTAGGCGGCTCCGTGGCGTAGTGGTATGTGTGTGACTACTACACCCAATGTCTCGGGTTCAAATCCCAACACAGTCCGCTTGAAAAATGTTAGGCGAGCATTTTTCACAAAAATACACTCTCGTTCGGATGATAGGTAAAATGGAGGTCCCGTGTGTGAGTGTTGTCACGCACGTTAAAGATCCCTACCTTGCTTGGAAGAGCAAGGGTTCGGCAAAATTCCAAATTTTCCAGGTAAAAAAAACTCACTTCCTGTCCAATGTAGTACCTTCTGTTGGAGCATTGGAAAATCACATGTAAGGTCATACTGCTTACTACTTTTTAAATCAATTAAATTAAGCTTTCTCTTTCTTCAGGAACTCCAACACTAAATCAAGGAGAGCATAAAATCTAAACCAAATATACACTTTTAGATAACTAACGGATTTCCATGATAAACAGTAATCGATTAAAATCTTCATATCATATTCCAAACAAAGTTTAATAAATAACCTCTTATTTAAGGTATCGTTTTTGATTATATTAACCGCTCCAATGACATAAACCAGTGACCCATGCAAGAATTCAGTAAGATTGTTGGCGACTAAATGTTATCAATGAACGACACAGTATAGAAATAATACATTTTTGGAAAACCAATAATAGTATCGGAGAGGATATTACTTAAAGGCACAGGTTTTACAAAAAAAATCTTTTTATTCCGTTCTCACCTTCTGCATCTGTTTCCGAGCTGGCAAATAACAATTCTTGGACTTTTCTGTTTTTACTAGTTTCGCATGAATTAGAATAATGCTCGTCAAGCTGTTTTGAGAATTCATATGCTTTAAATGTATTCACATACGCAATTTTCTACTCACTAAGCGAACCATTTTCGTAAATCCAATTTTGTCTACATTATTACCAAGAACATTCTTTTTACAATTTCAAATGCTGGTCTATGCAATACGGTTGCAATAACCGCGATTTCAAATGTTTTTCTTTGATTGTTTTAAAAAAGTTAAATGTTCGTCCTTTTTTGTCGCTTAATACTTTTGTCAAATGTTTCTTAAGCTTAGAATGTGTCATTGATTCGTTTGACAACGTTGTATTGCATAGGAAGCATGCAGTATTATTCTCCTGTAACGGAATACAGCCATATCTTCAAAATTCAACACATCGTCTGCATTTGTTCTTCGGCTCACTCATATGATACTCATAAAAAAAGGGGCATAAGATTAAGATATAAAAAAATAAAACAAATTATACCTTTTCCCAAAGTCACCATTTAAAGAGTTTAATTTTATTTAGAAAATGGAATGTCATGGTTAAATATTTAAGATGGAATAAGAATTTTTCGTAAGTGTCGCATATTCTATAGGTATACAGTTTTTACTAATTTAATTATTTAAATTTCACGAAAAATGAATAAATAAATTCATATGAATTAGCCTTAACAAAGGTACTCAAATAAATTAAAAAAAGATATCAATTGATTGTTTTCAAAAAACACTGCGTGCAATACAAAAAATGAGACTGCTTTTTGTTCAAAACTAGTAAATTTGTTACATGCACTTCGTTCATATCACGCACAGGAATGATTTTGTTGACCAGGTGCCATATTTTAGACAAGATACTGCATGTAGCGGTGAATTCTTTTCCTGTTTAAATATGGATAGATATAGGGGTTTTCAATAAGAGCAACTAGATGCTTTTAAGTTCGACTATCACATAGATACGTGGTTTGAGGACTGCTTACTGTATTTGTACTCTGCAGATCTTACAAAGTTTAACCATAAAGCGATATACGGTAGAGCAACGTATTTAAATCGATAAAACTTATGAAAATGTGTCGTCTGTAATAAACAGATTTTGCACTCTTTGTGATTATTTTGGTCCACGTAAATGCCCAACAGAAAAAACAATCCGCAGTATGTATGGATCATAAGTTTGTGGTTCCAGAGTCTGTTCGTGTTGAAAAGACATTTATACGTACTCGTGTGGACCGTTTAGTTCACAATATTGCTACTGTTCATAGCGTTGCTGAAAATCCAAAAATGCATATTCCACGCCGTTCACAGCAACTGTGTTTTACCCAAAACCATAACGTATTGAATTTTAACAAAAGATTTGGCTATCGCCCATACAAAATTCAGTTCACATAGGAATTAAAGCCAGCCCACTACAATCTGCGATATACATTTGTTAACCTATTGCTCGAAAAGCAAGCAGTTGATAATGATTTTTCCAACAAGATTAATTTTTGCTATAAAACCCACTTTAATTTAAGTAGATAGTTTATCAAACAAAACTGCTACATTTCAGGAAATGAAAATCCAAAAAACATCCACGAAAATTCAATGCACTCGCATGGTGTCACTGTTTAATGCGTTCTATGAACCAGGAGCAGCATCGGGGCCTATCTTTTGTAAATGCAGACGATCAATGGTTTACGGTCGATAGAAAACGTAATGGAATCACGATAAATGAGTTCTCGGGGTAAGCTTTAATGGATATGGAAGTAAAGAAAATGTGGCTCCTACAAGATAGCGCGACATGTCACACCACCTATGAAAATGGATTTATTGCAAAGTTCAGAGGACAAATTCTTTTGCGAAATGATGATGTCTCCTGACTTCCAAAATCCTGCAATTTAACGTTTCTAGCTTATCTACTATGGGGCTATGTGAAAAGTAAGGCTTACTCAAACAATTCAGGAACCATTAACAAACTAAAGCACGCGATTCGACGCATAATTCGAGCAGCATAATTTGTTCAGATGGATGGCCATTTGGCATACATTGTTTTTCACACTTAATTGCAATAGATCAAATAGACCATATTAATTATTACAACACAAATAGTAAATTTTTGTCATTTGATGTGTATTTTATTTATCAACAAAATCAAATAGATCTTATTGTATAGGTTGACTCCCATCGTGTGGTGATTGTCAGTACTACTGCAGGCATCTATCTACTTATAGGACATAAAATCACTACCAATTTTTTTATTACTATGTATTAATTTTAATTTTCATAATAATGAAAGACAAACGAAGCATACAAATTAATTAGAATGAATTTTAGGGATATAAAACCGTGTAGCAAAAATATAAGGGACGCAGGAGGAAACACCATTATATAAAATGTAGAGAAAGTGGTTAGATGGCAAGAATATCATCATCATTAGGTCTTCAGTCGTAGAACTGGTTGGACGCGTCACCCCATTTTTTTCCATTCTGAATTAACCTAAACATTTCCCTGAAACTCCCACAGCCTACATCATTCACTATCTGCGTGCAGTGGTCTAATCTAGGTCTACCTCTCTTTTCTCCTTTCTCAGTTTCTAATATATTACTCACTATTCGCTCATGCGTTAGTACGTTTCCCATCATCCTACCTCTCCTATTTTTTACTGTTTTCCACATATATTTTTCTTCCCCTATCATTTCGAAAACCTCCTTGTTCTTAACTTCGTATGTCCATGATATCTTCATCATACGTATGTAGCACCACATTTCAAAGGCTTTTTCCTGTCCGTTTCTTCCGCTGTCCATGTTTTACAGCTGTACAGTGCTGTGCTCCACACAAATGTTTTCAGCAATCTTTCCCTTGTTTCAAAACCTTTGTCAAAAACCAGAATACAAATAGAAAAAGATAACTTACAAAAGGTTAAGAATTTTTGCTACTTAAGAAGCCAAATAACGTAAGATAGGAAAAGGCAAGACATAGAAAACAAAGATTGGCAAAAGGCCATGATGCATTTAACAAAAAAAAAACAACTACTATGTTCAAAGACATCAAACCTGCAAATAAAAAAAAGATTGTTGAAAGCATATGTGTGCAGCACAGCACTGCACGGCTGTGAAACGTGAACAGTAGGAGAAGCGGACAGGAAAAAGATAGAGGCATTTGAAATGTGGTGCTGCAGTCCAATGAAAAAGATATTATTGAGGGACAAAGTGAAAAATGAAAAGATTCTAGAAATAACAAGGCAAAAAGGAAATTTGTATAAAGCAGTAAAAGATAGGACAGATAGGATTGTAGCACACACACAAAGGCATGCGGAAATAGTGCGAAATATATTAGAAGCACAGAAAGGAAAAAAGAAAGTTAGAGATAGACCTAGATTAGACTGTTGCACACAGATAGTGAAAGATGTAGGCTGTGGGAATTTCAGAGAAATGTGTTCGTTAGTTCAGAATAGAAATTAATGGAGGTACGCGTCCAGCCAATTCCAAGACTTAAAACCTAATGATTTGTATTTAAACTTGATGATTGTCGTAAACAACTACATGCGTTGGTATTGCAATATTCTCAACAAATGTTGATTGTGCAAAAGGAGTAAGAGGAAAGTTATTGATTTGGCAAATATCTAAGTGGCGGGAAATCTTGGTAGCTGTCATGTTGCTTAATGTCCTTCGCGTACAACTGAATATCGGTGAAATAGAGTATATTTTTAAAAAATAATAGAAGAGGACAAGTGCAGAAGATAGAGAAAGCCATGCTGTATCCAACAAGAAAAACAGCTGCTGATGAATAATGAAAATGGTTCATAATTATTTTACTTTTTATCCTCCCCGACGTTCAAAAACAACAAACATGGAAATAAGAAAAAAATTGTTGACAGCATATGTGTGGAGCACATCACTGAATGGCTGTGAATCGTGGACAGTAAAAGAAGCAGTAAGGAAAAAGATACAAGCCTTTGAAATGTTGTGTTACAGATGTATGATGAAGGCATCATGGCTAGACAAAGTTACGAACTAAGAACAAAAAGGTTCTAGAAATAGTAGGGGACGAAAGATATCTGTGGAAGACAATAAAATAATAAGAAAGATAGAATGATAAAACATGTTCTAAGGCATGAGGAAATAGTGTGGGATATATTAGAAACAGAGAAAAGAGAAAAAAAGAAGTAGAGGTAGACCTAGATTAGATTATTGCACACAGATAGTGAAAGATGTGGGCTGTGAGAATTTCAGAAAAATGTGTAGATTAACTCAGAATAGAAATCAATGGAAGTACGCGTCTAATCAGTTCTAGGAGAGAAAACCTAATGGCTTGTTATATTACGTTCAATATTAACACGTTTTTCAGGTACGTTAGAAACTAATAAAGGCGACGATTCGTTTGCTGTCATAAAGGGGATCGTTTAGATAAGATGTGGAACATTACTTTCAAGCGTGCTGATTTTCGTTATCTTCTTTAGTTCGCCCATTTCTCTTAGACAGGACAAAGCTTCCGTATAATTTATTAAATTATTCTGTAATCGCCGAAACATATATACGTTTGGGCAGTGTCTTTGTGGGTATTTATTTAAATACATTTCAGCAGTCTTAGTATCGTTCCTGCCAAAGAAATAAAATATTTTAGCATTTGATATTTATTACGGTTAGAAAACGATTCATTTCAAACACTAATGCTCTGTTCAAATTTCTAAGTACGCTAAGTGTCTTTTTACATTACAAACTTGAAACATAAGTAAAAAGACATACGTTGACGTCTCTAATGGCTAGAGCAACTGTTTCTTTTTGTCATAATAGAAATTAAAGACTGCTACTACCAAAACATAATTTCGTGATTTTTAATGTTTTCATTCAATCAAACATAGCCATGTTATACTTCTTTGGAAATGATTTTTATCAGTATTTCAAAAATGTAAAAACCCAATATGGCAACTGTTAGAAAATAAAAAGTTGAGTATCGTCACACAAAATCTATATGCCTTAGACAAAATATAAGTTCTCAATGTCAAGCGCGATGGTGAATTACCTTGATGTACAAAATTTGAGCATTCTGTTTTAATTAGCAGGTTAGCTACGAGCAGATAAAGAAATCGGAATTATTGTATTTTTTGTCTATATCTAGTAACCTATGAAAAAAATATTAAATTTGAAAACCGACCTTAGACACCCTTATTATTATGTTACTTTCGTCCTATTTAACCAAGACCGTATCTCTTACAGGTTTCGAGATCTCCACTGCATCTTAAATTGTACAAACTGTATAGTTGTTAGGGCTCGTAGACACTCACCTTAATCTATTTAATTTTGTCCATTGTATAGTATTTATTGGTCAATTTTATTCTTTTACAACCACAATATAAGTTACAATTATGTATGAGAGGTCTACTTTTGGACCTTTTAAACAGGGTCCGCTTTAAAAACACTTTGTCAATTCCTGCAACTGCAGTGTCTTAGATGAAAATTGTAATTTTGTTCTTTTTTTCTATAATGTCTAAAACTCAATAGGTGTTCTGAAAGAATGTTTTTTGCTTTCTGCAGCGCTTCGACCCAATGGTTTAGCGGTTAAACTACAAACATGGTTATTTACCTTCATAATTTATTCAACGTACCGTAACACTGCCAATAACATCACGGAAACAATGTGAACATGTCTTTATGTTTATTTTAACCATAATTTTGTTGTACGAGTTGAAAAACATGCAAACAATGTAAATACGACACAAGTTGACAATTGTTAGTGTTTTTCCTTCTGGGCGAAATTTCAAAAATAGTCGCCGCCGTGTTAATTATTCGGGAAAGTTTTTGTCGACGTCCTTTCATAGATCACGTTTTAACTTTGGTCATGTAGCATTGTTTACAAAAAATGTAGTATGACTGCATGTACCGCCTTTTGTGTCACGAATAACCTTGTGTACGACGTATTCCTTCGTAGTTCAAAAAAAAAAATTTGCTTTCATATAACTTCCGGTACATTGCGTTTTTAGGTATTTTATTTGGACATCTCATTAACAATTTTTCGAATCATATCTTACTCAATCCAACATACAGCAGCCTTTTCTCTCGGTTTCCAAACGTGTATGTAATTATTGGGAAATTTTACAATTGACGTAAAGGAATGCAAGGTCTTTTGTATATTGAATACTACTATTGAAACGAGCCTGAACGCATGAGAATATGGGATTCGCTAGACTTCATGTCTACCTTGGATTATAAAGTATACAGTTTAGAATTCCTATTATGCTCTGGTGTGGAATAGAAATTAACATTATCTAACAATTATACAGTCAATGTGTTTATTAACTAAACACTAAATTTAATAATGAAGTACGGCCATGACGCATTGTACCTTATTATAAAGATTTACGAAAAACCTGAATTAGAACTACAATGCAGGACTAGGTCTGGCAAAAATCGAGAAAATTTGTATTTGATTACTAGAATTTTATAACGTTCAAAAATCGATTAAACCAAATAATCGACTTTCTATCGCATAATCAATTATACAGTTAATCGATTAATTGACTAACCGTTTAAATACTCAATTAGTCAAATGAATGATCACCAAACTAACCAAATGGTCCGTTGCTTAAATAATTAGTCTCAAAATATGCACTATCCAATTATTTCGCGGTTTAGGCTATTAAAAATCGATCAGGTCATTTCACTTCAAGTGCCCTTCATCCAAAACAAGTCATTGTATCGTAATGGATCCTTTTTTCCTTTACTACATGCACTTGCTTACACATAGAGACATGGTCTTCTACTTATACTGGGCGCGCCAAAAATTTTACATGAAGTTTTATATCGTCAAAAGCAGTTCGATTTAAGGAATAAAAATTTGGTATTTTTAATCGTACCGCTCCAGTGACGTAACCGGGAGGGGGGGGGGGGGTGGACGGGGTTTGGGGCTGCAGCCCCCTTCTAAATAATCCAAACAATTTTATCATAAAAATACTGATCATAGAAATTTTCTGTATGTGGATGGAACTTGTGGTAGCATACATTTTAGGAATTAATGCTGTAATTTGCACAAAACTTGGTATGTGGGCCTGGAGTGATATATAGAAGTGCATTCGCTTTTGGAGCGGAACATAGACATGTTGTTTGGGGTGCAAAATTTTCAAGAACCAACTATGCGATTTTGCTTAAGTAAGTCGGCATGTTAAGACATCTCTAAACCAATAAATAAAAACTACAGGATGTATAAAAATACAATTCCGATCCTATGTGAGGAAACTAACTAAACTACCATTGTTATAGTCAAAACCAGTTAAGCTGACCGATGACGCATCTTGTTAAAGCATATGCATCAATGCAATCAGAACGTATTTCTAGCATTCTGGATTAGTTCAGCTTGCTACGTACCTAGACCTAGCAGGAAGAAAAGTAAATACCAGACTAACTATCAAACGCAGAGAGTGGGGGGATTCACCTATAAATACCAAATAAAAACACACCGCGCACGATTATCTATTAACACAAAAATAAATAAGGGATTCTGTTCAAACAAGCAAAAAGAAAAGAAATTAAGTGTTATTATTTTACAGCAAACAATTAAATTGTACGGACAATTTAGGAATTTAGATACGAAGTGCGCATCTCGTATTTCACACAAAATAAAATTAATCAGTAGTAAATAAACCTGTGAGAGCTTTTGTCAAGCGTTTTTGAAATTTCACCTAGTACTTTTTGTTAAATAACTAATTAGTAGGAAAGAATTAACGTGTGAGAGCTTTTGTCAGACATCTTTTAAATTGTACATAGTACCGTTTGTAAAATAAACCAATCAGTATAAAAGAATAAGCGTGTGTCTGTCCAACATTTTTAACAATGGTACATCTCACCTGTAGAGCGATAATATCGATTAGCAGTAACAAACAATAGTTCTACAATGTCACGTAACTACACCAAACGCGGATACACAAAGAAAGAACCCATTTGGCCTCCAGCTAAAAAAAGCTAAAAAGAGAATCTGAATAGAATGGTTACGTGCGGGGAAACTCGCCAATACACGCAAGACACCTCCTAGTTGTCGAACAAAAAAAAGAACAAACGTGCATTGCTCTTGAAATACGGTGACGAATAATGTAGAAAATATTTCGACGCACAAGCTGCAGAATCAAATTCAACATTGGTTTAAATGACAAAAATTCGAACTGCAAAATCCTCGCGTTATCGAAGCGCTATTTAACCTGGAAAACACGGTTTTATCAGATAGTTCAATACACTATTTAGACGAAGGTTTAGATGGAAAACACAAGAAGCAATTATAAGTTATCGAAATGTTTAACACACAAACGGATACCTAAAACAGGATATAAACTATTTAATTGTAGCACAGACTTGTCATTTCAAAGCAACTAGATTTAAGTTGAGGAATTATTAGAGAGCGCGTATTGGATTAACCAGGGAAATTTTAAAGGCAAAATTGGAACTTAACAAGTTGTTTATACAAAGTGGTGCATGAAGTTTATATTCTGACAAATGACAAAAATTAGCTGACAGTGTATGTCCCAGGGCTTTTATAAATGATCTTTTAATTTCTACGAATTATAAGAAATGTTTGTTGGATATGCAGTTGACAATGGCGTTAACATAAGTATAAAATACATTTTTCTTTTATAAAAATTAAACAAAAAAATTTAAGGTAAATTGGAAGTTTGAAACGAAAATAGACCAACATTTTATTTAGATGAATTGTGTTTAAATGAAGATATTAATAATATATAATATGGAAATGGACAAGTTATTTTCAGGAATGTAGATAAAATATTGGTATATAAATGTACAACAGATACTAGATATTTAGGTTTGAAGCATGGTGTCGCAGATATTGTTGGTTTTTGAAAACATAAGGTGAATTTTCAAGATATTATATTGTTATTAAGTATAAAGACACGTGTGTTCTAACTGATTCGATAATATTTGAAGACTAATGATTACTGTTAGAATTAAGACTGTTATTCACACGATTATCAGGAAAATTGTAGTTTTGAGATTTTATGTTATTCCTGTTTTAAATGGTTAACAAGCATGGTTGTACATATAGTGTATTTGTAAATATTTAATTTTTATTTAATCAAATTTAGTATTAAACAAACAAAACGGTATTATATTATTTTATCGTACTATTACTCTACTACATTAAGAAAGTATAAATCTTTGGGAACCACTTCATTTTATATTAATTTTATATTTTATATTAATCAATTAATGACATCCTGCAGTTTAAAACATGCAACTGAATCCGAAACAGATATTCAACATGCTAAAGTGCTCCTTTAATGATGGAAAGCACAAATCTTTTCTTAAAGGTCTACCACAGGCCATTTTGCCTACGGTTTGTATTTAATACCTGGACAAAAATATAGAAAGTTCCTATAAAAATAAATATTTTTAGAAATCAGAAATCTCTCGATAAAATTAATATTCTTTTGGGATAAATAAAATGAATACCCTGTTTTGTCAAACAAATGGGGATTTAATTTCAGAATTATCATCAATTTTCGAAGTTGAATTACAACCGATTTTTGTGGCTTAGTGGACCGAAAGATGGATCGGACAAAGAAACTGTTGTTTCGCCTCTATAACGTTGCCGAGTAAACTTTCAATACGACTGCATCAAAACAACAGATGGCATTGAAAACGCCCAACAACACATTGATTCGATGGAAGACTACTTCGAAACCACTCGCTTATAAACTTCCAGAAGTGAAAAGTTGATTTATTTGTGCAAGTATGATTCCAAATGTGCCTCAGGACTTTACATTCTTCTGTTGGCATATTCGCATCAAGTTCAAATCTTTAAGACCAGAGAAATTGACAAGCACGTGGAAACAACTGAGCAAGGAATTCTAATGGTCACCAAAACTGCTATTCAAAGACTACAAAAGTGGGACTAAGAAACGAAATTCTATCTGTCAGTGTTTGGTCGATGAATCGATTCCTACGCCTACAAAATCTCAACTCAACAACTATATGTCACGGATGATAAAACTAAAAGAAAATGCTTGACCCGCTTGAAACAGCTATTCTTCCTTTTTGTGATGATTCATCAAACCTAAACAAACTTATGTGGTCAATTACTATTTTGACTACAACATTTGAAATATTTTTCACAACTATAAAGTATGTTCGAATGTTGTTTTTGGTAAAAGTGAAATGACAGTTTTATCCCTCTTTAGACGAATTTCATTCGCAACCATGTCCTATTAGTTTCTTGCGACCCTACTTAGAAATTGACGTGAAACAGACAAAAATCGTCACTTCCACTCATTTGTCTTAACAGTGTTTTAAAATTAGAGGTATTACAGCTGCTTTAAGCAGAATTTAATTTTTACAAAATTAACGATGCCTTATTTTTCATAAAAGTTTTCAAGAAAAACCTTTCTATTTGTTGCGCAGATGCAGAATTTTATCATGTAATAAACACATGTGATGTCCTTAACTCGTTTATTTGTGATTCAAACAAGCCAGGCCTGTCTAATTGGAATAACATTTCTTGTAAATAATTTAATTGTTTTAGTATATCTCAAGAATTGACTGACTTTTGATCCTTAAACTTATTTTTGAAATTAAAAATGTTTATAAAATAAATATTTTAGTAAACATATTTTCCACTTCAAATATCTAAATTTTTTATTTCTGAGTGTGAATGATTTCTGAAAGAAAATATTTATTGTCAGAACGCAAATATTGTTCTCTCATTGATAATTTAATTATGTTGTTTATTTTTCAGGTTTAAAATTAATATGTTTTTAAATACACTCTAGCTGTGGGTCCATTGATGAGATGGGTTAGTAATTAATATCTTTTTGGTCATACTTGAGGGTTTGTGCATTTCCCTTGCGGGTTCAACTTTGTTCGTGTTTTCATAAATGCAGTGGTACCTACAAATTTTTTTTTTTGGTCAACAAAATCACCCATGACCCTAGCTCATGTCTGTCCGCATAAGGTAATTCTTAGGCTTAGCCCGCAAGTAATATGTTGTTCCTATTTTTTTGTGGCTACACTCTAACTTAGGCTCATCTCTGATTGTTAGAAATTCCAGATGTCCGCAATATTAGCGTTTGATACTGAGGAAAGATTATATAAATTCATTACACTGATGCTCAACCACAGGAACAACAATTATAATTTATTACAAAGTTATCGCACAAGGTTGAATAGCCTTAAGTGTGTTGGAATAATTCGCTGCCAAGTGGGTCGGTTTCAATTTTAGGGGCTTATTGTTTCCTATATACTCAACCTTTGTGTTGGGAGTAACCATGTTAGGGTGAACGAAGTCGATAACAACATAGTATGGGACGATAAGTCAATCACCCGCCAGGTGTTTGAATAGCAACAAATTTTGAAGCTTTACCAGCGTGAAGGTTTGTAAATAAACAATTATAAATTAATGCATGAACTAACTGAATAAACCCATAGTACGTTTGTGTTTAGATTAAGTTTAGCGATGCGATATATTTGATTTTTACTGCTTACTGAAGACTGTGTTACGTATTTGTAATAAAAACGTAAGTGTGTTATGTAATTAGAAGCAAGTCGTATATAATAGGTGTTGTTTTATTATTGTTACGGTATAGTTACAGTTTTGCTGTCATGAATTTTTGTGGTTACCTAGAAGCGTAATGAGTATTTCGGGACATTTAACATTTGCCTTAAGGAACCTTCTTTGCAGTTAACAGTCTTAAATAGGTTTACGTCTTTTTAGTTTTAATATTTATTTTAGGTTTAAAATAATATTGTCTTTAATGGATTTTCAGGTATATTTTTAAGCCAGAATTACGATCCTGATCTCAAATTTTGGCACCCTCTTGTTATTCATTCTAGTGCTTTTCTCTAGCAACTCTGCGAGGTTAGGTGGCGTGCAAGGTATTTCCTGATCAAAATCATATTTCATACCCGATAGCATTTTGAAACCCTCTTCAAACACTTACAGCATCCGTTCCACTGAATTAATCGGCAACCAATTTTGTTAGTACAGTTGAGGTTTTCGGTATTTTACCGAAACGGCATTTTTAGCGGAAACTTCACCGAATTTTCTGTGAATTATCGGCTAGGTTTTCGAGGGAGACTAAACTGTACGTAACAACATCTCAGAGATATCTGGCTTTTCTTAGTATGCGTGTTTGAGATTTCAGGACAGTTTGTAAATTTCGAAGTAAAAACGTTTTCGTAAAACTACATCTGTAAAGATGCAGTGCGTAAGGACTAAGGACGGAAAGGCTGTTGTTATTACAAAGAAAAGAGTTTAGAATAATCCTTGAGTTTATTCCAAACTGTTTTTTAGTTCTGTATCAGTAGAACTCAGTATAACAATCAAAAACTTTGATTAATGCAAACAGTTTCAGTTCTAGTTTTTGGCGTTTGTTTTTATTAATCGTGAAAAGGAGACTTTTTTAATTATACTCATTGCAATAACTTCTTTTTGAAAGAACTTTATAGTTTTATCGGTGCATTTCAATTTTTTATTTCTTGACATCATGGTCATCCATAGCGTTCGAATTAAAATGTAAACGGATGGAAATTATGTATTTGCAAAAGCTTTCTGCGGTTTTTACAATTTTATAATGCAATTTGATAGAGATATGTAGCATACAGTTGTTATTGGATGCAATTTCTTCTCAAGCAAGATGAAGAATTGATATTGCACATGTTTAGTTTTCTGCATTATTCAATTATTTGATTAGCCAGTCAGCTGCAGTTAATCTACTAATTGGTTATTCGATTTTTTTAATACTATTTGATTAATCGAATAATTTATTACATAAATTTAAATAAGCTCGACTTTTGATTAATCGATTAGTCGACCAATCGAAAGTCTTTGCCTACATTATGTAGGACGCTATCGGGTTAGTATAAAGTCCTGAAACTGTCGAATACATTTTTTATTGGAAGTGCATTGTTTTTTTAATTTGGTATGAATATGTGATAAAATTTATGTATTTTTTTATGCACTTTTTCAATTGCTTATCACTTCCTGTTAACTGGAAATGCTTATTCCTTTTTTTTTAAAATTATAGTTTTACATTTTTGAATGCAGAATAAAAAACTACCTTCAAAAATATTACCATATTTTTTCATTCTTAAGAACGTATCCACAAAAAATTTGACAAAAAGTCAAACATACTGCTGAAAGACACCTGGACAATTTCTGATACTAAGATAGTAGAAATAGAATGGAATAACATTAAATCCAGCTTGACACGGCGGTCAGAAATATTCTGGGGTAAAAACAAAAATAAAATAAGAAACCATGGGTAACAAAGGATATTCTGAAATTAATAGGCGAAAGGTGAAAATGCAAAAATAGATCAGACGAAGCAGAGAAACAGAGATACAAAGCCCTAAATTGGAAATTATTGGCAAATACAAGGAAACTGAAGAACAATCGATTGATGAAAAGTGCAAAGAGGTATAAACTAAGACGGAAATACGAAAGACGGACGAAGCGTATAAACTAATTAGATTGAATTTTAGGGATATAAAAGCGTATCGCAAAAATATGAGGATCACAGCAGGAAACATCATTAGAGAAAGTGGTTAGATGTCAAGAATATATAGGCAATGTATATGCAGGGACAAACTAGAAGTACTAGAACAGAAATCGGACATAACCTGGGATACCCTATACTTAGACATAAGTTTGAATTAGCATTAAGGAGGCTGTAGACTAATAATTCACCGGGTATAGATAAGGTAAAAGGAGAAACTTCGCTGGACAAAAAGATTGGAATGAGTTACAGGGATAGGCGGATAGTACATAGCTTATACAAAGAGCAAACGGCTGTAATAGAATTGGAGCAGAAACGTAAACAAGTAAATATTAGGAAAGGAGTGAGACAGGGATGTACCATATCTCCGTTAATTTTTCACTTGTATATCGAAGAGGCAGTGAATACTATCAATTGCAGGAAGTCCTTAGGAATTATTATGCAGGGACAAACAATTGATTTGCTTTGATTGGCAGATGATACAGTGGTATTAGCATCTAGCAAACAAGAGTTACAAGCATCTCTTGTTGAAGTGGATACGGTATGAGAATTAACAAAGATAAAACTAAAGCATTAGTATTTAAAGGAGAGCTAAATAAGTCAAAAACTAGAATAGAAATAGGAAAGAGAACTTGCAAGAGGTTCAGGATTACTGCTACCTAGGAAGTCAAATAACTTAAGATGGGAAAGGTGCAAAAAATATAAAACAAAGGTTAGCACAAAGCCGTGCAACGTTTAACAATAAAAAAAAATTGTTGTGTTCAAAGACAACAAACATAGAAAAAGGAAAAGATTACTGAAAGCGTATGTGTGGAACACAGCAGTGTACAGGTGTGAAATGTGGACAGTAGAAGAAGTGAACAGAAAAAGATTGAAGCCTTTAAAATGTGGTGCTACAGACGTATGATGAAGATATCATGGAGGGACAAAGTTAAGAACAAGGAGGTGCCAGAAAAGATAGGGGAGGAAAGAAATATGTTGATAGCAGTAAAAGATAGTGCAGATAGAACAATAGGACAAACTAAGGCAGAAGGTAATAGCGCGGCGTATATTAGAAGCAAAGAAAGGAAAAAGTGACACCACAACAAAAAACCCAGTGGCGTTCAATCTAGAGAACGGGTTGGCCATTCAGTTGGTCCTCTGCGCCCATCCAGCGTGCAGGAAATATTTCGTTTAAATAATCACGAACATTGTGCCCAAAATATGGTGGAGTTCCATCTCGTTGAAACCAAACATTATTTAGATTTGAAAAGATAGCTGCAAGTGTTGTCACAATCTCGTTCCTCAATAGAAATACTTATGTAAGTGGACGTATAATGTACCGAATACTGTTTTCCATTTTTGTACACCATGCGACATTGAAAAATTTTCTGGCCAACACCAGTCAGGCTGGTATTGCTTTGATTTTCTTTTAGACAAATATTACACACTTGTTATAGTGTACATACGCGATTCTGGTACCTTATGGATTGTTTTATGAGCATTTTTTGTTAGTAGTAATTTTAAAATCATTGGTATATCTGGATATAGTAGATTGCGTATAAAATATTCCACTATCTAATGCTGTAATATTACTAGCTCAGTAATTTTAATGGTGTTTAAGTTATTTCTAGTGTTGGTTGTATCCATGGTGCACTGTTGGTGTTTTGTAATAGTGTATCCACATGTAAATTTTAAACTACGCACCTATTGTAAGTCTGTCTTGCACCATTGCTACTTCTACATATTTTGATACTGAAAAACTTAGTCTGAATTTCTTAAATAAAGAAATCAACAAAGGATTTTTTTTTATTTCAGCAAGAGAAATTGTTTTCTTGAGATTTTTTGTTCTTCACTCCCAATCTGCGATTGTTGCTAACTACGGCACCCTAGTCTTTTGCTGCGGTGGTTCACCGTGACAACACTATAAAAATTACCGAGCTTGTAAAATTACAACGTTAGATATTATTTAAGAAAGAATGGAATATTTTATAAGCAGGATATTATATCCTATATATATATATATATATATATATATATATATATATATATATATATATATACAGGGTGTTTCAAAATTGCACGGCACTATTTTAAGGGAGTGTTCTTTAGCACAAAATAAACATAAAACTTCTAATAAACGTATGCCCTAATAAGTACCCCTATGGAGTTATAACCCCTTTAAGAGGGCTAGGTGAAATAGAGTTTTTTTAATTATCTGAAGAACCGCAAAAGATATTTTATTCAGATCTTTGTTGCCTACCCATGTTTTTATGCCAAATAAGATAGGCTCATCCATTTTTCAATAATAAGATCAGGAGTGCCTCATTCGGGGGGGATCACGTTTAACCCTGTAATTTTTTTGTGTGTAAGCTTTTATAAATTATAATGCCAGAATTAGAATCTTTTGACATTTCTGAGTAAAAAAGGCACTCTTGTTTGAAGTCGATATCTGTAGCCGTTTTCGAGTTTAGTGGGGTGAAGCATTCAGGATGCCCTATGATAATTTACATACCTACATAGATGTTGAGAGTTGAAAATATTTATTTCAATTAAACATTTAAAGTAACTGTTCAAAATGCCCACCATTTTGTTGTATGCAGCATCCAGCACGGCGAATCCATTGCTCTCTGGCAAGTCTTATAACATCAGGACGATTCTTAATAGTATCAGCAACCTCCACGATTCGATTCTTTAACTCCTCTTGCGTGTAGATAGGCTTAGAATAAACTATAGTGTTCATCCAACTCCAAACAAAATAATCTAACGGTGTTAGATCGGGAGATCGAGGTGGCCATTTAACAGGTCCATTTCGGCCAATCCATCGGTTACCATATTTTGCGTTTAAATAGTCAGTCACAATATGAGAGAAGTGGGCTGGGGCACCGTCATGCACCAAATCCCACATCTATCGAGAATTGGAATATCCTCTAACAGCTCATAAAGATTATTTTGCAGAAAATTCAAATAAAACACTCCTGAAAGTCTTCGTGGTAAAAAGAAGGGGCCGATGAGATTGTCACCAAGAAGTCCGCACCAGACATTTAAGGAAAATGTATGCTGATAATGATTTGTGACAGTAGTATGGGGATTTTCTTCATCCCAAGTATGGGTATTGCAAAAATTGGTAATTCCATTTATTGTAAAGGTAGATTCATCAGTCACTAGCAAGCGGGTCAAGAAGTTACGATGTCGTGTGCATTTTCGAATTAACCACTGCGAAAAATTGGTTCGTTTGATGTAATCTTGCGGTAACATCTTGCACAGATGTCACGTGAAATGGGTACAGTTGCTGCTCGTGCAATGTTCGCCAAACGCTTGCAGATGAAACACCAAAACGAAGAGACAATCTTCTGGTGTTAGTACTAGGAGATAACTGAACAGCATTGAGTATTTGTTCTTCAACATTTACATCTCGTCGAAATCTTTGTCGACCAGCATTTACTCGTGTAGGTTTTAGCGTGCCAGTTTCCCTAAGACGTGTTTCAATGGATTGAAATGTTTTACGATTTGGTATCCTTCTAGTTGGAAATTGTTCTTGGTATCTGTTAACTGCAGCAGCGCCATTTCTCTGTACGTCACCATAAACTAACAGCATGTCTGTTTGTTCTGCAAATGTGAACAAGTTTGTGGTGTCTCCCATGATACTACAAATTAAAGTGTCTTCAAAGTACCAATTTACACAAAAACTAACAGAACTAGTAACACATATTAGTAACTTACACAGTGTTTAAACATAACAAAGGTAATACATAGTAGATACATAATCACCTGTCAAACAAATAAACGATATGCAACTGTTATAATTTAGAGCTTCTAATATCCAAGGCTATTTGATTAACATCGCATTTTGACATTTAGCTTTAGTCTTCAACATCTAAGTAATACATTGATTAATTTGAGACATATGTATAGTTTATACATATGCCAAGTTGCTACAGAGATATTGAAGGCATATGTTTATTAGGTTTATGCCTTTACATATGGGAAGTTCATATTAAAACTAAACGAATAAGGTATGTATCATAGGGCATTCTGAATGCTTCACCTCAATTAACTGGAAAACGGCTACAGATATCGACTTCAAACAAGAGTGACTTTTTTACTCAGAAATGTCAAAAGATTCTAATTCTGGAACTATAATTTATAAAAGCTTACACACAAAAAAATTACAGGGTTGAACATGATTGTTCCCTCCGAATGGGACACTCCTGATCTTATTATCGAAAAATGGATAAGTCTATCTTATTTGGCATAAAAATATGGGTAGGCAACAAAAATCTGAATAAAATATCTTTGTGGTACTTCAGATAATTAAAAAAACTCAATTTCACTAAGCCCCATTAAAGGGGTATAACTCCATAGGGGTACATTTTAGGGCATATGTTTATTAGAAGTTTTATGTTTAGTTTGTGCTAAAAAACACTCCCTTAAAATAGTGCCGTGCAATTTTGAAACACCCTGTATACCAAATATTTTAAAATAGCTACTAACGGAAGAAACTCCAGAATAATTCTCAAGGCACCAAAATCACACGCGTACAATTAAACAAGTATACAATATTTGCTTAAAAGGAAATTAAAGCAACGGCACCTTGACTGTTATTGACCAGAAAATTATTAGTGTCGCATAATGTATAGAATGGAAAATAGTATTTGTCCTATTATACGTACTTGTACAAGAAGTATTTCTATAACTAAATGGTTGACGTTAATGGGTTAGTAAAAAAAGTACAAGTAAAAACCGTAAAAACTTTGGAAATTTACCGTGTTGTAGTAAACCATGATTTCTTGAAACATTTATTTGCGTCCTCCCAATTCACTGTGAACCACACGTATTGGGGATGATCATCAACTTTTAGAAATGTATGGTATTACGTAGAATCCACAGAAATTGTGCGTTAGAACATGAAACCTAACGCAAAACAAGCTAAAACAAATAAAAACCTTAGTAACTCATCCTCCAAAAACGCTGGCGCGGACAATAGCAAATTCGTGTAATTGCTCTCTGTAATTAAACAAAATCTTACTCAGAAGATTGTGTTTGCGAGAACAAAGTAAAAATAATACAGTTCAAAGAGCGACTTATAAATTACGACCTTTTCAAGTTGAATATGAAGCATATATTTAGATACACGAATCCAGAATCTGTATTATCAATGAGAACTGTGTAAAGCGGGTTGTCTAACTTGACATACTATAATTTAGAATAAACGACGATAGTGGTAACCGATATTTACTTATTTAAAGAATATTTTAAATAGAAAAATGAACGTAACACAATTACTATTATTACTTTTGTTGTGTGGGCGGATGCGCATAAATATCATTAACTTTTTATTGTTTCTTATAAAGTTGTTTTAGTGCTTGAAGAATTGGATAATCTAAATTATTCACTACTAAAATATTTTTTCATTCTTTAATTTTCTGACTACCACTTAACACTATAAAATTAACGAGATGCAATGTCTAAAGTTGAGCTTGGTGTTTTCATATATCCTGTACTGTTAGCTTGGATAGATTACTATTTGTATGAGCTCGGGGAATATCACCGGTTGCTCTCGTTAGTTCTAAAATGAATTGTGTATCAAGACTTTGCAAAAGTAAACCTTCTAAATTTTTTTATACAAATTTACATTCGTGAGTACTTTATCTTAAAAGGTGCTAAAAATATTTAAAAACACCACATACATAAAGGATTTAATTAAAATTAAAATGATTAATATAAGACATCCGTTTGGTTAAGGTTGGAGGAGTTAGAGGTAAATACTTGTAATCGTTTCTGAAACACCAAGTGACCAACTTTTCATAACCAATTTCCAGTTCATATGGTGTGGATAGATAAAAAAGGACGGCTTGGCGAAATCAAGTGTATATATAACTAGAACGTGTGTAAAAAGACTGTAATGAATTTTCGGCACTTGTAATAAATTAAACAAATGTCCAATAATTGCAATTATATTTAACTTTTTATAATTGGATGTGTTGCTAGCGCTTGTGTAATTGTCTTAATCCTTTTAAAAGTTGTTATTGCACAATTAGTAGTCCAACGCCACGCAATGTAAATAAATATAATCCTTTTGAAAATATTAGTAACAAAAGTGCTAGGGTAAATAATAGAAACCCTAACGAACAAATACAACAGAGCCAATATTGACAAATCTTATTACGGTTGGTGTCACTTTATTGTATTTGCTTTAATTTGTTTTTAAGTTGTTACTAGTTGTAGATGGATAGTTTTATCTTACTTTTGTATTCATTAACATTTTTACATGACCGATGAATTTCAAAGCAACTAGATTTCACATTTTATTTTCAATAGTTAAAATTAAAGTGATTTACTACTAAGATGTTGATATTAAACTTGTATTGTTTCAGATTTTTCAGCATTGCGCTTTAAAGATTATTTACGAAAATGGGAAGTTCTTTTCTGTTGTACAGTACGATGGAAATGGTTTATATTGCTGATTAAATAACAACACACTGTTACAACATATACATGAATATTACAACAGAAGTTGCACGTGTCTTTTCTATATCTGCAGCTCCTTGTCTCGCTTGATTATCAGAAACGCACACTGATATCTTTAATAACGGACGTAGTGAAACCGTTTGTATATATACCACTTCTTTGCTGCTCCCTACGACTGGGAAACGTTGAGGCCAGAAGATCTTTTGAAATTATACGATCTCTACACACAATCTTTCTAAAGTGTCATTGATTTGGGAAAGCATTCCTAGTTGCACATTTGTGTAGAAAATATCCATCACTTCAATTTTGTGAACTTGGGCTACAAAGGAGTACTATGTGTCGCAACTGTATTGGTTTAAATTACTTGTATATAAAAAATCGGTTGTGAATCGAGCTGAATGTTGCTATCCATTCCCCAGTTTTATGTCATGCACTGAACTTTTAGACATAGCATGTGGATTATCTGTTGGACATAAACGGGTTGCCTTGAAGTTTACGTGACCCGTTAAATTCAATAAACATTCATCTTTGGGCGATTTATCGTCCCGCATTTCAATTTCACCGTCCCGTCTAAATTGACGGTACCATTCACAACCCTAAATCGTATTGCAGGGTCAACAGATGATATACAGCAAACGTTTCGTATAGGAACAAACTTAATTGTGTTTTCAAGGTTTTAACTTTCGTAACGACTTTGTTAGACTATCCTAACTTCTAGTCTTGAATGTTCATACGTGTTTTTTTCAGTCGAATATGTGGGTAGTTAGATCTCGAAACATCGACCACCGAATCGCTTACGCTTGCCTAAAAAAGTAGGAGATTCCGTGAACGGAATCTTGATATAGAATAGCAGGAGTTGGAATTTATCATGGAATTGGTTCATAATGGCAGCCTTGTACTCTACCACCACACCGAAGTACGCAGTTCTCAAAAATGTTCTTTTTTTCGAAAACAAATTTCTTTCGCTTGGTCACAATCGCAAGGTGGGTTTCTCCATTTGTTTTCTATCTTTTCCTGACTGTTTTAGCACCTTACAACTATATTTACCTACTTCTTCTTAATTAGGTCTCTATAATTGGGTCTTTTCCTTCTTCTTTATACATTAGCTCTTCTGTCTGTCACGCCACCTTGTAATTACACTGGTGATGCTTTTCATCCTGAACCAAGGCCACGCCACCCTAGTGGCAATTGTGTTCGCTGATCACAGACGGCACATCAAGAAGGAGGAAATATTTGGTAATTGGAGTGGTGAATAAGGTGGTTTTTAATAAAAGTATATGTCTTACAAGTGGAGCTGTTTCCACTGTTGCAAATGCAACAAAAGTAAAAAAATTAATTAGTACATGTGTGTATAACTTCCTTGTTTAAACGGTGTAAGGCACTGTAACAAAGCCGCCGAACCGCGGTTTAGTTATTTTTAGCGAATTGCATTGGCTTTCATTCACCGCACGTATATAAATCTTAAGCGCTATCAACCAACAAAGACGCAGCTATCAGTACCGCCATCAAAGAAAGCCACCTGTATCTTATCAATTGTGGGTCGACTTCCAGTGTCTAGATCTTTCTAAAAGCTACCGTTGGTTATATAAAGACACACTGGTGGAAAAGGAAGTCAGTTTTGATAGTAAGTCGCGTGTACATCAGAAATAAATATTCAAAATAAATTTAGTTGTTACTTCTTAGTCGGTATAAACTGTTTGTAGTGAAATATAAATTGTAGAAATTAAGTGTTGTATAATTACTTATAAGTGTAAATATCAATTACGTTAAATAAATTAAGAAGTTCTTGTGAAATTGAAGTTAAGTAGACGCTACAGTACTGAGGTAACAAACTATTCCAGCTTATAAAAAAATGATGATGCGTAAAAGACTCCGGTGCTCAATACAAAAAAAAAAGGGTCGCCAAAGAAAAAGAAAGAAGCGTACGATTTTCAAATATGTGAAAACTGAAGAATCGGTGCCGTCTACGAGTCAGGATATTAATGCTACCTTTCTAAGTGAGAGTAGTGAGGGAAGAGTTTGCGAGACTAATGTTCCATCAGATACTATTCATGATTCCTGTACGGATAGTGCAAGCGTCGTATACCCTTTGCCTATTTCACAAACTTTCTTAAATGACGTTCTAAGTAAATGGCTAGAAATACTTTCACATTCAGAGAAACAACTTGGGAATTAATTATACAAAAAAGTTCTCTACGTTTAATTATTAACTAGAATCTTTGTGGAGACATTTGGAGCGTAACAACAGAAAATACAAAACAGACTAAGTGTGTAAAAACTGTAGACTGCACAACCAACTCGTTAAAATAGAATTGTTGATTTTATTTTGTACACGGATTAAAATGCTAATGAGTGATCAAATTCGCACTCGTTCAATCACTTTTAAAGAGTGTAACAAACTACCTGATTTATTGAAAAAGAACTATCATTTCAATATCTTGCAGCTGGCTTCCTTGTATGTGGTAATACTAGTACCATCAATTATTTGTTATAAATACAATATAACACATCACTCAATAAGTTCGTAGGATAACTAAGAAAAACACATTTTTTTGGCGAAATTCGATTTTATTCATCAACATACATTCCTTCAAGAGTGATACAATCAGTCCAACGCCGTTCTAGCATTTCGATACCTTTTTTGTAAAACAATTCGTCTTTGGCCTCAAAATAAGCTTCAGTTTCAGCGATCACCTCTTCATCCGAGCCAAATTTTTTTCCGGCGAGCATTTTTTTCAGGTCTGCAAACAGGTAGTAGTCGCTGGGGGCCAAATCTGGAGAACACGGTGGGTGCGGAAGCAATTCGAAGCCCAATTGGTGCAATTTGGCGATCGTTGCGATCGACTTGTGACACGGTGCATTGTCTTGGTGAAAGAGAATTTTTTTCTTCTTCATGTGTGGCCGTTTTTTGGCAATTTCTTCCTTCAAACGCACTAATAATGCCATGTAGTATTCGCTGTTGATTCTTCTTCCTTTCTCAAGATAGTCGATGTACAAAATTCCGTGCGCATCCCAAAATACAGACGCCAAAACCTTACCAGCCGACTTTTGCGGTTTTGGCCGCTTTGGACGTGGTTCTCCGGCTGCAGTCCACTCAGCTGACTGCCGATTAGACTCTGGAGTGTGGTGGTGGATCCATGTTTCATCCATTGTCACATACCGACGCAAAAGTCCTTTTTATTCCGGTTGAACAGCTCCAAACAGCTCTCAGAATCATCGACACGTTGTTGTTTTAGTCCACTGTGAGCAAACGCGGCACCCACTTTGAGAACAGCTTTCTCATGGACAAATGTTCATGCAAAATAGTGTGCACACTGCCTTCTGATATCTTCAAGGTGTCAGCTATCTCACGCAATTTCACTTTTCTGTTTTCCAAAACGATTCGGTGGACTTTTTTGATGTTTTCCGGTGTAACCACCTCAATTGGCCTTCCAGAACGTTCAGCATCGTCAGTGTCTGTACGGCCACGTTTAAAATCAGCAAACCACTTCTCCACCGTTTGCCTCGATGGAGCAGAGCCCGGATAACACTTATCAAGCCATGCTTTGGCTGCGATGGTATTTTACCCATCAAAAGCAATGATAAATCAACACGCGAAATTGCTTGGAATTCATTTTTTTGAAAAACTCAAAAGTATCGTCACTTGAACCTCTGTAACTTGTAAACTAATCGTCGGATTGTCATGAAATTTTGACAGATATCTTTTTAAGGTTAGTACTTCCTACAAATCATATGGATTATTACATAGCAACGCCATCTATGTATCATCCTACGGACTTATTGAGTGATGTAGTAAGTTCCACTTTCTCAGGTCGATTAGTTGTGCATGACCCTGGACGTAAAGTATTACGCCTACAAATTCGGCTACTTGAATGACTATCGCGAGTGAAGCTTATAACATAACAAAACAAGTCAAGAGATTTCTTAGTTTTAACTAAAACCAAGGCGGTCTTCTGTTTTTCAGGTCTGGGTCTTCGGCTGGTGTTTTGTCGATGCTTCCCACGGTTGGTAGAGAATACGGTAGGTATCAACCCTAGATGCGCAGTGATTCTTGATGTCGTGTGACGTCACGTCTAGTACAATCCTCACTGCGTGTAAAAGTTCTACTATCGTTGTAGAGCAGTAAAGTAAGCACAAGTGTTATACCCTGGTTTATTATTAGGTGATATTTCAAATTAGTTAAGAGTTACTGTAATTTATATATGTTGTACTAGAAGCGGCTTGTAGTCCATTCGGGATTTTAGAAATTTGAAAATAAGTGTGTCAACAGAGATCTTGATGGTACTTACTTGTTCGTCTACGTCGGTCTTCGTAACCTGCTTTTGACATTTCGTGAAATAATTACACAAATTTCAATAAAAGTTTAAAAAAGTATAATACATGCCTGCAAATGAATAATAATTGTAGTTTTAAGATATAAATATTGTCTTATGGTGTATATTAGGAATTTTTTAGTATCATACGAATTTTGGAAACTAACTCAATCGTCATTTTCTCTCGCACCAACGGTAAACGACAAGTTGTTGTCTTTGTCGCACCGCGCGTTCGCGTATGGCGATAGGAAAATTTTAAGAGATCTTAGATTTTTTAACACATTAGCGAATACGTCGCTGCAGACCAATAAATTCTAGAAAAACCCTTATTTCTCCCTTGTTATTGGGTATTTCGCGATAAAAACTACCCTATGCAACGCACGCAACCTCACCGGCATCCGTAACACCAACCCCCTCGGACGCAAATTGCGATTAGCGATCGATTCGCATCTCTCAACTTTAGCACAAAGACGGGCTAGACAATTTTTAAGGTATGGGATGGGATAGTTAGTGAATATTTATATATATATATATATATATATATATATATATATATATGCCGCCAACCTATGCAGTAGCGTCGTGTAGAAATAACGGACGAAATACTAAAGCGTTCGAGGGATAGTTTTACATTCATTTCCAAAAGACGACGTTCGTATTAAAAGATGACTTTTTTTGTTTAAACGAAAAGACAATTTTCAATCAAAAAATAGTGTTATTTGTTCGGAACATTTTGATAAAAATGACTACGAGCGCGATTTAAAAGCTGAATTAATAAATATCACTTCTAAGCGGATTTTGAAATCTACTGTTAAACCACATTTAAACATGCCAAATTATTCTGTAACCGCAGAGCTTAACGATCTCCAACACAGCAAAAGAGATAATCGATACTTAAACAGGCAAAACAAAAAACTTGTTAAAGAATTGTTGTTAACCTCAAATCAAACTCGAAAACCGAATGTTGTGCCAGGACAAGGATGTTTCTAAGAATGAAAGCTTTGAATAAACGTTCTGTGAAAAAACGTTCTGCTTTAAATAATAGTTCAAGTTCGCAAAGAGCTAACAATAAATTTAAAAAAATGGTCAATTAAGAGTAGGTGCAGTGTTTTGTAATTGTACATTTTAAGTTTAAGTTCTTCGTATGGTTACACGATAGATGGATATTTATATTTATATCTACGTGGTATGGTTAAAGTATTTGTAATTTGTATTTCCCTATTCCCAAAATGTATAACCTTAGCGTTTAATTTTCAAAATATTATTATTTATTTAAATATTCAAGAAATATAATAACAGCCACATATTTGCATCATTATTCAAGGGGGATCAAAATAGGTCCTATTATAAACCTATCAGTAATTAGTGAAGATTATTATTTCATCATTATCTTGTTTATTATTGTTGATTCATATCCTAAGGCTATAATATTATTATAGAAGTGAAAGATCAAAATTTAATATTTCACATACAAAAATTAACTTGTTAATAACAGGCAAAAGAAAATGCATTCGACACAATGAGATACTGCACGTGTTTGTACTAGCGTTGACATCACAACTCCAGTTCGGCAGTGTACAAGCGGCGTGTGCACTCTACCGTTTATTCTCTGCCTACCGTGGTGCTTCCTAAATATTATCGGAGAAACACAAATGGTTTTTTAGGTAGGGGAAAAAGGTAGAGACGTAGGAAAGGAATTACTTCGCCGAACTTAACCGCACACACGTCCGATATCGTTCAATGCCGATAGTAAAGTCTCTTCTTTAAGGTAGCTTCGTTCTCACCAACTATAGTAACCCCACCATTTTTCACTTTCCATGCCACATTCTTTTAGCGTGGGAATGTGAACGTATGCGGTTTACATACCGTTAACCATGAGTTAATGTCCTGGAATCCGTGAGAAAGCATAACCAAGGATGGGAAAGGAAAACCTTCCCATGCTGGGTTTAAAAATCCTCTAAATTTAAATATTAAAATAAAATGTAAAGCGAAAAAAGCGCCACGTACTACATTTCGAAAAAAAAGCATTTGAAACTATTTGAAATATGGTATGGTTTACTATTGTTATAATGTTTTTCTTACAACTGTCGTTGTTCGCCCAAATACATGCCATCAGTTTTAATGAATGCTTGCATCTCTTTTTATTTAGTACCCACTCTATTAGTTCAATAGATATGCCTATATAGAAGTTATTTTTGACGTTTTCTGACATTTATATACTGCTTTGTACTGTACGAACCCTCAAACCCTTTTTTGGACCTGGTTTATCAATGCTTGGTTAGTTAACATAACCGACAGTTATCCTTTAACTTCTGATCAACTAGTTTATCAGTTATAGTAACTGCCACTTACGTCATTAAACTTCTTGTTAATGTAACTAGAAGATAAGTGTCAGTTTCCACCTTAACTATCAGTTCCTGAGACACTCCCGTATTCTTTTTGGAACATAACCTCAAATTTAGTCGCAATAATTTAGAAAGAGAATGGAAGATTTATATAATTTTAGAATAAGCAACGACAAATTCGATTTTGCAGTGTGTGATATGGTAACGTAGACTTTATACGGTTAGAAGGCATATGTACCATTTTGAAAAGTAGGATAATCGCAATTTTTATATCCGCTTTCGCTTAAGCAAACAAACTGTTATGAAGGTATTGTATCTGAATGAACATATACTAGAATACCCAACTGGTAGGCAGATTAAACGTTATATATTTATGGGTTTTCACACTATTACTTCAATTTCTGGTTGGAATTTTAACCAATAAAATCCATTCATCTAACTACAGTGCAACTAATTTAATGCAAACGAGAAGTTATTAAATTGAAACTATGTTACGCATTGATAAACGAGTTCAATTTAACTAATACATTAACCCTGAATGCCTTTAACTATCAGTTTACTAAGTGACAGTTTTAACGGTGAATCGATAAACAGGCCGTTGGTCTAGTAACTTCCCATTCTGTTTCTTCAAAACTTAGAATGTTAAAATAAATATGGTTTGTACAGTAGCTTATTGATCATCTTAAAGTTAATGTATTTTTAATATTTTATTTACCTCCCCCTTGAAAGTGCCGTTCGGGCAGCATCCCCACTCCTCACGCTCAAAGTCGGCCCTCGGCCCTAACTTGGATGCTTTCTTTGCCTAGAAGTATACCTGTAGAGATTGTTTACTTTGAAATATATTCCTTAATGCGTAGAGACATTTTTGGTCTAATTCGTTATTACATAACCAGTGCCGGATTTACTTATTAGCAAATTAAGCAATTGCTAAGGGCTTCACGCTTTTAAATATTATTAAAATAAAAATCAAGATGGCATAGGAAAAATGTATCACTGATCTATCTACACCTTTACCATAAGCAACGACTATGAATATGGACCTAAACGATATTAGTAATAATGGAATAGTTGTAAAACACTTCTTGTTTGATGTACATGTAATGAGCCGTCGACAAATTGCGAATGATGACTATCCGCTTTGTATTTCCATCAATACATTTTGGTTGTTGAACTCCGGCGGTAGCTGCAGTCGCTCGTCGCACATTTGTGTTACGAATAAAGAAGTAAACTATATTAAACGATACCTGTTTTGTTTAAGAAACAATATTCTCACAGAAAACTAATTCAGGTAGGTGAAACGAAACAAGTAGATTAATATAATTCCTTTTTTTAAGATAAATACTTATATATTTAAAAAATAGCTGTAGGTAAGAGGTAGTTAAAGATATACTAGGTGCATAGTTCTTAGTTATTATTCTTGAATTTTATATATTTTTTCCTTTTTCTAGTAAACAACAATGGCTATTAGATCTTGAGATATCGAACATCATCGCCTTTCTGGAAGTTCAAAACGCAAATCTAAAAGAAAAATAATAAAAAATTAACTTGCAACATCAAAAACCGAAAATTTACCTAGTATTTGATGTTAGTGTAACCGGTACTGCTCGAATCAGTACTAATGATACAGTCGTTGAAGATAATAATAGGCCTAGTACTATGTGTAGTAGGAAAAACATTCAGGCACAGCCTGCTGTTGCTTCATCCATTGCATTCGAAGGGTAAAGCGGAGTAACAAGTGAATTTAACGAGTACTGCCAAGATATTGGTGAATAGCCAAATTCTCTGGAGGATTACGTTCATGAATATTGTTTTAGCCAAAGGAAATGATAAACTTCGTCACACTGAGGGGGACTTTTCTTCATCAATGCGATTGTATGAAAAAGAAAAGAAATTTTTCGGTACTGTCAGATAACTCATTTTACTTATGTGCACATGCTTACAAAGGAACAACGTGAAAAAATCAAATTTCGTTTTCCTTGCAAACTAACGATTTCGGCATCTTTTTCATCAAAGTTTACTACAGTCGGTTTCAGTGATTAGAAAAATGCAATACTATCATATGTCTAAGCTCATATCATAAAAACACTTTAACCGCACTGTTGATCCGCAAGAACAAAGGCGAATGTGCCAATACCCAGTTTGTTGATAAATGGAAATAGAGCCAAAGGATTGGCGAATAATTACAGAGCGTGTTGTTACAATTATAAAGGTTTTAGGAGAACGGTATCTTTCTTTTCGAAGGCCTGACCAAGAGATTGGAAATTATCTCCGTATGTTGGAAGTTTTGGCAAAATTGAATTCCCTTTTGGCAGAGTACATAAACGCGCATGCGAAAGGAAAGTAGACATACGTCGTACTTATCTAAAACAACGTGCAATGAATTCATTCATCTGATTGGTTTCTGTACGCTAGAAGATATTGTTTGTGAAGTGAAAGCATGCAAATATTTATGTATTTTCTTGGATTGTACTTCTGATATGTCTCAGGTAAACCAATTAACTTATCCGCTACCTTTTACCGTCTGGGTCAATTGAAAGATCTTTGAAGTTCTTTGACATAGTAGCTCACATTGCAAAGCAGCCCATATGTATTTTTTCCGGTCTGCCTATTTGTATCGTCTTCTTATTAGATAGCAGGTGGTCAGCTCGTACAGATGCAACAAATGCACTATTACAAGACTTTATAGAAATAAAGCAAGTCTTAGATGATTTTTTTAGCAGCTGCGATCTGAACGCCGAGTGCTGACAATAAACTAAAGGACTACTTTTATGTATGAAAAAGTTAGAAACAGGTATAATGATTATACTGTCAGATAAACTATTACAGAGTTTCAGAATGACGGGTAGTGCGTTGCAAGCTTTTAACCAGGACTTGCGCACTGGGTATTTTCTTTTTAAATTTTTTTATAGCTATATCAATGAAGTGAGATGTACTTCCCTGAACATGGAAGAAAAAAACCGAATAATTGACTATATGTGACGAATTAAAAAAGTATATCGAAGAGATTACACAAGAAATCGTAAATAAGACGATTTCAATTGTTCCAGTACTCTTGATCCAGATGTTAAGTATCAGATACCTTCGGAGAAGTTTAAATGCCAAGTATTTCTCGTAATAATTAATATACTGCCTTCTGACCTGTCAAATCACCAGAAAGCCTATGTAAAAGTTAATGGCAAATTTCAATTCCTTCGACAGCTACGGCCACTAATACGCGAATGGATTTTGGAAAAATCATCAAATCTTGTTAACTCTTTTCCAGAAGCTCTAGAAGAAAGTACTTAGAAGAATTTGTGCTCTTTTCCCATCTGTTGAAAACTGATTTTGCTTCAAATATTTGCACCAAACAGAAATAAGACGTTTTAGAATTAAAACTTTATCGGCTAATTATTGACATTTCTTTGGAATCTTGCTTTCTAAATGTTGAAATTACCTTGCGCATCTACTTGACGCTAATGGTGATTAATTAATTAATTCATTTGTTCATACTAATCCTAAGAAATGTAGACTCATGTCACAAATGTAAACGTTTACAATCGAACATTATAAGGTTTTAGTTAAATTATACCTATTTCATTTTATAAGATATATCCTTTTTATTATAACATAAAACTGGTTATAAACGTTATATAGAACTTTTCAAATTATACATATGTAGTGTATAGCATTAATACTAGTACACACGCTAAAGGACAAGGACCTCGTGGTAGATGTTATGCTAAGAGTCTCGCACTAACTAAATCCGATCCTGCACATAACTATTATACAAATATGCCAAGTAATGACTATTATTCAAATTAATCAATGAATTAAAATTACACATTAGGTCGTTAATACGTGGCCCCTTTCTTTGTTCTGAAAAAATGATGGTGATGTTTTGCTCGAGCACTGTGCGGCAAATATGCAAACCATCCTGGAGTGCCAAATAAAACAGTTGGAATTCCTATGAATTAGAAATCTTTCCAGTATTTTGTTGAAGACTTAAATTATTCCATAGTGAATATACATGGTGGCATTAGTTTTATGTCATTAAATTGAGGAGGTGATAGAGATTGATTGGTTAAGTAAAAAAAAAGCCTATAAGGCATTTTTCTCTTGGACCGATTTTTAAACGCCCGACCTAAGTCAGCCTAAGTGAAAGTGTTAGGACTGCTGTTATGCTACATGTTTTTAAGAAATAAATTATCTATGCTAGTGTTATCCTGAACCACATCATGCACATGAAACGATTTCACAAACAATTAGTGTTCAAAATGACCACCGTATCTGAAAGTTCGTGGTTGGTATAATTTTCGGGTTTTTGTATTCTCAGACCACAGTTCACTAAACTGCTACGTAGGTTACATATCCCCCATAATAATATGTATTTAAAATTAAATGTAATAATTATATCTTAGTTATAGCACGATACATTGTATTAAAGAATGTAATTTATTAAGTGTCAACAGAGTTCATATCAGAAATAGGAATAAGAAACGACTACTTTGTATCCCAGACGAAACTCGATATCAAGGTGAAGAAACAATGAACTTTAACCAAGCAGACTCATTTGCCATTACTTAGAATAAAGACAGTGTATGATTTATCAAGAAACAGCAGAAAGTAAGGATCTACAGTTTTCCACAGAACGATGTGAGACCAGAGGCTTCATGTTAAATGTAAGAAGTCCTAATCCCAGTCAGTCTTCGAACTTCATAACTTTAACATTGTTGGGTGTTCAAGCTACTCATTCGTAATTATTAATTATTGATTTATTAAAATATTAACTTGTAGTATTTTTCAATTGCATTTACTTTGCGTTTAATGTAAGTGTTCAAGTCTGTTGTGATAGAAAAAAAGAATATTTTGTAATTATAGAACCAAATAAATTTGGTAGTAGAGTTTCTGGAAATAAACTATTAAAAAAAAGCTCAGAAGGACTCAAAATGTATCTCGCGACAAAATAAATGATCTACATCCAATTACAATTAAGTCTCAACACTGCGTTTACGTGTATTACCTAAGCAGGCAGTGGAACACAAGTAACAAAATCAAGCAGGTGCAACAAATCAATTATCACCATTTCTTCTACCGTTAAAAATCTTGGAATCCTATTAGATTCTAATTTATCCTGGCGCGCTCAAATATCTGACGTCTGCAAAAAAACTCTTCACACACTTAAGCGACTAAAGCGTTTTATTACCACTTAGACACAAACAGATGCTAGTTCAAGCTATTATACTACCCCATTTCGATTATTGTGACTTAATCTATACAAATTTATGTTTCGACCTTCGTATGCGCTTACAGAGCGTACAGAATACATGCATTCGTTATATTTTTGATTTAAAAAATATTACGCCAGAGTTAACATTTTCTACTCTCAATTAAAATGGCTTAAGCTTAATGAAAGGCGCAAACTTCACCTAGTTATTTTTATTTATAAACTACTGATACAATAGTGGCCATCATATTTATCATCGCAGTTTTCCCTACTTTTAAGCAGAACTTACAATACCAGGCAAGTGGATGTACTATCCATTCTTATTCACCATTCTCAAATGTACCACTCTTCGTTCCTAGTCACAGGTTCGCTTCTCTGGAACTCTATTCCACAAAATATTAGGAACGCCCACTCAAAAACAAAATTCCGTGAATTATTGTATGATTATCTCATCAAAGACACCAACAGCCGTTCATGAATATGCTAAAACTCTACGGTCTACCTTGTTTCTGCCTGATGCGAATGCATTCGTGAATGTGAACATGTGTGTATGTGTGTGTGTGTGTGTTGTGTAGTATAGTTTGTTTATGCGTGTATTATACTTTGTGTACTGTGCATGTCTACCTTGTTGTTTTTCTATTTAATACAATATTGTATATAAAAATGTATCTGCAGACTATAAGTTAGATGTAAGACAGGACCGTTTGGCCTTAATCTCGCTTATCGCTTGCAGTCAAATAATTAATTTTGAAAATAATAAAGTCGGTAATAATAATAATAATAATAATAAGCATCTATACCAGGTTATCAACTATTTCAATGAAAAACTACACGTAACTTAAAGTAGGTCATCGCATGTTGCATAACCGCCGAATTGCAACAAACTCAAGGCTACGGAGCCAGAAACCCCCATACAGTCGACCACATCAGTATCAAGGAATATTATTTTTTGTTGTGATTACCTTCCAACCTTGCGTTTGTTAGAAGAAATTTTAAACCTATTTTAGTAGCAGCTGGAGTGCATCGTACTATTTCGTTTGGCAGCTAAAGTGGTATTTATTTCACCAGCTTATGTTTAGAGAATATTATAACTTGGTTAATCGACTTTAAAGGATGATATTATTGTGGGTTTGATTCGTGACCTAGCTAACATTGCAGTGGTTTTAAAACATTTTGGATACTTTTTTGTGTGTCCATTTGTAGCTTAACCATTTGCTTTAGGTCACAGGTTTATTAACAATTTTTGTTTGTCTTATCGGTCTCTACAATCCATTTAAATTAATGACAGAAAACTAATGCGACCCTATATACCCAGTGACATGGAAATTGCAACACCAAGAAGTGTTGGAAATTTTCTGACCAAACTTGGCAGATATGTTTAACTACTCAAAGGTAATAATTAATTAAAATTTCAAGAAAAACAAAAGATTAACACAGTTTTTATTAATAATGTGTCCCTCCCCTCACTTTGTTACACACTACTTCACTCTTCGTGATATCGAATTCAGTAGGTGGTCGATGTCCTGTTGGGGTATTGTGTTCCGGTCAACGTGCTCTTCATTCCGGAGAGCTTTTAGTGTATGCGGAGGATATCCTAAGTTCTTCAGTCTTCTACCCACAATGACCCATATATGTTCAGTTGGTGAAATATCGGGAGATCTTGGCGATCATGGTAAAATAATGATATAGACGTCTTCAAAACGGTTGAAGGAAGCCCTTGCTAGTGAACGGGCATCGTCGTGCTGGAAAAGTAGATCTTCGAGTTGTTGGAGATAAGGAAGGATATGGAGTTCTACAACTTCATTAACGTAGCGCTCGGCGTTTATACTGGCGCCGATGAACACCAAATAAGATCCACTTCCATGTTATAGTACCCCACTCTCATGCGGCCATCATGCATACCTAAACAGAATCGGTATTCATCACTGAATACTACCGTATGTCACGCCACATTCCATTGTAATCGCAAACTGCATCACTCTAAACATTGCTGCCGGTGTTGAGCCGTAACCGGTAACAAAGGATGTGGTCGATAGGATTGCAAGCCAAAAGCCCTGATTGGGCGATACACCTTTCGAAGGGTTACAGGACTACCTTCATTACGTAACCAGTGATCGGCAATTAATCTGGTACTAGAGAATCGGTTTCTTAAAGTAATTAGGCGTAGATGGTGGCCTTGTACGTCATTAGTTTGTCTTTGGCCACCTGTTCCTTTTTACGACATTCCTGATTCTTCCTAGTCCATAATTGATAACAACGCATAATTGTGGATTGGTTCCGGTTAAGGCGATTTGCGATTTTCCTGAACGAAAAAAAATCACTTCACGCAACCCAACAATTCGATAACACTGTTGAATTCTCTTAACTGGCGGTAATTTCCACGTTGCCGCACTATAGGCATAATCTCGCCCTCAAAACACGAAAATCAACTAAAGTTTAACAGATACAACAAAAAATTCTACCAACACTTGCAAGAAATACACCTGATAATAATGTTAAAAAGAAATGACAGAAGTGTCAGACACAAATACCAATACCACTTGATCTATTGCAACGAAATTTTAATCAATTATTAACTTAAATTCCAATTAACAATTAATAGTTTTATTTACTATCATACTCAAAGTTCATTGTATTTTTCTTATGAGTAGTAAACATATCTGCTAAGTTTGGTCAAAAAATTCTTAATTCTTCTTGGTGTTGCAATTTTCATGTCACTGAGTATATCTTTGAACGTTAATATTGTTGGGCTTATGCGGTTTTTTCTCCTTTTTGGCATCATTGCATAGGATACAGAAACACCATAAGTAGACGGTAACAAAAAAAAGACTTTTTGTGTTATTCCCTTGTGCTCGACAATAAGTACTAATTATTTCTATGTATTATTTGTTATTAATCTATAATCGTTGATAACTCTAATGTACTAAAATATATCTCAATTTGAACTATTGTTGGAAGAAAGCCACTGGCATGTACGTTTGATTGTATGATTTATTTTACATACTTACAACCCGAAATAAATTCCAGGTATAAGCGCTTTTTTACTTCAATCACCAGATGGAACTCAGAATCAGTCAGGGTATCGACAGTATCAGACCACATCAATCTTATTTGAACATTATGTAAAAACTGGTTTCGATTAATATGTGTATGCGTAATATATTTAAAAAATAAAACACGTATCGTGTATGATATACTGTTTGAATTGATTAACACCAAGTAACAAATAATAGAACACTTCAACGCCTTTATTACTCTGTTTCCGTCTCGAATTATTGAAGGTACTAATCTATAAATAAATAATAACTAATTGAAGTCCCATAGAGTTGACAATTTGAGCCATGCAGAAGGTTGCCGGCTCGGTTCTTGCCTGCAACAACTTTATGCTGTAACGATCTTATTGTTTCTTTAGGTAACGTGTTTCACGGTAGATAGAAATCACGTGAACCTAGCAATTTATGCCTCCGTGGTGGTTGTCAGTAGAAAAAATAAACTTAAAATAGCTGGAAATTACCACGTCGCTAGTGCGTAAATATAAATATCTTGAAATAAGCACCGACAAGTTCTAGTAATAAAATAACTAAAAATAGCTATAGTAAATAGTCTATAGATCTTTCCATATGACCCTGATGCTACGCTTTAAAATAAAGTAATATATAAAAAATACAACTCAAATTACCTACACCTTTTTCCATAAAATAACCATTTACTCGATCCTCCACATAGATTTAAAATTCAGTCAGGTAAAAGTATCTCAACGTTCAATAACCCATGTCATCAGTAATAAAACTGTACGTCTAAAGATAATCATAACTCAAACGAAGTATATGGCTATTAAATAATAACCACACTTAAAAACCACTATTTTCTGCAATTTAAAAATAAAACCGTTACTTTTATAAAGTATCCTAACTTAAAGTAACTACCTTTAGGCATAGAATAAAACTGGCATATTTTACGACATTAAATCGGCAAATGTTCAAGTGCTGGGGGAACTTGGCTGCCACAGACTGCTTACCCCCCTTCACAACCACTGATTGTTGGAGAAACAGGGTATATAATTGTATAACAATAGAAGGGGACCGAACTGCATCTAACAAGAAAGAACAGCGCCTATGATGAAAGACAACAAACATAGAGACAAGAAAAGATAGGAAAAAGGATGTAGATGTAGACCTAGATCAGATAGTGATAGATGCAGACTGTGCAAATTTCAGGGAAATGTGTAGGTTAGTTCAGAACAGGAAACAATGATGGTACGCGTCTAACCAGTTCCAGGACTGAAGACCTAATGATGATGATGATTTTACGACATTACTTCTTTTAATATTGTTCTTAACCGAAGTGGGACAACCCGGCGCGGTCAACCGGGAACAGCCAACTCGACGCAAGCCAACTCGACGCAAGGACAGCTCGGCGCAGAGACGACTCGGAACGGTGCGACTGACCGCGAAACCTGGTCATAATATGTTCAAATATGTGTTAAGACGAGTTAATGCACAACACTTTAAACACATAATAAATTCATTATTCGTATGTAAGTCAACTTAAAATGTATATAAAAAGCGGCTTTATTTAAAATGTAATTGTTTAAGTAGCATATCATTTGTATTTGTTGAGATCGATTAGATCTATCGTTAGTCATATTCGAATAAACGATTTATTACATAATAATCTATAGGAACACTGTGGCACGATTTAAATAAAATTAAATAAAAACCCTTAACCACAAAAAATATTTAAATTACTAAATACGTATTTCGACCACTATGTGGCCATCATCAGTAGAAAAAAAATTTAAAAAAAAAAATATATTATCTATAATATCAGAAGAGAAACCATTGTAATTCGCTATTTGTTTAATAAGAGCAAATTCCTTATTAAATCTGTTTTTATTTAAAGGGAAATTCAATAATCTATTAATTAAAAAGTTAAATGAAGCCAACTTATGTTGTATGCTATGATTAGAGGAAGACAAAATAAAGCGATTTACATTGGTTTCTTTTCTATAAATGTCAAATTCTAATTTATTCCCATTTCTAATTACTAATGTATCTAAAAAGGGTAATTGTCCAATATTCTCTAGTTCATACGTAAATTTTATGCTTTGAAATTTTGAATTCATTTCTTTAAGAAAATCATCAACATTTGATTTAGAAGTGTCAAAAACTGCAAAAATATCATCCACGTACCTTAACCATATTCTTGGGAAGTATTTGGAGTTTTCTTTTAACTCGGTTTCAAAACGAGACATAAATAAATTTGCTATGAAAGGTGATAAGCTATTTCCCATTGCTGTGCCTTCATGTTGTTCGTACAACTTGTTGTTGAATTGAAAACAGTTCTGGGACATGCAATGCGAAACAAGCTTGATATAGTCCTCAACTTTATCATCATCAATATCACTATCTATAAGAACATTCTTTAAATATGTTAAAGTATGTGGTATTGAAACACTAGGGAATAATGAAGTGACATCAAATGAAATTAAGATTTTGTTCTCTTCTAATGTGATATTTTTTACTTTATTAATAAACTCTAAAGAATTTTGTATAGACAAACTATTAAACTTTAAATTCTTAAATTCATTTGATAGCCATCGTGATAAATAGTAAGTCGGTGAGTTGATACCTGAAACTATTGGTCTCATCGATTTATTATTTTGTGAATCTTTGGTAAACAGTAAAGTTTTGGCATTTCAGGATTTGAAATTGTTAATTTTAATTTTAGTGTGGGCGAAATTAGGTTTGGACATTCTTTCAAAACAGACTGTGTTGATTTAATCATTTTATTTAAAGGAACTTCATTTTACGTTTTTGACTATTGGTCTGTAAGGACCCTCAGACAGCAAAGTCTCTACTCTATCAACATAGTCTTGTTTATCCAGAATAACCAACCTATTCCCCTTATCAGCCTTTAAATAATAACAATTCTTTTGTCGTAAATCTTTAATAATCAGATGATCTATCCTTGTTTGTTCTGAGACATTCATTGCGCAAGTGCGTAAGTTGTTCGAAAGTTGAATTTTGCACGCGTTTCTGATAAGGTTTTTTGAATTGTCATCTAATTTTGAAATGGATTTTTCAATGCCAGCAATAATGTCTTCCAAAGGAGTTTTCAAATGATCTACTCCAAATTTTAGGCCTCGATCAAGGAAAGTCAACTCTTCATTATTAAAGATTTTCGACGATTCGTTAACAACTATTGACTCTAATTGAGGTGAAGTAATTTCCAGTTTTTTAGGAGGTACATTGACATTGTGTTTCTTTAAAAGAAACTTCAACTTAGTGTTTTGACTATTAATTTTGTCTAACAATTTATGATTGTTGACTTCAAAAACAAATCTCTGGAAATTATTCCATTCCTGAAAACCGGACTCGGATAAATTGCACGTTAGTGCTAGGTGCGATTTATACGTTTCCAGTTCCAATCTACTAAGCTTACTGTACAGATATTTTATTTCCAAATTAAGCCATTTATCTTTTGCAAAATTGATTATTGTGTTACTACGTTTACAATTACTGCTGATTTTTACGTTAATGAAATTTGAAAAAACTTTGTGGGCTTTACAACTTTTTAGAAATCGAATATCTGCTTTTACAAAACTAATTTTAAGAGCTAAGCTCCGATACCTATTAAGTTCCGAAGACCGGGAAGTCATAGTTAATAATCTATAGGAACACTGTGGCACGATTTAAATAAAATTAAATAAAAACCCTTAACCACAAAAAATATTTAAATTACTAGATACGTATTTCGACCACTATGTGGCCATCATCAGCAGAAAAAAAAAGAAAAAAAAAATCACATTAGAAGAGAACGAAATCTTAATTTCATTTGATGTCAGTTCATTATTCCCTAGTGTTCCAATACCACGTACTTTAACATATTAAAGGATGTTCTTCTAGATAGTGATATTGATGATGATAAAGTTGAGGACTATATCAAGCTTGTTTCGCATTGCATGTCCCAGAACTGTTTTCAATTCAACAACAAGTTGTACGAACAACATGAAGGCACAGCAATGGGAAATAGCTTATCACCTTTCATAGCAAATTTATTTATGTCTCGTTTTGAAACCGAGTTAAAAGAAAACTTCAAATACTTCCCAAGAATATGGTTAAGGTACGTGGATGATATTTTTGCAGTTTTTGACACTTCTAAATCAAATGTTGATGATTTTCTTAAAGAAATGAATACAAAATTTCAAAGCATAAAATTTACGTATGAACTAGAGAATAATGGACAATTCCCCTTTTGAGATACATTAGTAATTAGAAATTGGAATAAATTAGAATTTGACGTTTATAGAAAAGAAACCAATGTAAATCGCTTTATTTTGTCTTCCTCTAATCATAGCATACAACATAAGTTGGCTTCATTTAACTTTTTAATTAATAGATTATTGAATTTCCCTTTAAATAAAAACAGATTTAATAAGGAATTTGCTATTATTAAACAAATAGCGAATTACAATGGTTTCTCTTCTAATATTATAGATAATATTTTTTTTTTTTTTTTTTTAATTTTTTTTCTACTGATGATGGCCACATAGTGGTCGAAATACGTATTTAGTAATTTAAATATTTTTTGTGGTTAAGGGTTTTTTATTTAATTTTATTTGATTTATTACATGCTTAAAGTGTTATGTATTAACTTATCTAATTATAATATTTATACATATAGTACTCTAGTTTCGCGCCAAGTTGTTCCTCACCGAGTTGTACTTGCGCCAAGTTGGCTAACAGCAAATTGTCCGCGTCCAGTTGGCCGCGCCGAGTTGACCTAGACCGACTCTTACTCTATCTGCAACAAACCACAGGCATGATCTATTATAAAAACCCAAAATAAAACAAACAAAAAAATGCCACTATTGAAAACACATTTTTTTCTTAAAATAATCGCTACTAAAAACAAACACAAAAGTGTCTTTATCTTACAGTCCTTTGGTTAAAACATCTGAAAATACCTTCACATTGATATTGCTAAAACAACCACAACAAATTTAAGCGCTGGTATACCCTAATCATATAAGGTATAATTCTAAATCAATGATGCCAAATTATTTTTTAGAGACTAACTAAATGTTTAGAAATAACCAACATGTTATTCTATGGAAGAAAGTTTTTTAAAAACAATCACAACTTAGCCAACAAAATAACCCTAAAGCTAAAATGACCAAAAAATCATCAACACAAAATTGCCATTAAAATAACGATATTTGTAAATAACCAAAATGAGCATTAAGTTATAATAAAATTAATTGTACTAGAAACAGTTGAACTTAAAATAATAACATCCATAAAATGATCCCTAAACAATTTTTTACTATACATTTCCATTGCTAAGCAGTTGACAACAATATTGTGATGAATAACCTCTTTGTTATTGACGAAACAGCTCGTAACAATAACGACGGTATATTTTGTTGCTAGAACAAAAAACTTAAATAACTAAACATAATCGCAATGTTAAAAACTAGTGATTTATTCTCTAAAAAATAGCACTCCTGAAAATAGTCTCATGGCAAGTCCCATCCTTACATAACCGTAAAAGACATTTACAAAATAACCGTTGTTGTTAGCAATATAACCATACCCCATGCAAAGAAATAAATATACGTTAAAACTATTAAAACTATTAAACCTGAATAAATATGGAACTGCAAATATGGAACAGTAACCTCCTTACTACTCAAAACTGCAAAGAGCATAGCTAATTTCTCAGTTAACCGCCTACCAACAACTACAACATAATCCAAAATTTCCCTATCGACATTGATCAAGTAGTTCTAACTACAAATACCCAAACCTCAGCATACACCAATAAGCAAATGAGAATAATCTTAGTCTATTCTAACTACATAGCGGTCTATTAAACAGCCTAACAGTCATTCCATACGATTCCGATACTAATGTTTAAAAATAAAACTTACAATAAACAAATCGCAAAACCGCATTTGTTTTTATGATAAACATTTAGACGTTATCAAGTAAAAGTAACCGCAATCTACGAGGGTTATTTTCAAAGTAAGAACCGTTTGCGCCCCCTATCCGCGTATATCATTTCCCGCGGTCGCTTTACCAACTAATGTGTTCTCTAGTCATTTGTCAACACTGTCAGTCAGTCTGAAGTTGTTAGCGAAAGTAAATATTGTGCAGCAACTTAATATGAGCTATGTCTATTACTAATCCCGTCGATTGCAAAGTTCACGCCGTGATTCGGTTTTAAATGCAAAAACACTCGCCGTGCCGAAATCCTTTGGCAACTCGTTGAAGTGTTTAGGAAAGGTGTAATGAATAAAGAGAATGTGCGAAAATGGTGCCGTTTATTTAATGGTGCAAGCACAACCATTCGTGATGGGGAACGTTCTGGCCGCCCAACTATGATCACGGATGCATACATTCGACAGAACAGGCGCTTCACTATCGACGAACTGGATACGAATTTTTAATACGTTTCCTGATCTGTTTTCTATGACGGTTGGATAAAAGGGTTGACGATCGACTTCTATGACGAGGGGATTCTCAAACTCATCTCCCGTTCGGAAAAAAATGCCTCGAGCGGAACGGGGATAACGTCAAAAAATAGCTAAAGGATGATGGTTATTATAGAAATAAAATTTTTGAAAAAACGTTAGTTGTGATTACGTTTAAACCAGAACGGTTCTTATCCAATTCGCTGGTTAAAAAACAGCAATTAAAATTAATCAGAAACACGTAAACTAAATCGATATTAAACCATGATCGTACTTGAAAGAAAGATGCTCCATGCATGAGGGATTGTAAAAATAACAACACCTGAGTATTTGTTACCATATGCATCAAGTTAAATTAATCAAAAATGTGTATCAGGTTCTGGTAGCTACATGACTTCTCACAAAATAATCTAATCTGGAAATAACTAATTACATATTTCTGTCATGTAGACAGAAAACCACAATGACATTAATTAATACTACTATTATTGGAATAACTCTATCTGAAAACAATCCCAGTATAAAAAATAAACTTTAAGATAATCAATTGCTTTTCCTAAAGTTATAGTTCATAAAAAGACCTCAAACATACTTCTACCGTAAAACTCTATTGTTGCAATATCCGACAATAGCTTTAGCATAAAAACACATTACTTTTACTATATGTAGTTACTACATGCAATTAATTACGTTTATGTCATGTTATAAAGTACAATTAAATCGACTAGAAAGAACGATACTCGAAACAAACCGCATGGATGTCTTATAAATATAAATTTAAAACAAAAACATCTGAATTCAAATTAACTTCCTCGTTCTCCATAAAATAGCAACATCCAAAAATTGCCACAGAATTGTTTTTTCTACATAAGCTCTATTTGCGTAACAACCGAAAAAATCTGTAACGTAGTTAAGTGTTTTATTGCTGCTAAATAACCATAGCGAATCTCTGGCATAAATTGCCATAAAAGATTCAAGAAGGAGTTGAATGTAATCACAACTTGGGATAATCGCATATTTGTTTTTAAATGATCAAATTTAAAAATAGCCACTGATTTTTCTACCGCACAAAGTACTTGCATTTATTTTACCAATGCATTGAAAATAACCACACACGCGTTATATAACTACATTACAGTAGAATTAAAATAACAAGAAGAAATCCTATTTTAAAGTGACCGAAATGTTACCTATAAAATAACTCTTTCTATAAGTAACCTCTAACTATTTTGCTAAATTATCCTACCTGTAGGCGGTTGAAAAAAGTAATACTATGAATATCTTTGACATGAGTATTGAAACAGCTATCAATACCTACAGCCCAGTAATTAGCTTTAAGTTCGATATCAATACCTACAAATAATCCCATCAAAATGCATTGCTAAAGACGAAAAATGAAATTGTTTAAAGACAAATAACCACGTGGTTATCCATAAAGTATCCACTTCTAAAAATAAAATATTTTTCCTGCTCTATGATTCTATGGTTAAATGAGAGAAAACGTTTACAAGTTAACTGTTGTTATTATAAAAATAAACACATCTTAATTAACGGTAAATGTTTATTATCGGAATAAGATTAGAATAGATAAAATAATCACAATTTAAAATTACTACATTGCTGCTATTAAAATAATTTTATATGCTCTGTCACCCTAGAAAAACTTTAAATAACAATATTAAAATAATCTCATTGCAGTACTTAGGATGATGCAGCTAAAAAACACTGACGTGTTCTGCCACACCTACTGTTGAAATATCCGCAAATAACTTTAATCCAATATAACTATACTGCACTGTTACTGTACTGTACTGTACTATAATACCCTACACACACAATTAATTACTAACAGATAAGATTAAATTAAACACAAATAACTACACCTCAAAGTAAGCTCACAACACTTAAAGAATAACCATATTTATAATCCCCCTCATGCATGTCCAGCAAATATGAAATTACAATCAGAGAAAAATAAACGCAAGTCAAAATAACGTGTTGCGTACAGTTTTGGTCTCAGATAATCTAACCAGTATTCCACAGAAAAGCTCGATGAAGTACTTCCGCTAAGAATCCTGTTTCAGTAAAATGCCGAAATCTACTGTACTAATAAAAATAGTTGCGGACTAACTCATTGGAACGAGTGGTGTAAGTATTTGAGAAGGGTCCCGGAAAGCTATCGAGTATGAAATATGTCTTAATCGGGAAGTATCTTGAGGTCACTTAATCTCACGGGGTTTTCAAAGAGTAGCCCCGGAAGGAATAACAAGAGGGTGCCAAAATTCGATATCAGAAGTGTGATTCTGGCTTAAAATTTACCTGAGAAATCATTAAGAATACTATTGCTTAAACATAAACATTAACCATAAGGACAATACTAGACCTATTTAAAACTACTAGCTGAAAGGAAGGTTTCTAAAATCAAATATTAAATGACTTGATCATTCAATCATACCTCTAGATAATTGCAAAATAATTTATTACAACAAAACTGTAACTCTACCTTCACATTCATTGCATAATACATTATTAATCAAAACAAATTAATCATAAACTGTAATAATTTAGAACAAAATTACGATGATATCGTTTCTAAAATGTAACCTAAAAAATTATATTTCTTATTCAAATTGCCTAACCATATTGGTGTGATTCACTAATGCAGAAGCTATTAAAACGAATTATAATTATAGAAAGTTCAAAGAAACGTCACAAACATTATCTTATAAAACTACTACACCCAAAAATAACCACATGATTTTTACGTATAGAAACGCTATGAATTAAGGCTATATAGTTGCAAATAACAATAACTGCATCCAAGAGTAGTCGCAGCTGCTATGTATTGTCTCAATAAACAATTAAAATGATTTTTGATACTCACAACTTTGAATAGCGTTAACTTTTCTTTAATATAACTATTTCCAACAAGAACTCTTCATATAGTCTTAAAGCTAATATAGATGGAAAATATCTTTAACACAAAGTGTTCACTCTGTTTTACCACAATAATAACAACTTAAAACAATTAACAACTATTTTCAAAGTAACCAAAAGAAATTTCTACTTCAAAACCCCAATGCTAAGGAGTTGACAATAACATGTTTTATTCTTAATTGGTGTTTATGATTTCAAATTCTTGAAAAGTATTTTACTATTATCATTGGGTTTATACCCGACTCGAATTATGTTTTTAAAGCATTGTTGGATTAAATACGAAACCATAAAATCCGAGAAAATATAAGCTTCAAATCGTACATAATTAACAATAGTAAAACAATTTTTACGAAATAAAAACCTCAAACACTAATAAAGGATAAACCATGTAGCATATAAAACAATCTATTGTACAAATTACACAGCACATATATTGGCAACACAACACAGTATCTACATCGTAAAATGTACAAACATCAATACAGAATAAAATGGCACAAGAGATGCACCGGTCTTGCTAGCCATGTGCTAGACAATTTACATACAAATTTAATATGTTTAACACTAGTTTTCTATATACACAGCTCAGCGAAAATTAAATAAATATTTTATAAAGAATAAATCGTTCTGAACGGACATACACCTTGAACAAGTTCTAGAATACTAGAATGGGTAGAATGGTTTGCGTGTTTCAGTGAGCTAAAGAACAGAATTATATTAAGCAAATTAATGGGTTCTCTGGTGAGAAACCAGAATAAGGTAGGTCCCCGAAAAAGACTAGAACTATTTCGGTACTTAGAGTGGCAGAAACCATAGGGGAGGGTATGGCATTCTAAGACACACTACTGCAATGTGGAAGGCAACGGGAAGCCACCACATTACCTTCCATGTACACAGCGTACTAAGAACGTTTTAAAAAAAATGACATCCTCCGGAGTAAAAGATTTTGGAGGGGACTACTTTGGAGGTTGTGATCATCGGCAAACTCGTTAAGAAAAAAAAAGATCCAAGAACGTCTTGCGTGTCAGGGCGTGGAATGTTGGAAGCATGAAGCAAGTAGGTAAGCTAGAGAATTTGAAAATTGAAATAGATACTATAGCATTAACTAAGTCTTTAATGATACCGGAGTTCAGTACATTGACTCTGCTGCATTGATGGTTGTAGTGGATGTGTTTTAGTGAGGCGATAACAGCTATGCGTAAATTGTGTAAATTTCTTCCGCCTAAGCGGGTCGTTCGAGCATTCCATTATGGATTCTAAGACACACTACTGCAATGTGGAAGGCAACGGGAAGCCACCACATTACCTTCCATGTACACAGCGTACTAAGAACGTTTTAAAAAAAATGACATCCTCCGGAGTAAAAGATTTTGGAGGGGACTACTTTGGAGGTTGTGATCATCGGCAAACTCGTTAAGAAAAAAAAAGATCCAAGAACGTCTTGCGTGTCAGGGCGTGGAATGTTGGAAGCATGAAGCAAGTAGGTAAGCTAGAGAATTTGAAAATTGAAATAGATACTATAGCATTAACTAAGTCTTTAATGATACCGGAGTTCAGTACATTGACTCTGCTGCATTGATGGTTGTAGTGGATGTGTTTTAGTGAGGCGATAACAGCTATGCGTAAATTGTGTAAATTTCTTCCGCCTAAGCGGGTCGTTCGGGCATTCCATTATGGATGATTAACGTTGAAGTTTTTAATATCGTTGAGGTTAGAATTTATAGAATTGTATCCACATTTGCTACCAGAATAGGCTGTTCGGTAAGTTAAAATATTAAACAAATCGCAACGTACTTATGGATTTCTTATCCTCAGATTCTGCAGGTTTCGGGTTTGATTTCATAAAAATTATGGGTAAAATTCATTGGAGAGTATCTAACCTTCTCTAGATCAATAAACATCATCACCCTTTTGTGTAGTTACGAAACATCATTAAAAAACCTACTAACAGAACGATAGCTAAATCGGGCTGTTACAATGTCCAAGAAAATTAATTCCATTATTATTTTTTTCAGTAAAGAAACAAGGACCGAACACAAAACACGTTTACCTTTAGAGAATCGTGCACGTGCTCGATGTAGGCATGTGGGTTTTCTAAGTCCTATATGTCTGTTCACTTTGCCACACAAGTGGAAGGTGGCCTCATCACACTAAACAATTTACAAAATTTCCATTTTCCATTAAGGCTTGCATACTTTCACAAAAAGAAAGTCTTTGCATTTTGTCGTTTGACTTTAATTTGAAGAAGCTAAAGTTTGTAAGGCTTAAACTTTATATGTTTACGTAAGATGTTCCAAACTGTTTTCTGTGGTATTCGAAGCTGTCTGCTATATCTAATGATAGATTTCTGTGGATTCCCTTACCTGGTCGACAACTCCATCGCTTACTAACGACCTACCAGTTGATTTCCTCTAACAAGTGCACCCATATTTTTTTTAAATTTAAGTAGTACTTGCAAATCCAGTGACTGGATTTTCATAAAATTTTGTTCGAAAATGACGTTGTACACTTGTAACTGATTGTCTGATTAAGAATATTTTTCCTTTGCTTGCGCTGTCACTTTTTTGTGTTTTGTTCTATTTTTTTTTGTCATCATATTCCTGGATGTATGTGGATCAAAATGGACAGGCTGAATTTTTGAAAACGTCCCCTTGGCAGCCACAGTACTGTTTATTAAAAAATAATATGCTACGTACATCGACGTAGTCTAACAAAAAACAAAATCAAAGAAAGAAAAGTAAGTATGATCGGGCTCAATCGGTGAGAGTACATTACCCAAATGGGATCAACGTTTCCAATATAAATTTGACAACTTAAGGGACACTTTACTAAGTTAAGCATTTAAGCTGAAGCAGTGCAGCCGACCCTAAGTCATTAAACATTGGTTTAAATGAAGTTTAACGTTCAGCTAGAAATAGAGAATTATTTAATGTAGACTTAGACTCGTAACCATGGATTTGTAACCATGGCTTCTTTCATTTGGATGACAATCACTTACGTCCCAAGGGAAGTAAGTAAACAATTAAGTCCCGCTTCTCAGCCATCCTAGTAAGTGCAACTTACGGAAGGTTGTCTCAGTGACGTAAGTGTCTTTTACGACTACGGTAGGGAAAGAATTATATTATAAGTTGATAAAGCAAATATTCAAGTCATAATTAGCTAACTACGTATAATTATACTATCCAACTGATTAAACACCTACATTGCGCGTAGATTTGCTTAATATAATGAACCTTTATTTATTATTTATTTTTAATACAACCAAAAATCAGTAGGCAATTTCTGAATTTTCTGTTACGAATTTAGTACAAATTAGATTTAGATAGCACTCACATTATATAGGAGATTCACAAAATGCAATTATTGCATATGAGCACACCAACCTATCGTTATTTTAAAAAACTGATTTATTAGCAAAAAATTGTAAGAATTAAACCCTATGTGTTATTTCTTTACAATATAAAAGATAATGTGCTGCAGCCTGAACTGTGCTTTTTATTTGCTTCGTATAAAAAATGCACACATTTGTGAATAATATAATGAGTTGTGGTGAATTACTCACATGCCGTTTTCATTTTGAAAAAGAAGCAATGAGATGTGCAATACAAACACATCTCGTAGGCAGTAAATACAAAGCAACGCAAACGATATGTTAAAGAGATTCTATACATACATTATTGAAAGTTATTAAGTATGTCATGCATGTACACTTATATACATCTGAAAATCGTTTTTAGAAACATATCATGACAGGAATCACAAGTTAAGCAATTCTGAATCAGGTTGAACGCAGATTTTGTTTTTTGGTATACAAATTCTGGGCAAACACTTTAATTTTAATCCAAGATTTGTTGGCAAGCACATCACAATCTGCTCGTTTAGGTGTTCTGGTATCGACATGATGTTTGAAGAATTGCGTTAGAACCTTTTTCTGCTCGTTTGTCCAAGCAGTTAGTAAGTGTTTATAATTACTGCTGTGATTTTGTTAGAAATCAAATCTTCTCTATTGTCTTCTTGGCACTTTTCAATATCCACATCAATTTTATGCACGACATCATTAGTGTCGTTATATTATCCAGCAACATTTTCGGAACTATTTTCTTCATCAGTATTCAAAAGTTTTTCGTCATTATTTAAACTCTATTTCGTACAATGTTTTGCCTTTATATTGTACAGTTTTACCCTACTCCAAAATTACTAGCTTTCCTATTTTGGATGTTTGATAAATGCCACCTGGCAAACGGTATACTTGTTTAGCTATGCCTAAAATGTGGCCCTTCATGTAGTCAATTGTTCAATATCGTTTTCATGCATACTAAATATTTACGATGAAGTAGTAAGATGTTTTCTTAAATTTGTTAAAGCCTCTGGACCTTTGTACCATACCAATGTGTGTGTTTTTGAACTACTTTGTATCCAACTATACTTTTTTGGCCAGAAAAGTGATTGGCAAATAAAAATAGATTACCCTTCTCAATAAATTCAGTCCTTGTCTGAAAAGGTACTTCTATATGCTTTTGCATACTAAACAAATCTGGAACTATTTTTCTCCTTTTTCCTCTTGTAACAACCATTTTGAGCTCCTGTTGCGTTTGAGTAACCGCATCTGTAAATGCATTAAATGTTTTGTTGACCCTTTTTTCTGTCAACATGTAGGTGGCTACTTTCATTCTCTGCAACTCTCCTACCCTTTTCTGTTTAATAAAACCACTCTACAAAACACTGTCTCAGTTACGAGCATAAAACTTAATGTTTTTTAACATTACGTTGCAAGCTTTTCGCCGCTTCATTTGCATTTTGTGTCAAATAGCTTTTAAATAGTTTCAGATCTGCCACTAGTAGTACGTACCAACGTTGCTTTGTTCCAAGTTTTAGTATTTAAATCGTTTCCCGCGTGATTGTGGAGTTGATGTATAGGGCAGCGTCTCCTCTCCTACCCGGTAGTCTTGTTCGTTGTTTGTGTGGGAAAAGTACTTAGTCAACTTGGTTTGTCGGGTTTTCTGTGTTGAGTTTAGTTTACCATAATAATGTCATAATTATAGTATGCCGAATTTTCTTAAAGATGCATATTCTTCTCTCAGAATGCGTTGATGTTTCTCAACGTTACTTGTAGGGAGATCGCCTTCCGCTTACGCTTTGAAATTGACGGCTATGCCTGGCAACAACTGAGCAATGCTCATCGGATGTCTCCTATTTACTAAAACGGCGGCGACTTTTCTGATGAGTTTAGATATCTTCCTTAGTTTATCGCAATGGAGTTTGTTCTTTCAGACACACAAGTGTCTTTTTTCTAGGGGGACTTAAGTATTTATAGAGCTAAAAGTGATTTTCCAGATTTAGAATCACCGCTGATGAAACATCATGACTAATAGAAAATTTAATCTCTTATTTGAATTTTGTATGATTTTCAAGTAGCCAACTACGTCATTATGGATAAACTAAGTTCTATATAAATAGAACTTTAATTTCCTATTTATTATTATTTAGCATGACAAGACTATATTAAAACTAATCAACAAATACGCACATGTTCGTGTAACTACTATTAGAACACCTAAGGTGTGGTCTAACACTTGCAATATTACGAGCACGTAAAAATCAAAATAACAATAAAGTGTGATTAATAACCTGTGTTAGATATATCTACATAAAGCAACAATTGACACGTATTTTCGTCTACGGTGGGCAAAGATCAACCACATTATCTATTTTTAGTTGCTTAATAAATACTATTTATGACGGGAATTTAACTTCTATATATAGACATAATAAATACATATAATATAGACGTTAGAAGATTTTTCTTAATATTGATTTAATCTTATTTACAAAAGTTTTGTTTAGTTAGTATTGCGCAAAGAAACGAGTATTTTGTATTGACAAATGTCAGATTAAGCAAGTATCAAACAACGGATTTGCGTCATTTGTGGGACTGATATCATTTACAACAAAAATAAAAAAATTGGTGTCTTGCGTAATTATGAAAATTACGACTCGCACAGTAAACTGTTGTTCAGTAAACCAATATATTATTACAACACTATACGGTATTTTCAAAATATTGAAATTTGCCTCCATAGATCTTTATTTAAGTATAGCAATTGTGAATTTGCACTGCAGTAAACGTATTAAAGGAATCTGTCAGTTAAATATGAACGACCCCAAACCTAACACTTTTCAAAGAGGGTTCTTACGGACCCCAGGTGTCCCTGTAGCCGTTGGGGAAGTCTATAGCAATTAAAATTAATTTAGTGATGCGTGTAGAACGTCGGGGCGGGTAGAAAGTAAAATAATGATAAACCATTTTCACTATTCATCATCATCATTAGAGAGTTCGCCAATTTCTTTGGCAAATAAATTTTGTCTAACAATGGCACAGTGTAAAGATAATATATTCAACATAGCTAGTTTTAAGTACGCCAGAAAACTTGGTCTCGTCCCACCACTGCAGTATCATCATCAGCAGCAACGGAGAATATGTACTTTTACACCTAAAAATCTTTTTCATTCATTAAATAAGGTTTAACCTTTTGTATAGGTTCTAAACAATTAGTAAATGGCAATTCTGCGGATTTCTTTTTCTTTTCTAACAAATCTCGTATAACCTGAAAGTAATGCTTTGTCTCCTGGCAGAGTAGACGAGTCAAGTTGCATATAGAAGTCAGATGTTTTTAAGTATTCGCATAAAGCATTTTTTATGTACTGACCCAATTTCAATAATTTGTACAAAATTATTTCTCAGTTGAATTCTTCTTATAATATCGAAGGACTGCTTAAGCAGCACTGTGCGTATGACCACACATACAACTGGTATAATCAGTTCTTCGCCAATAATGTGTGACTTTCAGGCCTTTGCAATTAGCAAAGAAATATTATAAGAAGCATATAGTACATAATCATATTACTCAGATAGCAATGGCTGCTTTCAAATATTTTTCTTTGACTTTTAAAAAAGCGAAATATTTCTTTCTTTGTCGCTATGAAGTTTTGTCAAATGTTAGAAGGTTCCATTCGTTCATTTGACAACGTTTCATTTCACAGAAGGCAGATAAATAAAATGCTATTTCCAGGCAACAGTATAAAGCTATAATATATTAGATGTTTAACACTATATTGTCTACATACTGTTTATTACCCGTAAAAAATCGAACACAAATAAGAAAATTATGCAAATGATTTTTTTGGCAAGATACCCTATTCATTGAAATTTTGTTTTATTTTGAAAATAGATTACCACAAAATAACGCTCGCATCAAATATTCATTTAATATATAATGATGTGAATTTAATAGTTAATAATGTTTTCAGCATTATCAGTGTGTAAATAGTTCACAAATCGCATCTTTGAGATGAATTTTCATCATTAGAAGTCAATGTTGTGACTTTTAAAGCGTAGTAATATTATAGCATTAGTAGTCTGTAAATATTTCATGAATTACATTCCTGATTCTAATTTCTATTATTAAAAACCAATATATTAAATTAAAGAAATTTATGTTGTGATGTTAGAGCTTAGTCATATTTTAGCATCATCAGTTTGTAAAAATTGCATAGATCGATTTTTATTAACAGCAAGTTTGCATTATTTGAACTATTTATTATATTAAGTTCAATTCCAATTCCAAGTTTGTTGCAATACAAGAATAAGATACATTTTTATCTACATTAGATAGTTGTACAAAATAGCTTGTTTTCATGTTATTTCATATTTAGTATAGCACACATTGCTGTTAACCACGATAAACACGGCAGAAGTTTAAATATTCTGCTATTTAAAGCCACGTGTACAGCAAGTTTGCTGTGATCTAGTTATTCTGATACAAAACCAATAAAGGTGATAACTATGGGAACATAAGCTTTTAAAAACTCTATTAAATTTTTTATTAGTTTAGTAATTTTAAATATCACACATGCTGGGAAAGTTAGTTAATTACATAAGGTAAATTGATAAATACTATCGTATTACAGTGAATAAGATGAAATATTAACTTAGACTTTTTATGCAAAGCCCAAATAATCATTTCAAATCCAGCTAGTAATTAAAAGATGGAAAATATAAGGTCTTGGACATGACTTGAACCTGTGTCTTGGTTTTGCCGGAAACATGCGTTTACCAATTACGCTTTGCATAAAAAGTCTAAGTTAATATTTCATCTTATTCACTGTAATACGATAGTATTTATCAACTTACCTTGTGTAATTAACTACCTAAAATATTTATATATTTAATACTTGGCTTATGGCTGTAATTTTGAGCATAGTTTCCTGTCTATAACTGACATAAGTCAAAAACTTGACAATGTCAGATATGATTGACAAAAATGCCAAACGTAATTGAAAGTTAGGTTTATGTATAGTTGTGTACACGATTTAGATTTGTAAATTTTCCAATTGTCGTCATCGGTCTCGGTGGCGTAATTGGTAAACGCATGGTTCCGGCAAAACCAAGATACAGGTTCAAGTCCTGTCCAAGACCTTATATTTTCCATTATTCCAAATTAAAAGCACATGAAGAGCACATAAAAAGCACATCATTCTAACTTATTCGTTTCTTCGATTACGGCACTCGAATTATGCTTTTCAACGCGGCTGTGCTCGTCTTATGGTAGCACAGCCATATGTGAAAAATATATATACAGTGCTGTGATCGAGGAAATCATTACGCCGAAATTATGTACTATTTATGTCATCTTAATTTGCACAAAAACATTTCTTAATTGTTCATCGGCTCTGCAAAATACCTACGTGCATCCATCTCGGCGCGCAGTATCTGACGCCTTTGCGACCGTTTTCAATACTTTGCGATGAGCAACAAGTTGGTATCTATATATTTTCAGAAACTACGTTTTATTACGAACATTTTGAGACCACAAGTGTCCGAGCAACAAATTATTTGACGGAGTTATTTCTTAAGTTATTGCGTGAAAGGTACTCTCAATATTCTAAAATATTTTTTTTTCATTAACCCACTTTATTTTTCGCTAATGTTTTTTCATAATCTGAGAGCACATGAAAAGCACATAATTCTGACCTATTCGTTTCTTCGATTACGGCACTCGAATTATGCTTTTCAACGCGGCTGTGCTCGTCTTATGGTAGCACAGCCATATGTGAAAAATATATATACAGTGCTGTGATCGAGGAAATCATTACGCCGAAATTATGTACTATTTATGTCATCTTAATTTGCACAAAAACATTTCTTAATTGTTCATCGGCTCTGCAAAATACCTACGTGCATCCATCTCGGCGCGCAGTATCTGACGCCTTTGCGACCGTTTTCAATACTTTGCGATGAGCAACAAATTGGTATCTATATATTTTCAGAAACTACGTTTTATTACGAACATTTTGAGACCACAAGTGTCCGAGCAACAAATTATTTGACGGAGTTATTTCTTAAGTTATTGCGTGAAAGGTACTCTCAATATTCTAAAATATTTTTTTTTCATTAACCCACTTTATTTTTCGCTAATGTATTTTCATAATCTGAGAGCACATGAAAAGCACATAATTCTGACCTATTCGTTTCTTCGATTACGGCACTCGAATTGTGTTTTTCAACGCGGCTGGGCTCGTCTTATGCTGGCACAGCTGTATGTGAAAAATAATATATACAGTGCTGTGACTGAGGAAATCATTACGCCGAAATTATGTACTATTTATGTGCTCCTAATTTGTGCAAAAACATTTCTTAATTGTTCATCGGCTCTGCAAAATACCTACGTGCATCCATCTCGTTGCGCAGTATCTGACGCCTTTGCGACCGTTTTTCAATACTTTGCGATGAGCAACCAATTCGTACCTATATATTTTCAGAAACTACGTTTTATTACGAACTTTTTGAGGTCACGCGTGTCCGAGCAACAAATTATTTGACGGAGTTATTCCTTAAGTTATAGCGTGAAAGGTACTCTCAATATTCTAAAATATTTTTTTTTCATTATCCCACTTTATTTTTCGCTAATGTTTTTTCATAATCCGAGAGCACATGAAAAGCACATAATTCTGACCTATTCGTTTCTTCGATTACGGCACTCAATTTGCATTTTTCAATATGGATGTGCCAACATTAATCTTAAGCTAGCGCAGCCATTGTTTTTAACAAATCGGCTGGAGCAACGAAATCAGGAATAGAACAACAAATTAGCAACAAATGAGCACAAAATTCCTGTACAGATCACATTCCATTGTGCTGAAGTGGCTGTGTCAGCTTAATACGCGTAAATATATATGCATAAACGGGTAGCAAGATACCGCCCGAAATCGAGAACAAATAACACATTTATAAATTCGCTGACAAACTAAGGAACGCGTTCCAACAATCCAGTATTTACGCTGAATAAGAGATTGCGTCATAAATGCACCTGGATGCAGAGAAAGGAGCTGATAATTATCACACGGTAATCGGGATAAAGTAGCTTGTTTAGGTAAAAGAAATAGGTGTTTATTATCACAAGACAACTGAGTGACGCAAGCCTCCGCCCACCCTAACATGACATAGGGAATCAATATAAGTGGATAAACTTTGAAGCTGATCGAAAACCCTTTATTTAACATTAGTTGATTAATTTGTTCAGAATAGAACTGCCGTTACCTAACTCCTATGATAGCTAGTAATGAATAATGCAGTTCTTCAGATGAAAAAAGGCCTTATAATTTTTTTATCTGAGTTTTGCCAATTATATTTACATATGCAACCGTACGCTGAAGTAATGAAAAAGAGGTATGTTTATCTAGAAATTGTCTAAAGTTTTCTTATGCAGTACTAACGAGTACATTAAGAGAAGGCTTCAGCTCTGGAATATTCTCTAGGGGAAGAGAAAATTTCACAATCATAGTATCAGAAAGAAAATCACTACAATTGAATGAACCATACCTCCATAAATCATTGTCGATTATCTGAGCTGCAGTGAGACCACGAGAAACCATATCAACAGGATTGCTCTTACCAGCGATATGGTATCATAGCTGAAAGTTAGTGCATTCTAGAATAATTTCTGCGCGGTTGGCCACAGATGTTTTCAATCAGTAAGAAGGGGTACTTAGTCAAACTAGTATTACTTATGAGTACTACTACTTGACAGCAAGTAAGGAAAATTATTAGTGATTTTGAATTCGCTAGACGAGATAGTAAAACAGCTCCTAAAAGCTCCAATCGAGGCATTGAAAGGAATCTAAGCGATGAAATTTTACTTCAGTCTTGTAAGAGATGGCAGTTCGTGATATCTCGTGTCGTATCATGTAAATAAACACATGCGGCATAACCCGTTTCACTGGCATCACAAAATCCCAAAAAACGGTGTTCACCAGAAAGGTAGAAACACACAAGGAGAAACTTTAAATAAGATAATTCAGAGGAGCCGGGCACAAACTCGATCCCACTTCAGATACCAATCGGGAGACGGTGTGTCATCCCATCCAATACGGATGCATAACTGTTGTAGGCAATACTTTATTAAAAATACTACCGAAGTCAAAAATCTTAGCCATGAAGGAAAGAACAGACGCATAGGAACATTTCTTTCGGAAACGACATCATCATCATCATCATTTTGTTTTTGACCTTACTTAAGGTCGGTTTGACGCAGCTCTAACTTCTTTTCTATTCTGTGCTAAACTAAAAAGTTCTACATACCCTTCACAACCTAAATTTCTAATAATTTGACCAATATAGCCTGGTCTAGGTCTTCCTATACTCTTCTATCTTTTTCTTATCTACCTGGCTCTACATAGATATTAGCAACCTGATGGTTGTTAAAGAACTCCAACATGCTTGCATGATTCCATTTACAAGGAAATGAAATATTAGCTGGTTATCCCTTCCAAAAAAAGGAAAAGTGTTAAATTACACGTTATGGTAAGGCTGAAGCAACGAATCGTGCCAACATGCCAGACCGCTAATTAATTGTGAGTTATGTCATGGAGACGTATATTAAGTTATATGTTATGGTAAGGCTTAAGCATCGAATCGTTGCTAACATGCCAGACCGCTAACAAATTGTGAGTTATGTCATGGTGACGTTTATTAAATTATACGTTATGGTAAGACTTAAGCAACGAATCGCTACCAACATGCCAGACCGCTAACTAATTGTGAGTTATGTCACGGTGACATTTAGTTAACTGATTTGTATTTATTTATTTTTTTTGTTTTGTTTTCGAACTTACTTAAGGTCGGTTTGACGCAGCTCTAAATTCTTTTCTATTCTGAGGTAGTCTAAAAAGGTCTACATACCCTTCACAACCTAAATCTCTAATAATTTGACTAATATAGCTTTGTCTAGGTCTTCCTACTCTATTTTTCTTTGGTAGTCTATAATCTAAGACCTTACTAAATAGTCCCTATTGTCTTAACTGGTGCCCTATCATTCTATCTCTCCTGACCTTTAATTGTTTCCACATACAGGGTTCCTCATCTATACTTCTATAAACCTCCTCATTTTTTAATCTCTCTGTCCAACTAATCTTTAACATTCTCCTATAACACCAAGTTTCAAAAGCTTTTATCTTTTTCTTATCTACCTCTTTAATTGTCTAAGTCTCACTACCATATAATAGAACGATCCATACGTACGACTTTAAAAAACTTTCTATTATCTAAACTAAGTAGGTAAAATTATCAATATTCAGTTTCTAAACTAGTCCCAAAATGTTGATACCTGCGATTTCATCCAAAAAGGTCAGGAAGTTTTCCAATTAGGATTTTTCAAATTGATGTAAAAGATCACTTATGCTGCTTGATCACTTTTCTTGGTTGAAAGTGGCCGAGAAAAAGTAATTCAATTAATTCGGTTTGGAACCGATGGGCTGCAGAAACGAAGTTGGCACCTGGAAGGACATCGTCCATAAACGTGTGGTTTAATAAAACCTGAAACGCAAGAGGATATTGTCGACCATTGTAAATCACCAATTGTTTCTATACGTGCTGAGCGATAAAGAAAGATGGCGTAAGACCATAAGTGAGAGTATTTAACTCGTATTCTTCTACATTACTATCGATTGATGGTCGTCAGAAAAGGTGTTGATATAACCTATCTTGTGAACAAATTAAGATTTGGCGACACATAATCCGTATGTCAGCACAAAGTGCTAGTTTGTGAGAACAAAACGAAAATATTATTTCAGATAACCCGCACTGCAATTTTAGGTCAGCACAAAGACGTTGGTTGAGAGAAACACCTAACAAATCGATATCCGATCCGTTAACACCACGAGCAACTTGGTACTGCTACTTGTGGATTTGTGAACGCTATGGTGAGGTAAAACAATCAGAGGGACGTTGGACAATACTCATGTGTCCCAGTAACAAATATTCCTTTAGAAACTTATTATAAATGTCTTTGGTTTCCGAAGAGTGTAGAAGTCTCCTTTCCAAATTTCATTATCCCTTATAGTCAATTTCACGATTACGACCTAATGCTTCGACATTGTCCTTAAAAGGTATTGCTACAATGTAACGATCAGTTTTGTCGTGAGAATGAGTTTCTACAAAATGAGTTTCAAAAAATTCTTTACTATATTCTCAAGCGACTCAGGCATTATGCAAAGGAAACTAGGTTTACAAGAACCATTTGACCCATTAACACACAACCAAAAATAGTATTGATTGCTAGAGGTTTACCTGGAAGATCATTAGCGTTATCGTAAAATAATACTTAGCAACAATGTCCGCTCCCAATAATATGTCTACCGGAGAGGATACATGGAAGTGGCGATCAGTCAAGGATACATTTTTAAACCTTTTATAAACTTCGACTGATAGAGAAAACTAGGAACATTTCCAGTCAATTTTGGGAAAATTGAGGCTCGAAAATTTAGTTGCTGATCAAAGTAATTCGAAATAGAAGACAATTTACAAACCCTTTAGAAATAACAGCAGTAGAGACAAGTTCGCCTACTCGATTGTAATTGCGCAGATATTAAAGATATAAACGTTGCACACAAGCAAAAGTAATTGCATTGATTTGGGATCTCTAATCAAGAATACATCTTACAGGCTGCAAGTCGCCATTGACGTCCTGAATTTTCGCTTAAAATGTTCCTACAAGCACCATAGGTGTATTGGAAACATTGCATGTGAAAACAACTTCTTGCCTATCTAAGGCGAAGGAGGTTGAAGGGAATGGTTGAATCGAGGTCTGCGCAGAAGACGCATTATGTAAAAAAGTGTGATGATATCTTGGGGAACACGTACTGCATCTCCCTTTCGAGTTAAACCCTTAGTATGATTACCTAAACATGTAAAACAACGCAACAATCTTTAATTGTAGCGTATATGTCGGCCACATTCAATTTTTGAAAGTTGTTACAAGCCTAAATCGTATGCCCTTCATCACAATAGGGGCACACATTAGGACTGTATTTAACTTGCGTATTGATCGCGGATTCCTTCGCTAAAAACAATTTATTCAAATTATACTTGTAGCTGGGTTGCATATTGATTTTGGCGGGTTTTAAGGGTTGCACATTTTCATGCAATTCAGAGGATTTACCTAGCACTATTAAAAACAAAATAGCGGAGCGCAAAGGGGTACCTTCCAATGCTTCACCCGAAGGTACTACATTGGCCAGGAAGCGAGTTTTTTTTTACCTGGAAAATTTGGAATTTTGCCAAATCCCTGCTGTTCCAAGCAAGGTAGGGATCTTTAACGTGCGTGACAATACTCACACACGGGACCTCCATTTTACCTCTCATCCAAACGAGGGTGTATTTTTGTGAAAAATGCTCGACTAACATTTTTCAAGCGGACCGTGTCGGGATTCGAACACGGGACCTTGGACGTAGTAGTCACACACATACCACTACGCCACGTAGCCGCTGCAAAGGGGTACCGTAGAACATAAGCGAGAATCAAAAACGGTTCTTGTTTTATACTCTAAAGTGAAAATGGAGGAAACCGATAAATTTTCCACATGGAGAGCGGATTTTAAAGTGGTAATGGAACTGAAATGCACATTTATAAAATGTAATAATGAACCGTTGATTAGTATTGAATGATTTTTGTATAAATAAAAATTGGTAATCTTGCCGGTCTTAAAAATTTTTGGACGTATGCTCATTCAAGACTGGTTTTAATGCTAAATCAAAAATGAGACTCGGCGCTTTCTCCTACAAATATGTTCTAAGATACAAATATTTTAAGGATTCTGAGATAGCCTGATTTTCATGCACAACACTTCGATTAGTCGTAATGAAATTACTCAATTTATCAATTGAACCATCTAACAGCAGAATTTCAAAAGACTTTAAGCACTAAACGTCAAACAAATCGTCAAAAGACGCTAAATTTAATTTTACGTGCTTTTTCGGAAATCCAATTACAAACATAATTAAACGATCTGTACTGATAACTATTATCAATACGTAAAGGTCAAGTTCATAATTGGAGGTAAATAACAATTCAAGAAGAATGAATTTGTATCAAATAATTTAAATGAAGTAACCTTGTATTAATTTTAATATAAAGTTCCTCAGAAAACAATTTTATTTTTAAACATCCGGCTCAAAGGACCAAAAAAGGAGTGCTGTTCGCAAGAATAGAAATAAAATTGGCACGATAAAAATGGGGTGAAAACCCCACTGTCTGGAAAATTAAACACTGCACCCACGCACCTGTTTTAAAGCGATATTAGATAAATGGAATGTGGATTAAATGCAAGAAAGCGAGAGATAATTATCAATATTTGAACTTTGCCATAAACCGGCACGACGGCATTGAATGGACTGTCAAATTAATACTGAATGGCAATGGTCTTTATTAGTTTGTCTTGGTCAATCGACTATAGATTGCGCGCTATGATTTGTGAGAAACTTATTAAAATAACTTTTAATCGGCAAAGGCCTTAACGACCCCAATGTTCAATTTTGACACTGTTAAAAAACAACAAATTACAAATTCAGCGATGTACAACAATAATTATTAAAAAAAACTTTTATGCCTATTAAAATCCTTGCTTTTTGCAAATATCTTATTAAATAAGCAGAATATATCTATTGCAGTACGTCGTTGAGTTATGTAATAATACAAAGTTTCCAGATTCTAATTTTAATAGTAACAATATATTAAAGATTTTTAAATTATCAAAATTTCGCACTTTTCACAATATTTTAGGAGTCTTATCAGATATCTGTAATTTCTTTTCAAATATAAATTTGGCAAGTATCTGCTCAACTTTATTTTCCCCAATTAACGGTTTCTCTGAAATAGTTACCCTTCTATATATAATTTTTGCACACTTAGTGAAATTTGTAAAGTAAAAACTATTCTGTTACAGAATACCTTTCTAACTACTTAAATTACTCGAAAGGAAATATTTATTTGTTACTTTAGGCCCTCATTGATGTATAAATACGATAACTCATACAGATCCTTGGACTCTTTGTATTATACAATAAATCTAATACTTAAAGAAGCATGTACATATTTACATTAAAAAACGGAAAATACGCAGAGAATTTAGAAAAAATCAAGAATATAACACGAGTTAAACAATAACAGGAAACAATTCTGAAACAAAAAATATGATAAAACTTATTTAACGCATAATATGTTGTTCAAAACTTTAGTAGATTACGTATGCAGTTTAAGAGTTAAGGTTTCGTTCGGGCGCGCTCAATTCGAGTCTAGTGCAGATCAAGTATATTGTGTAGTAAGATGCGTCCGGTCAAACTACAACATAATTATCCACATTCATATTCATAAAGTCTGGTAGATCAATGTGACTTTTCTTCGCTTTTCATTGAATTGGCGCTAAAATTAAACCAATACCTTGGCTCGCCGTTATACATACATCATTACACATCAGTATAAAGTATCATCATTCGCAGACATATTCTCTTCCTTACACCTCTCTTCACACAGAATTTTTCGCTGACGAATTTCAATAGGCTCTATGGCTGCTATAATTTTGTGAGGCTCTTTGTTCCTGCTGTTCCAACATAAACGAATCAAAACATAAAGGTAAATACCAAAAAAAATAATTTATCAACTGGAAAAAATGTACTGCTTTAATCATGTATTCAAGCCACTTAAGTATACAATATGAGGTGTGTGGAGCAGGTATGCAAATTGCGGTAGTTACATAAAATGTTGCATAATAATGTCGGCTATACGTATACTAAACCGAATTTACAGAGTTTTCATCAACGGGTTTAAATTAACAAAATGATAAGGTAGTGAAAAAACTATTCACCTTAACATTTTTAATTAAAAATTATTTAGTTTAAACAAGATCTGTGTGACGTTTAAGCACATTTCATTGAAATAGGAAGGCATTAATTCGGACCTTGACACCTCTGATAAACATTCCAAATCAGGTTTGGTCGAGCAGTTAGTTAGCTAAAAAGGTACACATCGACCCATGAATAAGGACAAAACTACATAGTTTTGACGTCAAATAGCTAATAAACTCTTTGGATTTATTTCATACCTCATGGTAGTTTATTTTATCCATTGTGAATTTAATTGTTTGCTTTTGCAACTTTAAATTTTTACAGTTGGTAACATGTGCTTCCAAACTATTTCCAAAGATTTTTTTAAAATTTAATTAACCTAGAAATGGCCCGCACTTCCAGATCTTTTGATTTGAGTTTATTTGACTTTTAACTATATTTTGTCTAAAATAACAGACTATTGAGGAGTGCGCAAAGCTCATTCTATTCCATAGGAGTGAAAGATACACCCACGAGGTTATAACAGAAGTTAATAGGAAGTACCTTGAAGAACTGCAAGTGAGTGGCGCATAGCATAGTTGGCAGATTGCATGAAGAATCCAAGGCAACGAGGAATTTCACATCTCATCAATAAGGACACCCAAGAATGTAGACACCAAAATCCGAAAAAATCAATTCCCAAAAAAAATTTAAATTGGACGTTCCTCGAACAGTAAAAACGAACAAGGTTTGCCGCTAAAAGCAACAATTTTCACCCATAAGAATTGCGGATGTTGTGCAATATGCCAGAAAATTAAACGAATTGCAGGGAGGGAAGGCGACATTAGTTTCTGCATAAGCTATAAGAGAGCCCAGAATTTTTATCACTTCATCAAAGTTTTGTTCTTTGTCGGTAAAATTTTTATACCTAACCTATCAATGTTTCCTTTTATCTAACCTAGGTAGTTAAGAATATTAATGTTGATAGTTTTAAGGACATTGTATATAGACTGGTCTGTAAACAATTAGAGTAAAGGTGAAAGTTAAAGTAATACATCCGATAATTATAGTTGTAGTGCGTAAGCAAGAAGCTAATTAATTTTCACCGATGTGAACAGACTGGTTTGAAATGTAACTCGAGATCAAAACGACGTTGGGTTTCTCCTAATTTAAAAGTAAACTACCTAGTTATACCAACCAGATATAAAAACACCGTGCGATACAATATAATTCAGTTTCTGTTTAGCCTACCGGTTGTTTCGTGCGTGCACATAAATCGGGTACAATCGGTACATATCCGAATAGGAGTAGCTCATATAAAAGGACTGTTCGCGTAGAAGTTATTATTTGTTGATTGTCCAGTTTAAAGAGACGATATAACAAATATGTATAAAGACTTTGGAGAAATTATTCGAAGATTTCGCAATGCTCTACGAGTAACAAAGCAGAATGTGGGCAACGCTTTTCGATAGAAGGAGAAAAATGGCTTATGTGTCAGTCATACGAGGAAGCAATACAGCACTGTACTGCTGTGTTAGCAATGCCTGAGGATCTGGATGATATTATGGAAATATAAAACTGTTGGCAAATATTCAAATGGAATAAATACTATATTGTAAGTTTTAAAGTAAAAATTTAACCACCTCAACTATTATCATAAGAAATGAATTTAGAAATTATTTTTGTATATATTAGCTTGTTTATGTTATAAAATATAACGTATACATTGGTATTGTTTATTTTTTCAAAATGTCCACGCAACTGAAATGGGTATCTAAGTTCTTATGAAAAGAATTATAACAAAGAGCGCTACATTTAATTTTAATAGAAATGAGTACAACTGCGTGTTTGAAACATACCTTTTAGTTTAAAAATTTTTTGTTCAACTTCGATGATACTACATAAACCAAGATTCTGCCACTGCTGCCGAGTAACGGAAGTATTGTATTTTTATTGTATCCTAATAATACCATTATATATAAATAAAACCAAAACGTTTGAAACCATATTTATATTTCAATTTAAATACTTAACAAGTACACTACACATAGAAATATATTTTTATTCATTAAAACTAATACACACACAAAAGTCACTTTTTCTTCCTTTTAATTGACAAATGTGTAGTATACATTTCCAAATTTTGAACACGATTTTCGTTTGATCTGAGTTTCGTATAGAGTGTAGCTTTTGGAACATTGTAGAGTGCGAGTACCACAATTAAATATCAACCAACTAGTTGGTAAGACAACCTATAGGTTAGGCGAATTTCCACCAAACTCTCACCACCATATAATAGAAGTTGGTTTTGATTTATATGGGCGGTCTTCAATCTGCCATCCAAGTTATTTGCTGTAGTGGTATGTGTGCAGATTTTACGATAACATTCTCATACTTCGATTGGAAGAAATTGTGTACTTACTGCATGGATTCGACTACACAAAGAAAATAATGTTATACTTTGTAAAAATTGTATTCAATTAGTTTATTAAACTGTAAATCGGGTAAAATAAATTATTAAACTTTTGAGTGCTTAATTTCTTTGTGTTAATACCGCTAAGTGTTTGGTTAAAGCATATGTCTTGGGTAGCGAAAATTTAGAGGTTTGAGACTTTAAAAGTGCAACTTTGTAAGGGGTGGTCCGCTTTTAAATCTGTTTGCAGGTTCGGATTCTACGTAAAATTTTAGGTTAGTTTGATGTGTCGTATGTCTAAAAAAAATGTATAAGGATGGTCAGAAAATCGCTACCGGCAAAAAATCTTAAAATTGGGGTAGCTCCCTGGGGGATGATGCAATCTCAAAAATTCCTCGAAATTAGGGTAGCTGAAAAAATTCTAATATTAATTGATACCAAACAGGATAGGGTTATCTCGAAAGATGCAATGGCTAGTCAAAGAAAACTATTTGTTAGGTTATAGAGCGAAGAGCAAAATTTAGAGGTTTGAGACTTTAAAAGTGCAACTTTGTAAAGGATAGTTCGATTTTTAATGTTTGCAGATTCGGATTCTGCGTAAAATTCTAGGTTAGTTTGATGTGTCGTATGTCTAAAAATGTATAAGGATGGTCGGAAAATCGCTACCGGCAAAAAATCTTAAAATGGGGGTAGCTCTCTGGGGGATGATGCAATCTCAAAAATTCCTAGAAATTCGGGTAGCTGAGAAAATTCTAATATTAATTGATACCAAACAAGATAGGTTTATCTCGAAAGATGAAAAATGGTTAGTCGAAGAAAACTATTTGGTCCAGATGAGTGTGGAAATGAGGGATTCTCCTCATTTCCACCTTATGGGAATTTGCATGTAAATGTGTGTGGAAATTAGGGATTTGGGAGCAAATGAGGAAGGAAAGAGTCGCTCATCCTCATTTGCTCCTTATGGGGATTTACATGTAAATGTGGGAGCAAATGAGGGATTTGGGAGCAAATAAGGCGGCAGAACGTCACTAAACCCTCTACTTTTGTAAACACTTCGCTAGCTTTTTAATGTTTTTATATAAACTACAACCTTTGGAAAATACATATTTTTGTTGAAAGTTAATTTTGTTAACGTCCGTCTGTCATAAAATTTCAAAATCTATCAAATGCAAAGCACTTGTTTGAAATATCAGAACAATAACAACCGAAACCAGTAATATAATAGTAAATCTTTCTTAAGATTTCACAGCATTCGTCCTCAACGAAAACTCACTGTATTACCAATTATTTTACAAATCTAGATCGATTGATAACGAGTGTGCTTGGCATCAACAGTTTCAACAAAAAATTTGTAAAATTGCATTAAACAATTTCTATTACATATATGTCATTTGCACGGAGATTCATCTGAAGAGGCTTATAAAGAAACGGGAACTTATTGGGCAAAGTATAACAACAATGTTCACTGAATACGCACAAGTCGACGTGCTTTATTTTCCCTGTTCTATTTTGGCAACAGGACCCTATTCACTAAAGTTCCGATCTTGTTGGCATGGTTTGCCACCATGCCAATTAACCATCTTTTTCTCAAACCATTTTTAAAAACTTAAGAAACTGAAAATTTCAAAATACACATTTTCTTTATAGATTGCTTGTTCTTCAAAATTTAAAAAAAAATACACTTTCATAAGGCAACCTTTTATAGTACATCATAATGCATCCACAAAAAGTGTCTATGGTTTTTCCACTGTGATAAAACAATCTTCAAATATTTTTTTTAAATGACGTGATTCATGTTTTTATTTAGTATATTGTAGTTTTTTAGTACAATTACAATGATATGTGACATATGCATGTTCAGTATTTGTTTCTGGTAGAAAGCTCGAGAAATCTATAAAACATCTAGTAAAGCAGCCTCAACTTTTTAATAACTACGAACAACTAAGTTTACAAAGTCTCACTAAATTCTTAGAAAATAAAAAACGAAAGCAAACGAAAGCACAACTGATTTTATTTCCGCTTATTATGAATAACCCGTTGAACTGTGCATCCTGAAATTCGATTCAATATATTCAAAATATTTTCTTGAAGCTGGTTCACATTGTCTGCAAGGTTTTTGTATAATTTGTTTTTTACTACACCCCAAAGTATATAATCAAGTGAACTCAAATCTGAACTTTTGCTGGCCATACAAATAAGGAAATGGAAACACTTTGTTAAATAATTTCTAACAGTTAGGCCATTGTGGGGTGGTGCATCATCTTGTTGCCATCAGAGACCTTGCATAATATTTAAGGGTACATCGTCGAAATAATCCTAGAGATCATTTCATAGAAAATTTAGAAACTGCTCTGACATAAAAATTCCATCAATATATAGGAACCAATAAAACGATTATTCCACATACCAACCCACACATTTACTGAAAAACTTCCATGATTTCTCACTTCACAAATTTGCAAGGGATTGTCAGTAGCCCAATAATGTTCGATATTTCTATTAAACATGCCACATGCCACAACTGGTTAATTTCGTTCAATCGTCTAGTATTGTTACCTGGTCAGAGGCTCTGACTAGTATGAATTTTGTTGAGTTTATAGTAATTCGATTTTAAAACTTTCCAAATTTTCATTTGTGATAAACAGAAGAATTTTAAAATGTTTCTCTTATTTTACTAACCTCATTTAGAATATCTTGACTATTTTGTGCTCCAACTTGATCCCCATCTTTACTGCGTGGTTTTGTAAGTGAACAATTTTCCTTCAAATTTCTGTCCAGTTGAAGAAAATATGTAAAATGAATGGGTTTGACGTCGTTCGGGATATTTTTGAAGGTATTTTTCAATGATAAGTTGACCATTTCTATTACACTGATAAAAACACATTATATCGCATTGTTCGTGCTAATCATAAAACATTTTCATGTTTAAAGAGGAAAGAAACCGCAGTTACAACAATGGTTCAGAACAAAATCCAACTGTCAAATATGCTGCAAAAGAAACAAAAAATTGTTTAATCGGCCACTGCCGCATTACGATAAACGGGGTTTGTACATTGAGATCAAAAAGAAATATTGAACGTGCATGTGTCATAAATCGTTGTAATTGTGATACAAAACAACGCCATTATACGAAATAAAAAACATGATTGACGCAATTTTAAAAAAATAATTGTAGTTCTATAGAGTCGAAATATCATAGACGCTTTTTGTGGCTAGATTATGATGTAGCGTAAAAAGGTGCCTTAGGAAAACGCAATTTATTTTTAAACATTTTAAAGAACAAATAAGCTATAAAATTAAAGTGAATTTTGAAATTTTCAGCTTTTTAAGTTTTTTGAAAATGGTTTGATATTAATAAAATCTCTTTTTAGTGCGACACCTTTTTAAAAAATGCAGAAGTGCCAAATTTGAACATAGCCTCTATCTTCTATAATAAAAGAGAACCCAATGTGAGGCTCCAAACTGAGACACTTTGTACATCGATTTACGAAGTTTAAACCACTGCTCCTCCGCATTCATCAACTGGAAAGTATTCTCCAGCAGAAGCGAGGCTCATTTCCTTCAAGCACGTATTTTGACAAATGCGTTTTCGCTGTGCGGGATGTCAGCGGGTCCGTGACGTAGTTGGTATGCGAGTAACTACTACGCCAAAAGGTCACGGATTCGAATCCCGACACGTTCCGCTTGAAAAATGTTAGTCGAGAATTTTTGATAAAAATACACCCTCGTTCAGATGAGAGTTAAAATGGAGGTCCCTGGTGTGTCGTCACGCACGTTATAAACCTTCACCTTGCTTGAAATAGCAAGGATTCTGTAAAATTGAAAATTTTCCTGGTAAAAAAAATCGCTTCCTGGCCAATATATTACCTTCGGGTGGAGCATTGGAAAATCAAATGTAGTGTGTGGGATGAGTCGCCGGAACCACTGTGGTGGACTATTCTCATACATTTGTATGGCGCATGTGCGTATATATACGTGCGTGAGTGCATGGTGTGCATGCGTGCGTGCGTATGTGTGTGCGAGATCGCGTGCGCATGTAGGTAATAAGTGTTCAAATCGTAACCGGGCATGATAAAATTAATTTTGTTACATTAAATTGAAACGCGTTTAGACATCAAGAGTCGCAAGTAAGAGATAGCTATAAAGATAAAGTAGCAAACGCCGTAACTAAATACAATGGTTTTAATAAAGATATGCAAATATTTTCGCTGATACTTAATTAAAACCTTATATTCCTTACTGTATTTACGGCTATTTGAGTTATTATGAACAATTTCGACTGCTTTCTAAATTGAAATGATTGCTTATTCAACACCCTGTAGGATTTATTAGTACATGTAATTATAATTGAAATACGACGAATTTACTCTATTTGAATATAGCATTAAATCTGTTATTTACCTTAAAGATTATAATAAGTTTAGAACATGGTTTGGTTATTATAAACACTGTTATGTTTATTTTTGCATAAATTTATTACCCTATTTTTCGCCCTTGTTCATTCATTACTCGTTCCAATAAACTCCGTTTCAATCCTTAAATTCTTCAACAACCCCCTATATAGTGTACCTGTTCAGTATAAACCCGCGTAACATAATTAATAATAAACACGCTCTCGAATAAATTCCTCAACTCAAGTCCCTTTTTTCTTTTAAAACGAAAATTTATTCAATAAATTAAATAGTCTATGCCTTGTTTTAGGTATCCCGTAATCTCTTAAATTCTTCGACAACATCCTGTTTACAATAAGTACGCTTGCTACAAATTTTTATTTTGAACTTATTTATTTCGAAACGACAAGTTTATGCTACAATTAAATAGTTTATATCCTGTTTTAGGTACCTGTTATCTAGGTAAACATAACGACCGCGTATAATGGTTTTATGTGTTGTTCCAATGTAAAGTCTTGTTGAAATAAGGTCGCGCACTATCCGATAAAACCGTGTTCTCCAATTCCAATCGCGCTTCGATAAGCTAGGATTTGCAGTTCGAATTCGTGTTACTTGAACCATTGTTGAATTTGATTCTACAGCTTGTACGTCGAAGTGTTTTCTACATTATTCATCACCGTATTTCAAAAGCAATGTTTTTTTTTGTTCGACAACAAGGTGTCTTGCGTGTATTGCTTTTTTAGCTGGAGGCCAAATGGGTTCTTTCTTTATGTAGATCAACTGCTTTTGCCTGTAGATCAACTGCTTTTGTCCGTAGACCGCTGCTGCAGATATGGTAGCAGAGTAAATGTATCCTGACGACTATCGCGTTGCTGTGCTGACTCACCCCGACGGTTTGCGAGCTAGGTATCCGGACCCCTACAGGTATGCAACTCGTTTTCTTTTGCGTGTGTCAATGGTATATTCCGTATCAACGTTTGGTGTAGTTACGTGACATTGTAGAACTATTGTTCGCTGCTGCTAAACGATATTATCGCCCTACAGGTGTGAGGTAGCATTACTAAAAATGTTGGACAGACATGCGCTTACTCTTTTATATTGATTGGTTTATTTTACAAACGGTACTATGTACGATTTAAAAGATATCTGATAAAAGCTCTCACACGTTAATTCTTTCCTACTAATTAGTTATTTTATAAAAAGTATTAGGTGAAATTTGAAAAACGCTTGACAAAAGCTCTCACATATTGATTTACTACTGATTAATTTTATTTTGTGTAAATACGAGATGCGCACTTCGTAAACTAAATTGTTCATATCACCTAATTGTTTGCTGTGAAATAATAACTAAATTTATTTTCTTTTTGCTTGTTTGTACAGAATCCTTTATTTATTTTTATGTGTTAATAGATAATCGTGGGCGATGTACTTTATTTTTTGTTTTTTGGTATGTAGGTGAATCCCCCCACTCTCCGCGGTTGATAGTTAGCCTGGTATTTACTTTTCTTTCGGCTACGTCTAGGTACGTAGCAACACTTGTTTTCAAAAGATTATGTGTTATGTACGGGTTATCTGCAAGATTATTTCTGACCGGCTTATCTGTAGACTGTACGGATGTTCCGCTAAGGAAGGGCACCTGCGACATCTCGGGAAGTACTGGCCGAACAATGTCGGGATAAGAAATTTTATGAGGAAAGTGGCCAAGAGAAATTGCTAGAAATAATTTTTAAATGTCTAGCTCCGCCGGTAGAGGGTGCAATTTACATATTAAACTAAAAAACTTATTATTATCGCTAATTCCCATAGTAAAGGTGTACCAAAAGTATAGGAATAGCGATCTTCATAAATTTCTACATAATTTTGACTCGGCACTCATTGGTCTAACTTGTCAAGTAAGGGGTGGAGGAAACGAAAAGCATTTGATTAGAAGAAAGCTTATAACTTTGGTTTCCTTCAACCGAAATTGACAAACGTGGTGTCGTTTAAAAAAGCTTTGCTTGTTCTATGGCAATTTTGGAAATAGTGCTATTTTGTTCATTAAAGCGATTACCAGAGGGCGCTGTTTCAAAAATAAACGTTTCATTTTTTCTTGAACATTTTAAATGGAATGGTTACATTTTTATCATGCAGAAAAATTATTGTTCTGTGATCAGCTGCGTGCATGCCGTATTACGCCAAAAAAAACTAAATTGAAACAAGCTGCTGCTAAATATAATGGTCAACAATATATTTGCCCCAGTGGCGTTGTGTAGTAAAATAAAATATCTTCAAAGAGTAAATCACAATGTTTGGATATCTGTTATGACCACATTTTTGGGCATATCTCCAGTTAGAAACTAGGTATCAATATGCGATTTTCGCCAATTTTTCTATTTTTAAACAGTCTTTCAGATTATTGGATACAAATGATACCGTTCCATTTAAAATGTTCTCGAAAAACTGAAAAAATTGTTCATTTTTGAAACAACGCCCTCTGGTAATCACTTTAATGAACAAAATAGCACTATTTCCAAAAATTGGCATAGAACAAACCATGCTCTTTAAAACGACACCAGGTTTGTCAATTTCGGGTGAGGAAAGCCAAAGTTATAAGCATTAAAATGCCTTTCGTTTCTCACACCTCTTACTTGACAAGTTAGACCAATGAGTGCAGAGTCAAAATTACATAGAATTGTATGAAGATCGCTATTCCTATACTTTTTGTGCACCTTCACTATGGGAATTAGTGATAGTATTCAGTTTTTAGTTTAATATATAAATTGCGCCCTCTAGCGGTAGAGCTAGACATTTGAAAACTATTTCTAGCAATTTCTCTTCGCGATTTTCTTCATAAAATTTTTTGTCCCGACATTGTACGACCAGTACTTACCGAGATATCGCCGGTGTTCATCCACAGTAGAACACTCAGTACTAATATAATGTTTTCTATAATTTTATACGAAATATAGGCAACTTTTCATACACTTCAAGCATAAGACCTTGGGTCGATGGAGTTTCGCGTTGTTTCGAACATTTTACTACCTGTTCCACTATATAAGGTTAACGTGGTTTTTCCATACTATCGATCGTAGTTGGCTCTGAGTTTTCTAATGTTAGCCATTCGAGTTATATTGCTGGTATAAATTGGTTGTAAAAGATCGTATGGATTCGTTTTTAAGAAACAGTTTTAGTTTCGATTGTGAAAAATTAGAAATATGCAATCTCCTTTAATAAGTGCTCTTAAAAGAACAATATAAACTACACGACCTGAAATCAAGGACATAAATTATTTATCTGAATGGAATAGCGTCGTACGTCTGATGTTTGGCTATGTTTAGCGATACAAGATTTCTATTTCCAGATGATAGTTAATTCTCTTCATTGAAGTATTTGAACCCGTTGGTAATGGAACATAATATCACATATGTTTGTCGTTGAAGCTTTGATGTGGACTACAAAAAATTGTCGTGACACAACCTTGAGCTAGAAGAACTTACAAGACCATGCCCTGATAAAGTTAAAACCGAAACGTCATGCTAAGTTGTAAAAATTGCTGTTTCTTCTCTACATCATTTTGATGCTTTCTCTCACAGAAAATTGGGGTTTGGATTTTCTTTACATTTTTAGGTTACTTATCGCACAACCGAAAAAGTTCCAGTGTCTAAATTGAACTTACTTCCCTCCAATCGTCAGAAATGTTACGGTGACAGCTGTTATTGGTTGAGTATTTATTAGATAATACTACAGCACTGACTGTCCTATAAATGTGTTTATAATTTTTTTTAGAGTTATCTACTGTTTAGGTGGGATATTCAAACAGAATTCTGCACCGCTGAAGCAAAAATGCATTTCCGTTTGTAGAGGGTCTTTCTTAATTGCTGTGTCTACCATTACATTTTTTTTTTGTTACTTTTAGGATATGTGGACACTAAATAAGTTTTTAGTTATTTAAATTGTTGTCTAAATGAGTATCTTTTTAGTAGATAAAGATTTAACAATAGTAGTAAGCAAGCGACTGAGATCGACCCATAATATATTTTTTAATTTTTGTTATAGGTTAAAGATTAATTTGAGGTTACTAACTGTTTTACGAAGATATTTTTTATACTGTGTAAATCCTTCGAGATATGTTTTGGGTAAATGTTATTTTCTACGCGAATTGATATTCTTTTTGTATTATGTTTTTAACTGGAGGTTTTGTAAATGTTCTTTTTGGAATCATGTTTTTTAACTATAGATTCTGTAAATGAAATTCCTTTAATGAGGTTTCCTGTCTCTTTCTTTCTGACCCACCCCACGCTACAACGTTTTAGCTTGCACAGCATTACTTGTTTAGATTCCTTTGCTTTGTGGCGGTATTCTGTGTTGGCGATTGTCTTTACTTACTTTACTTTCCTTTCTTGTCCGCACGGAATATCGCAAACAAGTTGATGCTGAAGTCGGATGAACACTCGTTACGTTGCTGTTGGAGGTTTGTACAAAACAACTTGACAGTTGACAAGAAAAATCGTGAAGTAACAGTCTAGTATATAGTATTCATATGGGGGCAATTAAACGGTGACGGGAAAAGTTTGTATTATACTAGGTTTCTATTTATTGTTAATTATTACATTTCCAGAAATGGGATTCAGAATGTCATTTATATCACTATTGGCAAACTTGAACAATCGCTGTATTATTAGATTTGTTTCAAAAGACTTTTTAAGTAATATCTAATCAGTTCAATGATAAGGAAAGCGTAGAAAGTTAGGGTTGATTTGTTTTAAGGTCAGTGTACGTGTGCTCATATTTCACGGGTTTACTGTTAATAGAGATTAAACGTAGGTTGAATGCGGAAACTTATTTAAAAAATAGGTAAAAATTATTAAAATTTGTGAAAGAATTTCCAGACACCCCAGTGATAACAGCAATACCAGGTATTGGCGGTTTCCAAGGCATTGGAAGGCCCTTCATTCTAAAGTTTCTTTGAGTTTCCCAATTAATGAGTCTTTTTGGAGTTTCTGTGCGAAAAAGTAAAGCATCAACTGACGAAAATTTGGAAATTACAAGCAAGGAAATCCTATTTGAAATAACCCTCTTCCGTATAGGAGGGAATATCTTAAGAGGATTTGTTGAGACAGACGGTTTGTCGTCCCACTAATTGTAACAACAGAAAAAGTCTTTCAAGGTAAGTGTCCATTGTAACGTAGTTTTTGTATTTCAACACTGCCAATTTTATGGCTAGATGTAAATACTATAAAAATCAACCCCTACCTCTAGTATATAATTAGCACTTTTAAGAATTTTAAATGAAATAAATTTGATGAAATTAAGTCCAAATTGTAAGAATTAATTCGAACCTTGACATTTCAAACAAGAATTCGAAATCAATATAAGTTATTGAATACAATAACCATACGCCCACCTAGGTGTAAAAATGAAAATATAATACAGTTTTGACGTCAATCAGCCAACACAGATCGGTACCTCCTTGATGTGTAATTAATTTTGTAATGCAGTTTTACGTCCCTCGTCTATTATTGTTAATAACACCTTATAATAATATTCATGAAGTACAACAATCAAATAATACAAACAAATCAGTAATTATCTTATAATATAGCAACTAATAAACATAAATAACACCTGGAGCTACCAAAATGATAATGGAATAAAAATAAGTGAGTAGGTGTGAGAACATAAACTTATGCAATTATATTCAGTTAATGCAAGTTGCACTATATTTATACAGTAACCATTCAATGTGAGCCATTGCAATAAAATCTCAACGTGCGTCAATTTAACAATCACTTCATTATATACATGGTTATCAAGATTTTTGGCATGCACAAATAGTATTGTAACACAAACAATTTAGATATCTATACCATTTGACTAGAAAATCCATAACAACACTATTATAGCGTTAGTTATTCCCAGGACCTCGAGTACATTTTTCAGTGCCCAAAATACATTGTAGCGCACTCTAAAATTAAACTGCGTAATGCTATGGAAATCATTAGGTAAGGTTTGTCGATGTTTGTGAAGAATTTCGACAATTTAAAAAGTGTTGAACTGTTTTACGAATAATATCCACGCTAGATTGCAATTTAGAAATGTATTTGCGTAGCTGTTAACATATGTTTCTCTACTAAGGCTGTTAAAGGTGTTCTAAAAATAAATTTTTCTACGACTGTTTTGGAACGAGCCTATTTTAGGTGTGTTTTTGATAGAGAAATCTACTACATTCTATACAGGTTTTTATTCCCGCACTCGTTGCTAGGCAAGTTGCTAAGCAACCAGTGCGGGAATGTTCAATTTGCACGGTTGCGCTTATATTTCTATTAATCAAATAGCCCTGCACTTGCACCTTATTTCCAATGACGGCCGAGTTTTCAAAGGTGGGCTATGAAACAAATAATAAACCAACAAATGTCAAATAAATAATTTCATACTGTGAAAGCGTTTAAAATCTTAAAGTATTTGCAAAGTCTTTAAAAAATGGCTAGTGATAGTGAAAGCGAACTAGAACCGACGCCTTCAAATATTGTGGAAGCTGCAAATGCAACTACATTAAATATATTACCGGAAATTTCCAAAAAAAAAAATGAGACTGCTTATAAATCGTTTATGGATTGGCGAAGAGATCAAAAGACAACATCTTATTCTGAAAATGTTTTAATTGCGTACTTTAATGAATTATCTAATAAGTATAAATCTCCGACATTGTGGACGCATTATTCTATGTTGAGAACAAGTCTCACCATCCATCATAATGTAGATATATCAAAGTATGGAAAATTAAGAGCGTTTCTCAAACGGAAGTCAAGCGGTTATAAATCGAAAAATCAAAAATTTTTACAACAGAGGAAATAAATAAATTTATTACTGAGGCTCCGGATCAACAGTTTCTTCTGACAAAAGTATGTAATATTAACTTAGGAGAATAATGCGTGTTTATAGCTATTTTTATATTGTTACAGACTGCATTAATTATGGGAATTATGGGTGCTTGCCGCAGACAGGAATTACATCAGATGAAGATTACTCATTTCACGGAATTGGGTTCTGCGATATTAGTTACAGTTCCCGACACGAAAACAAAAATTATACGCAGCTTTACGATAACGAGTAATTTTATGAAATCACAAAAAAATACTGGAATCTACGTCCATCAAATGTTTGCGATCGTAGTTTTTTCTTAAATTATCAGAAAGGAAAATGCACCACACAGAAAGTGGGTATCAATAAATTTGGTGCTATGGGAAAGCAAATTGCAACGTATTTAAAACTACCCAATCCGTAATTATATACTGGTCATTGCTTCCGGAGATCTTCCGCCACTATTCTTGTAGATGCTGGAGAAGATATAACATCTTTAAAAAGGCACGGTGGCTGGAAATCAACATCAGTCGCCGAAAACTATATAGCCGATTCTTTAACAAATAAGTTGAATGTAGGCAACATAATACAAATTGATAGCACATCAAATGTTCCATCAACGTCCAAAGACAAGAATTTCCAACGTCAAGAAAATTTAGTTTTTGGGAAAACACCTTCTACAATGACGTTTAATAATTGCAATGTAACCTTTAATATTGTTAATAATAATGAATCTAAAAACTAAACTTAAATCAATTTATTTACTTTTATTATGATAAATTTGTACTTTTCTTTGAATTTATGTATATTCACAAACGATAATAAACTTATGATATTAATAAAATGTATACTCCTATACATACCATGTATTTTATAATATTAACAAAAGAGGTATCACATTTAAAAAGTACGTACTACAGTCGTAGAAAAAGTATAGTGTACAACACGCATGGAATGCCCATTTCATGCTCGTTGTACAATATACTATTTCAGTTCCTGTAGACTATTTGGACTATTAAACGGTTGCTTGCAATATATATGGACGGCGTGGACTGCTCCCTCGGTGCCCATTGAAATGCCACATCCTAGCTACAAGGGATAGAATAAATTATTGACCATTTCTCTAACTGATCATGCGGCGATTTTCAAGCAGAATCTTCATAGCGTGCAACTATTTCGATTGGGCGCATACCACCTGTAGTTTTGTCGAGAACGCTTAAGCGGGCTCCAAAGAAAAATTTACACATTTCTCTATTGACGTTGCCTACTAATAAACCTCAATTTACAAGTGGATAGCATTTCTTTGAATTGACACTGACGAAGTCCATCAAAGCTGGCTGAAGAGCGTCTGTTAAACGAACGTGTTACGTCTTCTACTTCTTGAAGGCAAACCATAAGTTGATTATTTAAAGATGAATGAATATTAGGTTCATCCTCATTGTGTAAGGTATTTTTTGGATGAAGTGAAGTAAGTTTTTTGAGTGTTATTGCCAAAGATCGAACAAATATAGCTGGAAGACGAGGCAATGCGAGCGGCGCCTAAAATGTACCCTTCTACTATTTTTTTTTGTTATTATTTTTGTACAGAAAGTATCGGTGAATTGTCTCTCTCTATGTCGTACGAACTTGCTATTGGTTTGTGACTTTTGACACTAATATTAGTTTCTTATCGGGAACAGATTTAGGGCTTGTTTAACTTTCTTGGTTAATGAGCTAGTCATTAATTTCGGTAACGGAAAAGCATGTCTGGGAAAAAAGAAATAGGTTTGTCCATTGCGTTGGATTGTTATGTTTCATAACTTCGTATAACAAATGTCGGAGGACATTTGCGGCTGATGGTTTTGCGACTTTGGGGATATGTGGAAGTGTTGTACAGGTTAGTTTAACATTCTCGAGAAGCACTGAACCTAAATTCCCCTTACTACTACTGCTGGCAATATTGTTTTTAATTTCTATCAAATCGAATGATACACTATTTCCTAATGTTTGATTGAATCGGAACGATATCCTTCCTAGGTTTGGTGTTCGAACTGTTTTCAGTTTGGGTAATCGGGATGATAGGATCATATTCACGTTTGAATGGTTTTTGACAGACCGCAAATCAGTAGAATATTTATAGCATACGAAGTATTTAAATTCTATTTTGAAGTTGTGAGAATTTGAGAGGTGTGTTCTGAAAGACTGGTTCCTGTTATACATATTATTTCAACTTCTGAAAGGGAACACATCTTTGTCTAAGTGAATGTTGATTTGATACGTTTGGTTTTCGTATATTCAATTCATGGTAGGTATAAAATGGTCAAATTTGAAATTATTTTCTATCGATATTCACATTCCGATGAAATGGTTCTTTGTGATATTTTCGGCGAGCTTAGGTTTAGTTTCTGATTTTGTTGGCCCTTTCGGTGGGAATTTTTATCGGATGTTATAATAAATTTGCGTATGTGTCAATTATAATGCCATGTTAATCATTACGATTAGATAGTTCTTTACACTGTTCTTCTGAGGTTTTGATTGATTTGGTGAACTCCTTAGTTGTTATCTTTCACTGAATGTACTTTTTATACTTTTAAGTCGGTTCTTACTTCCAATATAAATAAAATCCTGAACTGACTCGGTGACTCTAAGTAACCCGATGACCCGAAGTGATCCGAAGTGACCTGGTAATCGGAAATACCCGAGAGCCAAACTGACCCCGTAACCCGAAGTGACCCGAACTGTTCTCCCAAATTCGCCATTTTTTTAATAATTTAACAGTTCTTCTAACTCTTACTGGTTTCGAGATCGCAATGGTGCCGGTGGTAAAAAACGATCTGTAGATACTTTTTGTTTCGTAATGTTTGAATAAATTTGAGGTGTTCTTGTTGATCAGGTACTAATATTCTAACTCTTATAAAAATATAAAGACATTGCAATTCAACCTAAAATTATTACGTATATGAATGAGTTAAAGGAAAAATTTAGCATTGACTGTTATAAGTGATGATCAAATAAATGTTGCCGCCCTGTGTGCTAAACTGTTAACCGTTAAACAATTTTAAAATAATTTGTATGCCCCTCGTCGTATGTATTATGTGCTTATTTGTTTACGCAGCCCTGTTATTTTACTGGATGGTATTTAAGTATTACAGCAACCGGGCACCTATGCGCACGTCAATATCAGGAACATATACTGCTAACACCTGGTCAAAACCAGCTCACCGGGTCAATATCGGGTGCATCGGGTCAATATCGGGCCACCGGCTCACCGGGTCAATGCCGGGTCGCATGCCTGACCCGGTGACCCGGCAGAAAAGTGACCCGACGTGACTCGGTAACCCGGTCTAACACTGGAAGAGCACGACAATGTCAAATAATTTTAATTTTATTGATCAGAAAGCAAAGTTTTTGATACTTTCACTTATGGATTCAGTAAATGTGTATTTTCTAATCTAATTAGTGTTAAAAGCTTACAGATCGTTTAACCTTAAACGAACTTAATATTTTCATTCATAAACGTGTATGTAAAAGGTGAGCCAGTCAAACCTGCATTTTTGAAAAAGACGGAAGAGCCGTAAAAGTGGGCGGAGCGTGTTAGCAAGGTTACCATTGTGTCACCCAAAACTAAGCATTTCAGTCGCCATGGAGCTGTGGTCTAAACAACAACGTTCATTCGCTGTGAAAGCTTTTTACCAAAGTGGTAGTTATGCAACCGCTCAGCGTCGTTTCCGGACGAATTTTCAAATTAATCAAAATACGCCAGTGCCGTCTGTTAATTCAATCAAATTGTGGTGACAAACTTTGAAGCAATTGGTGAAACGAGAAGCACAAGGGGTGGCAGTGCAAGATCAGTGCAAACTCCCGCAAATATTGACCGCGTGAGAGTTGCTGTGGAAAAAAGCCCTCGGAGATCGGCGCGTCGACAGATTGCTGCGCTTGGCATGGCAAACACTAGCGTCCGAAGAATCTTGAGATTAGATTTACACCATCACCCATACAAAATTCAGGTTGTTCATGCTATGAATGAAAACGATTTTGCAGCTCGACGGCGTTTTTGTCAAACGTTGTTGGACATGTTTGATGAAAACGAGGACCTTGTTCGCAACCTGTGGATGAGCGATGAGGCACATTTCCACTTCTCCGGTTTTGTGAATAAACAAAATTTCCGATATTGGAGTGACGAAAACCCTCAACAACTCTATCAAAAACCACTCCATTCAAGCAAGGTAAAAGTTTGGTGCGCAATGTCTTCATTGGGAATCATAGGCCCGTATTTTTTTAAAATGACAGGGAGCAAGCAGTTACTGTGAATGCAAAACGCTATTCGGAAATGTTGCATTCGTGCTTCGTTCCTCAGCTTCGTCAACATGGAATGAACAAGAAAACCTTATTCCAGCAAGACGGTGCCTCCAACGGCCTCCAACGCTTGGGGAACTCAAGAGGAGAATCCGGTTGGAAATCGAGAGAATTCCTCAGCGTATGCTCCGTGATGTGATGGGCAGTTTCAGAAATCGCCTACAAGAATGTCTCAATCGGGAAGGACACCATCTTACTGGCGTTATTTTTAAACAGTGAATGTTGTTTCTTAAATGCTCTTTAATGTACATTAAGATAGTAACAATAAAATTTTGAAATATCTATCCATTTATTTTTTACAGTCATTTCATAAATGCAGATTTGACTGGCTCACCCTGTATAAATGATATATAAATAATTAGTGTTATGTATTTTTCCGTAACATGTTTTTTTATAAATATAACGTTAGTATTTGGCTCTCCAATTTTTGTGTATGATTTATAAACAGTTGAAGTGGCATATTTTAGTTATTAGTTTTGTTTTGACTCGATAGTATCTCCCCTGATGAGACAATCTTATTCTGCTCAACAAGACCCGTGTGGGTGAATACCAGCTATCTCAGAGTGTTTTTCTACATACTGCCGTTACCCACCAATCCTTTTTATGGCACCTAAAAACAGATAAAGTGTAGCCATATCAAACGTGCAATAAATATCTAGAAGACGTAAATGTATAGAACTTTTATATTAAAATACATCTAAATGTGAACACAGTTCAAGCTACTAGCTATTGCCTAAAATTCATTCAAGATTTGCGGTTCTGTCCGTCGGCGTTCCACGAGTAACATAGAAGTTTGAACAGAGTACAACGACGACTGATTGCTTCAATATAAATAATATCGGTGCAAGGTTACACGCTAATTTTAATATAATAAAAATAAATGTACTTTCAAAGATGTATTCTTCGACGGATGAAAAATTTATGAAAATGCAGCTTTAAAAATTTGAAACCAAGAACTTTTCAATGCAGCTAATTCCGATGAGACCGATATTTTTATAAGCGAAGACAGGTAGTCGTAAAGAAGAATTTAAAGAATTTAATGATCCAAACTGCAAGTATAACTTTGTTTTTGTAACCTAAAAAGAAATTTGAGCATCATCAAGTATATTAAGCTAGAATAAGTTTTTATTTTGCATATGAGATAATTTGTCAATGGATAGTTTTTTTCAACAATTTTGAGGTCAGAACACGAAGCGTTTTGACCCTTACAAATATGTTAATTATCCAGAGAATTTTAAAGAAAATGTTGTGACTTACACATAATATATTTTGGGGCTCTCTATCTATTAGCAAGGATTCTGTGAATATTGTTTTAATACGTAAGTAGTAATAAGATAAATTTTTCTAAATTTAAGTTGTAAATTGCCTATGCATGTAGGTAAATTATTTAGATAATGTTTGTAACAGAAACATGTTTTTGAATGTATAAAGGATTGTTCATAAGTGTTTCTTGAGATTTCCTTGTTTCATTTTTGCAAAATCCACAGCATATTTGTCGCTGAGCTAGATAAAGAAGAGAAAAAGGGCACGAATTTATATTTTCCTTTAAGCAAGAATTCACTATTACCTAATATTGGTCAGAACAATTATACCAAGAATGAAAGCATTATTTTGGCTTCCAACTTTAGTGCAGGTGTTGAATGTTGTTCACTTCAAAGTGGTTTTACGAAGAAGTGTTTTTAAAAATGTGTAACAACTCGAGTAATGATTTTCGGTTAAAGGTAAATACGTAGAATTTGTGTACGTGTGGAGTGTGTGTTGTGAGGGTTTTTTGAAAATGGAAGCGCTTGGCCTTGTTGGTGTCGGAGTTTTAGGAATAGTAATAATATACCAAGACGGTCTTCAGAGAATTTTAACAGGCGTTAGAGGTGGGGAACATGTATAAAATCGGCGAGAGATTTTAAGCTCTCTTACACTTACGACTTGCTCTTTACGTCTTTTCACGAAGCTTACGATACTCAGATAATTTCGTAATGTTTTGAATGTTAGAATTTTGAACTGACGATAAATGTTTTACATAAAACAGTTTGATTTATTTACACATACTGTGTAACTATGTAATTAGTTTTGAAACAATTAAATGTTGGCGTTTAACCAGTTTTGGTTTACTACCACAAATTATGGTCCTTGTAGAAGAAATCTGATGCACAGCAGAAGTTTGGGTGTATTATCGAATGGTAGAAGATAAAGACTTACCTGATAATTTTTGAGTACCGCTTGCAATTTGGAGAAAGCAATCCAGATTTGGGGTTGTTCTTGCATGCGGCAGCCTGGGAAGAATGGTAGCAGGTTCCGCGTGTATATATGATTCTCGGGTATCTGTACCCTATCGTTGTACAATGTAAATATGTAATTGATAACTTTGTGGAGGGGAGCATGATTTTGTGTTCACTAGAAGGACAAAAAAGGGGGAGGAGAGTTTCGTTATTGAATATTTTAATTTGGGTTATTTAATGTGTGAATTTATGTATAGATTTAAGAATAATTTATAGTATATGACGTATTTGATATTATGTACGAGGTAAGAGGGTCTGTTTAAAATATTTGTGTGCAGAAATTTGCACTAAAGGTCCAAGTTTTACTATGAGCTCATATTGAAACAGAAATAGAGTCGGAAATATGTGTTGAAGCCCTATTACTTTCTGTCAATTAATACAATATATCATCATGTGTAAATATTGATCTTGGAATGTTACTGTTAAGGCAGTATTTAAAAGGGGGATGTATATAACTTTTAAATGAGGTGTTGATAGTTTATTTTTAGGAGAGTGAGAAGAGCAGCCGTAACAAATTTTTAAGCATTAGTGATATTATAGAAAGAGGTGGTAGCATTTAAATAGGCACCAGTAGGAGTGTGAGGTCGTAGGAATTATATGACGCTCAGAACGTGGGACACAGGAATGGTCGCAGCAATTAATAATCTCGAACGTGGGGCCAGTGTGGTCGTAGCAATATATATCGGCCAACCTTGGTTTTGGGCCAAATAGAACAGTGAAAATTTTTTTAAAAAAGTAATATTGAGTTTACTTGATACCTTTAACTTGTTTGTTTATTGATTTTTAATGCGACTGATTTGATTTTTAGGGCGCACTTTAAGTGTAACAAAATATATTTTAAAATAACCGAATGTGATATTGGCACAAATCAAATGAAATTGTTCACCACTTTGTCTTTGAAGTTGTAATATTAAAGTGTATTTTGGTCGAAACAAACCAAAAAACAGAAACTGGGAAGAACGCGGAGTTGGTTCCAGCCAAATTAAGTTGTTGAATACTTTCATGAGGTTAGTTTACATTTTTGTGCGAATTCGGGTGCATTTTGAATGCGACTAAACGAATACAATAATTACAAAATCCTTAGTAACCCAGTCAACAAGGTGATGAGAGTGAAGCTGGAACCAACAAATAGTTCGTTTCTAATTCTCCTATTCTTAAAATTGGACAGTTTGTCTTAAGAGTGCACTGAATTTGGGACTTTGCGCCAACTTCATTCACAAAAATGAATTCATATTGAATAAGCACTTCCGTATTTCTGACATCGCTTGTTTTTTTCAGAAGGAGTTGACTTTATTTAAACCCAACATCGAAAGAAATCACGTGCATTCCACAATTCCAACCAGCACGAATCATCTTGTTTCTTATGAAAATTTAGAATAACTGGTGGATGACGCAGTTTAACTAATTGATCTATGATTAGGGAATATTTAATATTTACAATGATTTCATCATTAATACGAACAACGTACAAGGATATCCGTTGAGTTGTGTCATCTGCAATTCATAGCTATTTCCCTTCGATTCTAAATATTTACAAGAGATTCGATAAATTTACTCTAGGAGTTGAGGCGATTGACGTCAATAATATTAATGAACTATTAATTAATTTCGAATATAAATTTTGTTACTAAGTTAAACCTTGTCTCAACATTTCTGCAATGTAAATTATAGGTTATGAGCTGTAAAATGAACATAAAGTTTTTATTTCCTTAAAATTCCTTCTATAATTAGATTACGCTATTTTTGCAAACGTACTTATGTTTGACGCATTTGTACGTTTTCGATATTTTATTATAGACATATATATTTCATTTGCCACCATTGACCCATTAATTAATATATTTTTCATTACCTTATTATGAATATGATCATCCTCGCGTTTTGTAAAAAATAAAATTATATCATTGTTCATTTTCATTGCAAATGTTTATATAAAATACACAATCACCGTCACGTTTTGGCACCAGTACGACAGTTTTTTCCGCGTTTTGAAAACACGCATATATAAAGCGCGTACCATATATTTATAAACTTATATGCAATATTAATATATACATCTATGTAATAAATAGCTTTTGTGGACACAATGAAGAGATAAAAAAACATAGCCGCGATTTCATTGCTCCTAACCTCTAAATTTAAAATGTTTACCGTACGTAGGCGTTATGTAATGACAGAGAAGCTATAACTTAGTAACGGCTACAAATTAATAATTCTGTTAAACAACTGAAACACGATCTGCTCGAATGACGTCAATGCAGAGCTTTCACTCGCGCATGGTCGACGTTAAGAAGACGCCCTAGATAATCGCACATTTCAAAACGTTCAAAAGTAACTTCAAAAAGGTTTTTTGAATTAAAAATTCGTACACTCACAAATAGGACTTCATAATAATTCATCCGATTCGCTTTCGTAGTACTGACAAGAATATAAATATGATGGTGAAGACAACCATGCACATGAACGTAAAATAAACTAACAGTAGACCAGGGCTATGCGCAACTTTTGAATGTGTACGTTGACGCTCTTCGACCAAACAACGTAAGCGCATAATGATAACGTGATTACAGCAAACTTTTTTTACAACTGAAATTAAAATTTTTATTTCCGTGCCAGTATAATTGTTATTGCTAACCACATCACCTTTAGTTTTAAAATAAACCAATTCGTACTCCTACGAGTTACGACATTTTGGATATAAATATCATCTTTTAAACAATATAGGAGTTTATCACTTCTTTCCGATCTTAGGCCTGCAGTATTTATTATTAATAATTCAATGCTAAAGTAGATACGGAAAAAATAACCAAATCAAAACTATAAACAATGACTCGAATTTTTAATAAACTATACGAATTTAGTAGAGAAAATTCAAGTAAATGTATAACAAAAAATTGAAGTTTTATTTCCATTGGAACACGCAATAATTAGAACAAAATTAAGATGTAGGTAACTTGTAAGTTCTGGGTATCTCTCTCGAAGAGCGAGTTACCATTCATCGGTTACTTTGAAGAGGAACTATTCGTTGCAAAATCTCTAGGTATCTTCCCTTAACAAACTTATATACTCTCCATTATTCAGTAGTAGTGTTAGTCAGGATATGATACGATTATCAAGGAAGCGCCGAAGTGATATGTAACCACGTACAAGAAGTTGGCACCTCAGTAAGATATGCCAGTCGTAATTTTAAAAAGAATTCTACACATGCATAATAGTGCAACGTTCGATACTCATATCTTGATAATATGACAGTCGACAGTAAAATAGACATCAACAAGAACAAGGGTGATAATAAATATGCGTTTATAACTGTTTGATTGATGAACACTATATAGGATAAAATAAAATTAAATAAAAACCCTTAACCACAAAAAATATTTAAATTACTAAATACGTATTTCGACCACTATGTGGTCATCATCAGTAGAAAACCTATAATTAAAAAAAAAAAAAAAATTAGCTGTTGTTCTGGAACACTTCAGAGGATATTCTCCTCACCACTTAGGCTGAAGTGAACCTTCCCAACCTATAATTTACTATATTGTTGCTTTAAACACTATCGAGGATATTCTCCTCACCCGCAGGCTGGTGTTCTCAACAACAAACAAGTGAATTGTGACATTATAAGTTAAATCTACTTAATTTATACTAATTCTAAATCTACTGAAGCGGAACCAATTTAATCTTGCTTTCTCATTGGTTGTTGACCAATAGGGAAAGCAAAGCAGATGACTCTATTGGCCCTTTATCGGTGTTTAAGAGGGGTCCTTTATGTTTAACAATCTTAAATGATTCATAGGCATTTAAGGAGGAAAACGTTGATACCGCTTTTAACAATTTAACATTTTCTAGTTTAACGGGGTGGCTGGTTTCAAATATATGTTTGGCGACCTGAGACCTTTCATATTTACCATATTTGAAGTGAGCAATGTGTTCTTTAAATCTTGTTGTTATATTCCTCTTGGTCTGACCAATATATTTTTGAAAACACCCTGGCCCTGCACAACTAATTTCATAAATCCCCGACTTTTGCAATTTTTCCCCCTTGTCTTTTGGATTACCTAGCAAATCTTTAATTTTATTAGTATTAGTGAAAGCAATTTTGAAATTATACTGTTTGAATATTTTATCAAGACCCTTTGTGGTTTTGTGAAACGGAAGTTTAACATATTTAACATTATCGTTAGAGGTGGTTGATTGCAAAGTCGTTGATTTACGGATGTTGATCCTATTTTTACACTTTCTAAAAATATTATCTATAATATCAGAAGAGAAACCATTGTAATTCGCTATTTGTTTAATAAGAGCAAATTCCTTATTAAATCTGTTTTTATTTAAAGGAAATTCAATAATCTATTAATTAAAAGTTAAATGAAGCCAACTTATGTTGTATGCTATAATTAGAGGAAGACAAAATAAAGCGATTTACATTGGTTTCTTTTCTATAAATGTCAAATTCTAATTTATTACCATTTCTAATTACTAATGTATCTAAAAGGGTAATTGTCCATTATTCTCTAGTTCATACGTAAATTTTATGCTTTGAAATTTTGAATTCATTTCTTTAAGAAAATCATCAACATTTGATTTAGAAGTGTCAAAAACTGCAAAAATATCATCCACGTACCTTAACCATATTCTTGGGAAGTATTTGAGTTTTCTTTTAACTCGGTTTCAAAACGAGACATAAATAAATTTGCTATGAAAGGTGATAAGCTATTTCCCATTGCTGTGCCTTCATGTTGTTCGTACAACTTGTTGTTGAATTGAAAACAGTTCTGGGACATGCAATGCGAAACAAGCTTGATATAGTCCTCAACTTTATCATCATCAATATCACTATCTATAAGAACATCCTTTAAATATGTTAAAGTACGTGGTATTGGAACACTAGGAATAATGAACTGACATCAAATGAAATTAAGATTTCGTTCTCTTCTAATGTGATATTTTTAATTTTATTAATGAACTCTAAAAGTTTTGTACAGACAAACTATTAAACTTTAAATTCTTAAATTCATTTGACAGCCATCGTGATAAATAGTAAGTCGGTGAGTTGATACCTGAAACTATTGGTCTCATCGATTTATTATTTTTGTGAATCTTTGGTAAACAGTAAAGTTTTGGCATTTCAGGATTTGAAATTATTAATTTTAATTTTAGTGTGGGCGAAATTAGGTTTGGACATTCTTTCAAAACAGACTCTGTTGATTTAATCATTTTATTTAAAGGAACTTCATTTTATGTTTTTGACTATTGGTCTGTAAGGACCCTCAGACAGCAAAGTCTCTACTCTATCAACATAGTCTTGTTTATACAGAATAACCAACCTATTCCCTTATCAGCCTTTAAATAATAACAATTCTTTTGTCGTAAATCTTTAATAATCAGATGATCTTTCCTTGTTTGTTCTGAGGCATTCCTTGCGCAAGTGCGTATGTTGTTCGAAAGTTGAATTTTGCACGCGTTTCTAATAAAGTTTTTGAATTGTCATCTAATTTTGAAATGGATTTTCAATGCCAGCAATAATGTCTTCCAAAGAGTTTTCAAATGATCTACTCCAAATTTTAGGCCTCGATCAAGGAAAGTCAACTCTTCATTATTAAAGATTTTCGACGATTCGTTAACAACTATTGACTCTAATTGAGGTGAAGTAATTTCCAGTTTTTTAGGAGGTACATTGACATTGTGTTTCTTTAAAAGAAACTTCAACTTAGTGTTTTGCCTATTAATTTTGTCTAACAATTTATGATTGTTGACTTCAAAACAAATCTCTGGAAATTATTCCATTCCTGAAAACCGGACTCGGATAAATTGCACGTTAGTGCTAGGTGCGATTTATACGTTTCCAGTTCCAATCTACTAAGCTTACTGTACAGATATTTGATTTCCAAATTAAGCCATTTATCTTTTGCAAAATTGATTATTGCGTTACTACGTTTACAATTACTGCTGATTTTTACGTTAATGAAATTTGGAAAAACTTTGTGGGCTTTACAACTTTTTAGAAATCGAATATCTGCTTTTACAAAACTAATTTTAAGAGCTAAGCTCCGATACCTATTAAGTTCCGAAGACCGGGAAGTCATAGTTAATAATCTATAGGAACACTGTGGCACGATTTAAATAAAATTAAATAAAAACCCTTAACCACAAAAAATATTTAAATTACTAAATACGTATTTCGACCACTATGTGGTCATCATCAGTAGAAAACCTATAATTAAAAAAAAATTAGCTGTTGTTCTGGAACACTTCAGAGGATATTCTCCTCACCACTTAGGCTGAAGTGAACCTTCCCAACCTATAATTTACTATATTGTTGCTTTAAAGCAACGATTATAGAAAAATAGATCAAACGTAACAGAAAAACAGAGATACAAAGCCATAAAATGGGAAAGTGCAAAGAGGTACAAACTAAGATGGAAATAGGACAGACAGACGAAGCATACAAGTTAATTAGAATCAATTTTAGGGATATAAAACCATATAGCAAAAATATAAGGGACGCGGGAGGAAACGTCATTATATAAAATGTACAGAAAGTAATTAGATGGCAAGAATTTATAGGTAATTTATATGCAGGAGAGAAATTAACAGCATTAGAACAGGAATCAGACATTGAAAATGATGACTTGGGATATCCTATACTTAGAGATAAGTTTGAATTAGCACTAAAGGGTCTGAAAAATGGTAAGGCGCCGAGTATAGACAAGGTGTAAGCAGAAACTTTAAAAGCCGTTGGACAAGCAGTAACAGAACGTCTCTTTCAACTTGTAATGAGGCAGGCGAGATATCCAAAGATATCAAACGTAACATCATAGTAACTATACCAAAAAAAGGAAACGCGGATAGATGTGAAAATTTTTGAACAATAAGGTTGAAAGCGCACGTGTCAAAAATATTAACTAGAATTGTACAAAGATGATTGGAAAAACAAGCTGAAAAAATACTAGGAAAAGACCAGTTTGAATTTAGTCGAAACAGGGGAACACCGGAGGCTATTTTTGCTCTGAGGGTGGTAATGGAGAACACCATAGAAAAAGGGGAAACGCGTATATAGGGTTTGTAGTTCGGGAAAAGGCATTCGACAATGTAAAATGGACAAAAATGTTCGAAATACTCAAAAAGATTGGAATGAGTTTTAGGAATAGACGAATAGTACATTGCTTATATAAAGAGTAAACTGCAATAATAGAATTAAAGCGGGAACGTAGAAAAGTAAATATTGGGAAAGGGGTGAGACAGGGATGTGTCCTATCCCCATTAATTTTTAGTTTGTACATGGAAGAGGTAATGAATACCGTTAAATGCAAGAAGATATTTGGAATTATTATGCAAGGATAAAAGATTGATATGCTTAGATTTGCAAATGATATAGCCGTATTAGCATCTACCAAGATAGAGTTAGAAGCTGCTCTTAATGAAATGGAAACAGTTCTAACAGAGAAATACGGTATGAAAAGTAACAAAAATAAAACTAAATTACTAGTATGCGAAGTACGGGAAAATACATTAAAAACTAGAATACAAAGAGGTAACGAGAACTTACAATATATTAAAGGATTTTTGCTAGCTAGAAAGCTAAATAACGCGAAATGGGAAGAACGTAAAAGAAATAAAACGAATATTAGCACAAGGTCGTGCTACATTTAACAAAAAAAAAGCAAGTACTATGTTCAAAGACAACAAACATGGAACAAAGAAAGGATTGCTTAAAACATATGTGCGAAGCACACCACTATACGGCTGTAAAACCTGGACAGTAAGAGAAGCAGAGAGGAAAAGATAGAAGCCTTTGAAATGTGGTGCTACAGAAGTATGATAAAGATATCATGGACAGACAAAGTTAAGAACGAAGAGGTACTAGAAATGGTAGGGAAAAAAGGAAGTAAAAATTAGAAGAGATGGGATGATAGGCCACATACTAAGGCATGAGGGAATATTGCGTATATTAAAAGCAGAGGTAGGAAAAAAGAGGGTAGATGTAGACCTAGGTTAGACTATTGCACACAGATAGTGAAAGATGTAGACTTTGGGAATTTCATGGAAATCTGCAGGCTACCTCAGAATAGAAATCAATGGAGATACGCGACCAACCAGTTCCAAGATGGAAAACCTAATGACTGTACTAAACTTGATGATTATTAAAAGCAACTGCAGTATTGGTTTTGCAATACTCTCAACTAATGCCCCCTTCACATACCACTGAATAGTGGTGAAATAGGGCATATATTTAGGTTGTGGGAATTTCAGAGAACGGTGTAGGCTAGCTCAGAATAGGAAACAATGAAGGTACGTGTCTAAGCAGTTGCAGGACTAAAGACCTAATGATCATGAAATGGTTTAATGCATTTTGCCTATGAAATTTTTGTTCTTTTAAAGTACCAAGTAAGCCCGTGTCAGCATTAAGTGTTAATAAATATTAGGTTATTTTGCGTGTTCTAATGTACGAGTATGTTACAACCATACTCCTAACTATGCAGAATGCAAATGAATAACATGCACGCATAAAACATCCCTCAATCAATAATGGACTTGTCCGAACCCCCTCGAAATACAAATAGAACCGTCCGAATCACCAATACAAAAAGCCTCAGTATAGAAGAAACTGCAAACGCTAGAGCAAATCAGTTCTTGTTGTTCTCTTTTTAGGAAATCCACCAACATTCTTACAGGAAAACAAAGAATAGTGCTAGATGAAAGTCAACAAGCTCCTCGGGCACTAAGGGTTACCCTTCAGATTATGTTATTATGAGCATCAAATCTAATAGGTTAACATAAAGTGATTTCTCGTAACACGGCTTGGACCCGTTCCACTTCCAAAGCAACGACCATCAGGACCACCTCCTAGAGCGCTATCAGAATCACCTCCTACAGCCCGTACGCCAGCGACCTACGCTATGGAAATACAACTGCAAGCACCGCCACGAGGTAACGAATTGCAACCAGCGTAACCCAAACCAGGGTTACTTTCAACTATGAACATCTTCACCCACATGACGCTAGAACCAGATCTTCGTCGTGAAACCGCAACATCCAATTCTTCAACACAGGAACGCATTATGCAACTTTAAAAACCAACGTGCTTTCAGTTCTAGTGTTAGGGACATTTGTAATTTAATTACACACACAAAAACTGTACGTGTCATGCCTTTAGTGTTGATGTATAGTAAAGTCATATAAATATTTTAACTTGTAAATAATGCTTATCCCTGTTACTACAAAGCATTAACAAGGTGACCCCAGACAAGCAGAACACCACAGTAATGTTCACTAACAAGCCTCTGTTTTTAATTTAGTAGTTATTTGTAGTAAAACTCTAGCTACTAATTAATAACGCCACGGCATAATAGTTTTTCCCAAGAGTAAGGTTTGTGATATGATTAGTAGTATCGCTCAATCAAATTTTAGTGAACTAGCAGCGGCTCAAACATTTTACAATTATACCCAAATCGAAAACAACCCAATAACTGTTTAGAAATATTTACAACCGCCTAAGCGAGACGGGATCTTTTCGTCCTGAAAGTGACAGTTGCGCTACAAAACCAATCACCGTCGATAAAGAAGAAGAGGTTTTAATTCATGTTTCGGAAAATTCAGATATGAGCACTCGTCGATTAAGCGCGGTAACAGGAATAAGTCAACCATCTATCTGAAAATTGCGATAAAAGAAAAACCCCGTTCATATCATTATACTCCTATTCAGAATGTACTGCAGGCTATAACTAGCGCCCTCAAGTATTGCCAAAATAAGCTTCAAATTCGTAATTCTCATGCGAAAAAACATAAAAAAAACAATTTTTCGAATGCATCCATCATAACCTTCAATTTTTTTTAGAAATTTCAAAATAAATTTTCAATTTGAAAACCCTGTATCTCCTAAACCAGTGACAATGGTATAATGCATGCTGTGCTTAATCGTAATATTTTGGCGTGTAGTATTTGTGCTTTAGAGATTGCCCGTTCTTAATGAATCACCCTGTATAACAATATTTACTCATAATACCGTACTGTCCCAAAAACTATTTTTTCATAGTCAGCTAAGCAACCGCTTCAAAAAAGAAGGAATACCAAGAAGGAAAATACAGGCACATAAAAATTTGCCGTATAAGATGTGTTCGAACAGTAACCGAAAGAGGACATATAAATTTCATTAAAATGAAATATTACTGCAGCGCAAAAAAGTTAATGAGAAACTATATCATACACTAAAAATTGCTGAATTCTTATAAGTAATACGCATTTGGACTAAAGTCGTTGACGTTTCGTCCATTTTCGCAAAGTGCATCATCAGGACAAGACAAGGATTAATTACTTCTGAATGTGCCGACTTCCACACCCAATTAAGCCGAAATGTGTTTTGCAGGAAAGCAATAAATGCAATAAAAGTTACTCTTGGACCACCTTCCTATTAAGTTAAAAGGTGTCTTGTGGTAAAGTAACACGTACTTTATTACAAGGCATCTTTTGACTTAATTGGATGCACGAGTCAACACCTTCAGAAGTAATTTCTCTTTGCTTGTCCTGGTAATACCCCCTACAAAAGTGATAGTTATATAATATAACACCGGCCAAACCTTGAATACGTATTATGAATCACGACACAGACGGTGGAACTCTCCGGCAATAACATGGGTTATTAGTATTCCATGAACTAGAAAGCAAGAGAATATAATTGGTGAAAAAGCATCTGCAAAAAAGCATCGTCCAGTAGGCGTGCAAGGTAGAAAGGACAACAATTGAATTTTCTCAAAAATGTATTGTCATTTACAACTTCTACCACTTATTGCCCACCCCTTAATTAATACCAAATGAATATAAACTTACGTATAATGGCTTTTAAATAAACCTGCACTACTTGGATAATTTTTAAGTTTTCCTTATTAATGTTAGGGTTTATAATTATAATACATTTTACATTGTACATACTTATTTCTATTTTGTGCAGTTTATGATTGTCTTAAATGTAGAAGTTCGTTTTTTTGCCAAAAAAGAATCCTTGAATGTAAGTTGTGGTTTCCAATTAAATGACCGTTAGCAAGTGGTCGTGTGGAAGTGTTCCTAGTAACCAAGGAAAAATATATCTCCTTCACAAAATATACATCCGAGCCTCCGTCAACTACAGATCCATCGATAGCTTCCGCTTTATGAGCTAATCTTTAAAAACATCGAGGTCTTATCTGAATACATTTCCACTACTAAAACGTGAATTTACATATTTAAGTGAAGAACAGTTTAAATTATTGAACAGAAAAGATGTATATACTTAAGACTGTTGTCTCTTTTGGAAAACCCCGCCAATTATTACACGTTGGTTGGTTACACATGTGACGCAATGTTAAAACACACAGGACATGAGCTCGAGTAGTTGACCCATAACGACCAGCTATTGTTTATAGAACAGGTTATACGGGGAGGTCTTAGCAAAGTGTGTTCAGAACGACGTGCTAACGCAAACAATAAGTATTTGCCTACACACGATCCTTCCAAACCCGATGTATATATTTTGTACTACTAGACGTCAATAAGCAGTATGGATGGGCGGCGAGTCAACCTCTACCCTATGGAAACTTCGAATGAACCTACATCAACATCGATGTCACATTAGTTCCTGATGATGCGCCAGAAGGTTATATTTTGGAGATGGATTGGGAGTATCCTGAACATATTCATGATTTAGATAAGGACGCCCGCTTCTGTCCCGAGCATATTGATCTGAAGACTGGAGAACCACCTGTATCGAAAGCCCAAAGTACTAAGTTAATGGCTACATTCTAAGAAAAGATATGTTATCCACTACAGAAATCTTAAACAAGCCTTAGTGAATGGTCCTAAATTGTCAACAATCCACCGTGTGCTGAAATTTAAACAAAACTGTTGGCGAAAATCTTACATTGACCTAAATACTGAACTTAGAAAACATGCAAGGAACGAATTTAAGAAAAACTTATTCAAGCTGATTTATAATGCTGTCTTCGCAGAAACGATGGAAACTATAAGAAAACATTGTAATGTGAAACTTGTGAGAAACTAGGAAGGCAGATGTAGTGCTTTAGCTAAAATGCCCAACCCTCTGTTCAAAAACGTTACAAACTCCGACGAAAACCTTACCACAGTAGTACTTCTCAAATGGGAAATATTTTTTATCAAACCTTTATGTATGTGCGTCCTCGATATAGCTAAATTAACTATCTACGATTTTCACTAAGGTTATATGAATGTTGCTTTTGGAGACGGATATCAAATCCTCTACACAGATACAGTTAGTCTAATTTACAAAATTATAAATCATGATCTTTATGAAATCATGAAGTGAAACTGCATTGGACATTTTGACACATCGGACTATCCTTCGACAAGATTTATGGAATTTCTCTAATCAACAAAAAAGTATTGGTGATAATAAAAGATGAAAATAATGGCCGCCTTATGACTGATTTTATTGAATTACGATCTAAGATGTATGTAGCGAAGATTTCTAAGACACGAGAAGAAGAAGAGGCTGATTTATTACGATTAATAGAAGAGAAGGGATCATATTCTGCATAACCTCACACTTCAAACTGGCATTACTAAGATGATAAAAGGAGTTAAAAAATAAGTATAAAGAATGGAGTTATATTTGGAGTTTATACCAGATGCATAGAAAACTTTGAGAAAGTATTTGTTACTCAGAACATAATTCAGTTAAATAAGCATCAAGTTCATACCATCATACAAGGTAAAATTGCCTTCAGGTGACGACAAACGCTACTTGATTTCCGGTTCATACTCAACATTACCTATTGGGTATTACTCAATCATGGACACCAATTAGACCGCAGCGATTGCTGTTAAAATATATAAAATACTTACTGTATATAAAATTGTTAATTTACTAGCTACTATGTGTAACTGCTGATGTATTTAAACATAAAGTGAATATGTAAAATTATGTAATAAATTTTATTGGATGTATTGTTATGCCTCATCATTGGTATTGAGAAATGTGAACAAATTCTCTCACGGACACAAGATATGACTAGAATGAATCTAACGCCACTTTGTGGAGATTCCTAAAGTCGGTAAAAAATTACCAGAATGGACCTTAGATTTTTTTATGAGAAAATACATGTAAAAATGGCCGATTTTGCGCTAGAACGCCTGTAGCTTATATACTCGTATAGTCGAAATGAAAACACAAACATTTTGAAATTCGTTTAGAGAATTCAAGTTCTCAGTTTATTTTACAAAGTAGCTATTTATGCACCAAGTGTGTTATTAAGATGATAACACCCGAAGGGCGACTTATCCAGCCCGAGAGCCTATGGCCCGAGAAATAGATTGAGTCGCCCGATGGGCGTTCTCATCTAGTAACACAAGTGGCGCATACAAGATTTTATATTTTACCTCATATATAAAATAAAAAATAGGTGATAGATAAGTTTTCTATTTTAGAATTTACCTCGGATTTTACTATATAACTATTAAACACACCTACATCATGTTTTCCAATGATGACAATAAACAGTTTGACGTTCCTATGTTTTGGACATTTGTCACATTTATTTAATATTAATAGTGCAAAATGGCTGATCAGGAGTTGCCAGCAATAATTGCAAAGCAAGCTCTAAAAGCAACTGAAAGTTTGATATCCATTAAATCTAAACAGAGCTATGAGAAAGCTTAATAACACATTTGGTGCCTAAATAGCTAAAAAAAAGATTTATAAATATTTTATATTTCACCTCGTTGCAATTTCGTCATAACACCTAGGATACGAGATATGTAAACATATCTATAACAACCGGGGCGTAATGGTTTCATAACGCCCGCTCATCGTGCCCTCAGAAACAAATCAATTTTTTAGCTATTTATGCACCAAGTGTGTTATTAAGCTTTCTCATAGCTCTGTTTAGATTTAATGGATATCAAACTTTCAGTTGCTTTTAGAGCTTGCTTTGCAATTATTGCTGGCAACTCTTGATCAGTCATTTTGCACTATTAATATTGAATAATTGTGACAAATGTCCAAAACATAGGAACGTCAATCTGTTTATTGTCATCATGGAAAACATGATGTAGGCGTGTTTAATAGTTATATAGTAAAATCCGAGGTAAATTCTAAAATAGAAAACTTATCTATCACCTATTTTTATTTTATATATGAGGTAAAATATAAAATCTTGTATGCGCCACTTGTGTTACTAGATGAGAACGCCCATCGGGCAACTCAATCTATTTCTCGGGCCATAGGCCCTCGGGCTGGATGAGTCGCCCTCCGGGTGTTAACATCTTAATAACACACTTGATGCATAAATAGCTATTTTGTAAAAGAAGCCGAAAACTTGAATTCTCTAAACGATTTTCAAAATGCTTGTGTTTTCATCTCGACCATACGAGTAGTTAAGCTACAGGCGTTCTACTGCAAATTCGGCCATTTTTACATGTATTTTCTCATAAAAAAATCTAAGGTCCATTCTGGTAATTTTTTTACCGACTTTAGGAATCTCCACGTATGTGGGATGAGTTTACCTACTGCGTAGATGTTTGCCGTTGCAGCAAACGGTGGATACATTGAACATTTATAATGTATTAAAAAAAAACTTTGAAACTTCCTCTTTTCATTGGTATAGCTATTGTTCATTTTGGATTAGTAATTTAATAAATACGAATTTTTAAAAATGGTGCCATCATTTAGAATAACCCTTTACGATCTTGTGGTTAGAATATATTTTCTATCCTAGATTTTTTTTCCAAATCACCACCCCTCCCAGTAAAAAATAATTATCTATGCCACTGGAATTATGAGCTCCATATACTGTTTCATTGCTAATCGCAAAAGCGAAAAAATCATACACATTTAGCATGGAATTCACTTTGCCGGCAGTCAAAAAAGTAATAAAAACTTCTCTCCATCATAAGAAACCGTCAGATTGCATCGTCGACATTTGGTTGCAAAAAATCCAAATGAACGCATGCATACATCGCTCCGTACGTTACTAGAGAACCATAAGATTAGAACCGATTCATTGTATGACAGGCAATTTGATCAACTTTGTAGTGAAACTGATGAAGATTACAATAGCTTGCTGCTGCACACACAAGTTCGTTTGCTTCCAATAGGTATTTTTCTGAATTTTTCTTCAAACTATTTTACTCAGTACTAGACTTCCTTGAAAACGGAGACAAGAAGCTGTGCGAAAACCTGATTATATCTAAAAATAATATCACTTATTTGACAGACCTGTTCAAAATGAAGTCAATTTACATCTGCAAGATGATGAGTTGAATTTAATTAAAACAAAAACGTCATAGCTGCTTTTGTTGGAAAATTTCTTTTGTTCAAATGAAATGTAAGCAGAGGTGGATACAACCACTTTCCCGCAAAATCAGCAGTATCTATCTACAAAACGGTAAGATTTACTTTCTTGCTACCAACACTTTAACGTTCTTCATGCTGATTGTACTGAGTGATTCGAGGATATTTTACACATGAATATACCGAGGTGGTTCTTACAGTCTTTCGCGTATGTCGATACTTTCGTCAAATTTAAAAGAGGAACTCTTACAACTCTTAGCTAACGAAAAAATTAAGCGTAAAAAATCAGAATTGATACCATAAGCTCTTGTTTCAAAAATCAATACCAGCTTTCTACCGTGGATTGTGGGCAAGAGTAACAGAAATTTTTAATTGCATTTCCTTCATCTTATTTCGCTGAGCGTGAGTTCAGTGCAATGACTAGTTTACTGTCTAACAAGAGAAACAGGCTGCACATCACTGAACGTGACGACTACCGACTGATGTTATCATATTTGGAACACGATATTAAGAAATTATTAATATTCCACCAGCTTCCAATACCTCATGAACTTTTTTTCTTACTGAATTTGTGTTAATTTTTAAATTTTTAAAAAACAATGTTTTATTAAATTTCTACTTTGTAATTTTTAATAGACAGGTGAACATGTCAAATAGGTATATATAATACGCAACAATATTTTAATATTTGATGTAATTAAGTATTATGGAAAAAGGGGCGTTGGAAGTAAAGGAGGCGGTGGTTCAGAAAAGTTAGGAACTTACTTCCAAATCAATCTCTCTATTGTTACTTAATATTATTAGGAGTGATAGAAGTAAAAAGAATCCAGTCAACCAAATTTTGAGTTTCGAGTTACTTAATTGAAATTTTGCCAAACGAGTATTTTAAAGAGGTGTAATAGCAAAACACTGATGGTAAGAGAATTGTAGTGGAGTGATATTCAGCAAGATAAATTTATATCAAATTTTGTTAGTGTTGATTTACAGATTGTCTTCGATTGTTGGTAGCCTATTATTTTGACATTAACGCCTAGAAGAAGAAAGTCAAAAACAGTTTCGACAAGTCAAAACATTAATCGTTTTTAGAATTGTTTAGATCTGCTTTTACCGATTACTTTATTTTATTATTTCGGCGAGTAAAGAACCTATGGGTTACACTAACTGACTTCGGGATAAGCCAATTAATTTTCCCCCAGTCTTCCTTGTTCACACTTTATGTTAAATTAATACGTAACAAAATTTTTAAAACCTATTTTTTGGATCATAGCACTACACGACTACCAAGCATGGGCATATAGTAAAAAAGAGTTTAAAAGCTTCAAAATGTAATGTTTTGGAGAGGGCTCAAAATCAAGTGGACAGATAAAGATAACCATTATTCGAAAAACAGAAGTATTTCTAAAGTAATTTAAAAAGGCGTAATATGACGGTAGATTATGTTTGAGGAATGAAGAAGCTGTTAAGGTAGAATTTGTAGAAAGAAACTAAGGAAAGGTATAAATACCAGATTAAGAAGGATGCAGTTATAGAGAGCTACGAGGCATCCAAAGAGTTAGGAAAAAATGGAAAGCAGCATCAAACCAATCTTGAGGTAAGTTGCTACGGGAGAGAGAGAGAGAGAACTTAATGTTGAAAACTAGGTGCCAAGTTTACACTGTACAATTACAAAAACACTTCTGCTTATTTTGGCATCAACAATTGTTAACAAATTTAAATTTTCTTGGGAATTTTATAGCTTAGCTTTTTGTGACGCACACATATGGCAAGATAAAAGGAAAATACAAAACAAGTTAGTCACAATCAGCGTGCAACATGATAGAAATTTTCTCAAATGGTAAAATCCAGTTAATCTCCGTACCGTTCTACTTGTAATTCGAAGGTAAGATGTTATAAAACAGATGTCTATCATTGCTTCACATGCGGGAAATAACAATCAATCAATACTTCATTGATAAAAACACATCAATAATAATTTATTATTCTTCCAAAGATTGACAAGCTTTGTTATTAACTATAATTATTTTATAAATTACCCACGAGCAAACTTAATAGCAGGCCTAATTATTCACTAGGAGAAAGTCCAGTTTTATGTTTTCCACATGCGTACTAAAAACCGAGTTGTGAACTGGATTTTGGTACTTATTCTCTTTTTTTTAAGTCACAATAAGTAGGCTTTCCTTATTAAAGTGTGTGATTGACGTCAATGTAAGTCGTATTGGCACAAATTTATCATAAATTAGTTTGAAATGAACAGTAAAGGATGTAGTGAATCACTTTCTTTTTCCATATTCATTGAATAATTATTCAAATCGCGTCCAGTTTGTGTACACATTGTGTTTACAATACCTAAACAATGCTTCAATGAAACGTATATCTATAAAGGTGTAACGTAGAATGATTATTGTTTATTTGAGGCGTAATTATTACTTTTTAAGATGTTTATTAAAAAGAGGAGTAAGTACAATTAGTATTCGTAAATGGCAATTTATGTTGGTGCAATAACTACTCCACCCCCATGCACCCCCAAACATAAAACCTTGCATTTATTTATGAATTATGGAAAACAAAGTTAAAATAATCGTAAAAAGTTGTTAACGTACAATAAAGACTCTTATATTCGAAATTCTATAAAGCACATTTTTTAGAACGTCTACGCGACACTACTTTTGAACGTGCAGATTCACACTGTTAATTAAGCAGGAAGTTAGTTCTGGACTAGCCAACTCGCTAGTCCAAGCACGCCAAAAGGTCTCTGTTGGCAAAGTAACTGAAGAACAGTGGCAAGTTACGGCTTCTATATCCCCTATCACTTACAACACGAGTGAACAATGCAAATGAATATTTGTATATAGATGCGCTTCTGTGCAAATTGCGGTTTGCGCTTCGGTGCATTCACACTGACACTGCATTCACACTTTCCATGTAGATGGAAATTGGTAACCCTCATTTCTGTTGATGTAATCGGCAATGACGTAAATAGATACTCGCAAACCCTGCGACCGCGGGGGATTTAGCCTTATCGTTTGAAATGTCTGCATAAACCTAATTCCTATTTAAAAAATTACCAGAAATCCTATTCCAACTGAACAATAAAGCAAAAAATGTTTTTGCTATATTAAAGTGTACCCATGCGAATTTGCGCCCACATAGTTTATTTCGTCATCTTCGTCCCAAGTTGATGAAATAGTCTACAGCTTTTACTGTTGTTAATGGAAATTCAGATCCAACCGTTAAATGTAAAGGTATAGTCATTTATTACTATTTTTCCTTTTAAAACAACTACCAGCAGTGTTATGTACCTTATCTGCTACCTCTGCTGTTGTATTGTCGGAGGCTTGCACGGTCAGAGTCATTATAAACTAAGGTTGACGTTTCGCCCACTTTTGTAAGGGGCTTCATCGGGACAAGAAAAGAAAATAAGTAATAAAATAAAAAATAATAATAAAGATAAGAATGATAATATTAAGTAGACTAGTTAAAGTAGAGTTACTCCTGAACTAGCAGACTCACTAGCCCATTTAAAGTCAAAGGTTGTCTTGTGGCGAAGTAACTAGTGAAAGTAGCGAAAGTGGTAGTTTATATAGGGCGAGAACTTGATGCAGAGTGATCACGAATAGAGAGGAGTGTCGTAGCGGATCAGTGAACGTCACGGTTCCGCTGTTGTGAACATAGGCTTGTTTTCCAAATGGGGGAAAGATAGTGGCCATTCTTTGTTTAGATTATTAGAATTTTTATTGATTTCTAAAGATTCTCTAATTTTTCTATTGTAGAAAAATTGAATTCTGGCAATTAGTTTTGTCTTGTCAAAGTTAATGGTATGGCCTGTTTCATGTTGGTGTTCGCCACCGCTGAGCGAATATACTGGCTTGTTCTTAAGCATTGCTTATGCTCGTTTAGTCTAGTCTGTACTGACTGTCCTGTTTCTCCTATGTATTCTAAACCGCAACTGCAGGGTATACTATATACACCTGGGGCTTTTAAGACTATTTTCGGAATCTTTTGGGGTTGGTAATATTTGCTAAATTTTATTAGTGGGTTTACAGATCGTCTTGATGTTGTGTTTACGTAGAATTTTGCCAATTCGGTCTGTTACTCTGTGTATATATAGAAGAATTGCTAAAAATCGTGTATCGGGATTACAGTGTGGTTTGGGGGTTTGTGTTGGACGCAGATGCCGATGTATTACTCTGCCGATATCTGAGTTGCGATAGCCGTTTTTTATAAGACTAGTTTTAAGATGGGTCAGTTCGTTAGATAAGTGTTCTGGTTGTGAAATCTAAATTCCACGGTGGACTAGAGAGTTGATTACCGACGATTTTTGTGACGGATGATGATGTGACGACGCATGTAGGTATCTGTATGTGTGTATGGGTTTTCGATATACGGAATGACCTAGTCGTCCGTTGGGTTGGCGCTCCACCAGAACGTCAAGGAATGACAGAGTTCTGTTTTTTTTTTCAATTTCTATAGTGAACTTAATATCTTTATGTTGATTGTTTATGTGATCTAGAAAATTGTTGAGCGTTTGGTGCCCATGGGGCCAAATTACAAAAGTGTCATCTACATAACGGAGCCAAGTTTTTGGTTTAGGGTCTGTGGATTCTAGAGCCACGGATTCCAAAGACTCCAAAAATATATTGGCTACAATAGAGGATAGAGGTGAGCCCATTGGTGTGCCAGAAGTTTGTTTATAAAATTGTCCGTCGAAGACAAAATAGGTAGAAGTAAGCATTTTTCAATGAGCGTGGCCAGGTACTCAAATTCGTTTTCTTGAGGTAGGAGTAACGGGGCTTATTTCCAAATTTTACTTTACACCACAGGTCAAATACGAGCTCATAGTAAACCTTCTTTTATCTAAGTGCTGACTACGGCACTGAAATTACCAAAAACCCTTTTATCTTTTACAAAAAGTTAAAGTGTTACTTTCGTGAGATACCATAAAAATATTACATAAATAAATATTATATTTAGTCTTTTCTAAGTAAATCATCCATTAAAATGTCCTTACAATATAATAAATACACAAAAATCACCAAATTGTCACCCACAAAATCACAAAAAAACAACAGGTTTATAAAATAGAGTTATCTGGATTTTTGTGTCACCAGCTCTCTACATGGAAATCATCTTCAACGTGATCCTCTCTCTCGACTGCACGTTCAAATACTGGTTCTCTACATGTACACCATCTCCAACGTGATCCTCCCTCTCGACTGCAAGTTCAAATACTATCTCTAGGTGGCCTCTCACCATCAGTAACAAACCGCTTCTAATCAGATTCCTCCACACAAATGTACGGTACTCCCATGCTCCCGTACACCTGCTACTGGTCCATCCATACACTCGATCGGTACTCAGAGTACACACACCGCCTCCAACAACAAGTACTAAAATAGTACTTACTTGATTTTAAATTTCGATTCTTTACTGCATTGTCAAATTATTTAAGCACCCACTTGTGCTAATTAAACTTTTTATAATTTCAGAACTTCACTAAATTACTTTTATAAGTAGCTTGGTTGGCGATCGAAAGTAGAAATGAAGAGATTCACTACCTCCGCCTTGGTTTATATAAGCTCCAAAAGTGACCTTTTTGCATCAATTTTCCATACACCTATAACACCTTATCTTGGTAACACAGCACAAACAACACAACGATCGAACAATTTCACAAACCCACAATTATCCTTGAAAACATTCTCGGTATAATTTGTTATCCGTCGACGAAATCCCGGAATTTTCACTCCAAACAAGTTCTATACCCAGAAACCCTCATTAAAAATTTGCAACCGCCGCTGTCTTCCATGAAACCCCTAGCACTAATCGTTATACTTTAGCCTCTTAAATACATCTCCTGTCTACGCGCATATCTCTTATTTCATTCTCACGTGCATTTAAAATCTCCCGTCTTATGTTATCTCTGATTCTTGTTCCCCCCGCTATTCACACGCTATATTATACCTAACCCACCGATATCTTCGTCTATCCTACTTCTGTTTACTTACTCTAACCGTCGTACTCTGTTTGTAAATTATCTCCAGCTGTATTATTCCCTTACTACTTGATATATTCTGAAAACATAGCACGTCTTTGTTCCTCTCGTTAGCTTGTAACCTATACTTTCCTCTAAAGGAAAATAATATGTCTGCTCTACCATACAGGCGGCAGAGCCTCGATAGATTACGAGGGGTTCCTGTTTGATAGTCAAGCCCAGGGTAAAAAGTATGTTGAATGGCTTTGAGAAAAAAAGGGTCCCTCTAAAGAGTTCTTCCAGCCAGCTAAGTTTCTTCAACTTAGGGCAGAGCTATGAGCTAGGGTCGTAGAATGGTATACGATAAAACAAAAAGAATATTATTGGACGCCACCGTATCTTAATGAGTGTTTTATAAGAAATTATTCGAAGATCAGATACGGAAATCTTCGAAAGAAAAAAAATTTACGACGAGCAACATAAACCAATATACTTACTGCGGTCTCTGCAACCTGGAATAGGAACGACGATCTCGTGCTATCTGAAAATTTAATCACACCTAAACATTTTCAAACTAGGGCTTCATTAGAGCCTAATCACTTTATCACAAAAATAATTATATGTAAATCCACTCGTCAAAATTATGCTTTCAAGAAAAACTTTTAACTTAACACCAATAATACCTTTCTTCAGTACTAAAGTTTCTTAATAATAAACAGTTTGCTTCTGTAGGATAATTACTGTTGACTTCAAAGAAAGAAAATTTTGGGACAACTTAATATTTTTTCTATTAATTTTTTTTTTAAATATTTATATATACATTGTTTATACATCTTATTTATACGGAGACTTTCGAAACAGTTCCGTTTTCACTATTTAATATTGATCTCTAAGCATTCTTGGAATATTGTTTTATTAACTGCATAAATTATTTCAGTTCACTTTAAAAAATATATTACTTTTAGTTTATGTTACAGTGACTTCATGCTACTAGAATAGGATCCTTTTCAGTTCACAAAAAAATTACATATTCAAAAATAATTTCTCTGGTTATGGTTGTACATTTTTAATAAAATCAAAGGTCAAAGAAAAGTACTTATAGTCGACATTGAATTATACTTCAGACGTATTATCACAATGTGTTATACACAATAATTCGGCAAACAATTCTTATCATATCACATGTTCAATGAAACAAACCTTTCAATACAACTTTGTAACTTCAAACATAATCTTATACAAAGATCTTAAAAATGTTAAGGTCAATTATGCCTTATTCAAATACTAAATTTTTAAATGAAACAAATTAATTAAACTATGAACTTTAGCAAAATTTCAAGAATTAATTTTAAACAAACTTTTGTATAGCTTCTTCAAAAATTTATCTGGGCATTTTAATTGAAAGTTTCTTGAAAAGATATAAGTATAAAAATGGAGGATGACTCACCGCTGGCCATCTGCTTGGCGGCCGATTTTCCTTTTTTTTTTAAAAAAAAATTTTTAAACATCTGCGTCCTTACTCTTATAGTTGAGCGTGGTTGACGCAGGGATCCGGATGTAATCCTCATACAAACCAATCAGGTGTGCGGGTGTCTACATTCCTGCCAAGTAACAATTGAAGCTGCTTCTCTAGTGCTTGCCTTATGTTTAACGATTGTTTTCTTTATAATACTTAAATTTCCATAACTTCATTACTTGTAACTTGAATTTAATATTTTAAAATTCGGAATTATAATTATCTTCATATTTAATGGTAGGTAGTTTAATACTTAAAACTCTTAACTAAAACAATGAAGAACTTGCGCGTAAAAATATATCTACAACCATTTTAGGTCGATGCTATTACAGAAACTAACTTATGGTACATGTTGACTGCACTTAACCAATTGTTCGGGCGGCATGTTTAATCAAAAACCTGCAAGCCCAAGATAATACTAGTCTACGGACTACATCTGATACCAAAAAGGCTTATTCCACGAGGCAATCTTAGTTATACAAGCATGCGCCGGGAGGGAGGATATTGAAACAAGATACAAACAACTAGAAGTTCACTTTAAGAGTATTTTTGCTATTCTACTGTAGATGGCGTACTATGTATGAATTTATAATAAAAGGTTTCAATAGAAATTTAACATTTATTGATTAGGTGTATTGAACAAAGTTGTTTATTCAAATAACAGAAAATCGTAATTGTTACAAGCTTCTAACGTTCTTGTCTAGCAGGCGTTTTCAAAGTCAACGTTTCACTCAACATGTGTTCTCCTTCCTTTATTACATCATGTAAACTATAGTCTTTCTCTTAAAACTTTATTGATTTGTTTTCGTACGTGCAGTGTACACCTGTGTATTCTCCCTCATTATCTATTTCCCGCAATGTTACTTGTTGACAAGCTCTATAGAATGTTATGCTCAAAAATGTCTCAAACTTTGCGTGACCCATTTATACACCTTTTACCTTGCAATAACCACAAATTTGAGCTTGTTAACGCCTATTATGACCCACAGTAATATATATATATATATATATATATATATATATATATATATATATTATAGTGGTCCGGTTATAATTAGCCAGCGTACGTATATCTTCTGAAATATGAAAGATATAGAAAAATTTCATGGGAAAAAGCTCTTTAAATATATTTTCTCTACAAATATAAAGCATTAAGTAATGTTCATTGCCCACTATATTTGAGCAGTACTATCACTTTGGTCTTTTAAATAGAACACCCTGTATATTTTTTAAAAAAATATTCTAGTTGAAATTGTCGTTACGGCAATGTGCCATAACCGATGATTTCTTGTCAAAGTGCGTTAAATAACTTAAATAATAGAATTCCAATAGGAGTCTGATTGTTTCTGTTAACAAATGCCCTTGCAGTGTTTCAGTTCATTATTCACAATTAATTATCTGTCAAATAGATATTTAACGCTTTTGCAAACTTTATTTCAAGATTTCTTAGATGAAATTCCTCACGATGGCGCTTTACCACATAACGGAATCAATGTTACAACTTATTTAAATTAAATAATTAGTTTGGTCAGAACTGAATTGGTAATAGGGGACCGCTTTTGTGGCCTCTCAGATCACCTAATCTGTCATTTCTCGACCTTTTTGTTTGGGGTTTTTTAAAAGACCAAGAGTATTTTAATTCTACCCCTTTTTGAAATATTGAAGAATTAATCGTTGAAATAAGAGCAGCTTGCTTGCTAATTACCCCGGTCATATAGCAAGGTGCTAGAAAAAATTTAATTGTTTAAGATAATAAATGTTTAGAATGCAATGGTGGATAATTTGAACATTTACTAAGATAATCAGTTTTCTTGTTAGCTAGTATTTTCAAATGTATGTATTAAAAAATTTTCAATATATTAATTTATACAGCAAAAAAACAATAAACACCGTTTCCAATTGGAATTCTATTATTTGAATTATTTAGTGAACTTGGAATACAAATCATTGATTGTAGCATATTGTCATAAAGATAATTTCAAGTAGCATATTTTTCAAAAAAATATATAGGGTGTTTTATTTAAAAAACCAAAGTGACAGTATTGCTCAAATATAGTTAGGCTATGAAAAATACTTAATGCCTCATGTTTATAGAGAAAATATATTCAAAAAGCTTTTTCCCAAGAAATTTTTCTATATCTTGCATATTTCAGAAGATAATGGATAATGGATAATGATAACCGGACCACCCTGTATGTATGTATATATATATATACATATACGTATATATATACATATATATATACATATAGGTTGATGAATGGTTGTTTAGACGATCTAGATTTGTAAATTTTCAAATTGTCGTCATCGGCCTCGGTGGCGTAATTGGAAAAAGCATGGTCCGCCAAAGACTAAGATACAGGTTCCAATCCTGTCCGTGACCTTATATTTTCCATCTTTCAATTACTAGCTCGATTTGAAATTATCATTTGGGCTTTGGAGAAAAGTCTAAGTTATTATTTCACCTTATTAACTATAATACGTTAGTATTTATCATCAACTTACCTTGTGTAATTTGCTATCTAATATATATATATATATATATATATATATATATTGCTATGAAAAGAGGGTAGTTTAAGAGTAGATTAAGTCATAGAGGTCGTAAGATAAATGTACATATAATTAACGTTAAGAAAACCAAATGATTCCACCATTAAATAGCAGTAAATCGACTATTTTACAAAAAGTTAATAGCAAGCACACTGTATATAAATTATAACCCATTTAATTCCTAAGAAACTAGCTCATTTTGCAATAATCAGATACTATTTAGCTAAAATAATAATGTGTACGTCGTATAATACGTTTAAGTTAAATATGCAAGTCCGGAATTGGAAAGAAACTAGTAAAGACAAGGTTTTAAACGCAAGGAATTGCATCAAAATAAACACGTAATCGGGAAAGATAAACAACCTGGCATTAAAAATGCCAACGTAAACGCATTCAAAAACGTCATTATTAGAAAGATAAGTACGTGACTGGAAACATCATATACATCAATATAACAGGCGGTTTGTGATACGATAAGGTTTGGACTATAATCGACACAAACATGAAAGACGTGACCAAATGCAATTAATATTTGGAAATTCTGAGAATATGCGGCAAAATATTGAACGTCTATGTGCGAGATTGAATGACAGAACAACAATTAAAACCAGGGAATTTTGAAAAATACCGAGTTCTACAGAGATAGGCGCAAAGTACAAGACTTGATTAACAAACACACCAACTAGAACGTTGATAGGAGGAGTCTATAAATACCATAGGAAACTCCTAAACATTCAGCATCTCTTCAACAAGGCACAAACCACGTAAATTTAAAGTGAAATATTACGTATAAGTGAAACTTAGTGAAAGTCAATAAATTATTAAATAAGAAAAGTAAAAGTGCCAAATTATGCAACGAGAAATGACCGTTTTACGCTTAAAACGTAAGATAAACTATTAATTGAATTTATACTAATATTTAATAATTTAGGGCTCCAATTATACGTCCAAATATACGTCCACATATACGTCTAATTAAGCATCTAATTAAATGTCTAAATATACGTCCAATTAAACCTCCAATTAAATATAAGCATTTAAATATATGTCTAATTAATATTTCGAAAATATTATAAATACTTATAAATAAGCTTACGTGAAAATACTCAAATTGGACTACAAGATACTCAGAGTTAATCCAAAAAACCGAGAGGAAAATTCAAGCAACCATTAATAAATCATTCTTGCCAACAAGTGAAGCAAGTCAAGCTGTAACAATCAAGGGGTGCTGACCACCGATATTCAGAGGCAGTTCCAAGCAAGGAAAACACAGGTTACAGATCTTATTTATTATATATCAATTTTAATATTTTCTATATATCAAATATCTGTAAGGGTAAACAAAAAGGTCATTTAAGATTTTTAAAAATAGAGAAAGCATTGTTTGAACGTTCAAAAGGTACTTAAGAGTAATTACAGAGATATTTTGCTGACTTTCAGGAAATATAAATTTGGTGGAAAAAATAAATGTTAATATTTTATTCGGGGGCTAATTTTTGAATGTTGAACATCTCAATAAGTCATTGATATAAAAAAACTGAACATATTATCGATCATTATATTGTGTAATTTTTGGATTGCTTCATTTAAATTATTTTAATAAATAGGTGATAGAAAGGAAATGGGTTAAACAATCTTTATTGTTGTGAAGCAGAACATTTTGTGTTTGATAGATTGAGCTAGCCGAGGAAACAAATTCAAGGAATTATAGGATATTAAAAGAGCTATATCACAGCAAAGAAAAGGGCACACCAACGTAGGGCTTATTCACAGCAATAAAAATTGCGCATCAATCGTGGGGCTATATTCACAGCAATAAAAATAACACTCAATCGTGGGGCTTAAAAGAAATAACATTATATTTGCAGCAATAAAAATTGCGCACCAATCGTGGGGCTATATCATAGCAATAAAAATAACACCCAATCGTGAGGCTATATTCACAAATATATATATATATATATATATATAATATATATATATATATATATATATATATATATTACTCTATCTTCCTTTCGAGCCCCAATGTTAGTTCGATAAAACACTTGCTGAAAATTAAAAAAACTTCACTAAATTTTACCTAAATACATTTTTGAGTTCAAGCTTTCATTACGAAGTGTTTTAGTTGCGTACCTTCTGAAGATGCTTTCCAAACTGATATTCCACGGATAGCTCTGCTAACTGCTTCTTCAGGGATACTCAACACAGCTACTTATTCTCTCAACAACCTTTATAATTAATAAAAAGAATAAAAAAATAATTCGACAAAAACATACAACCCTTTTATTCTGACAACATAAATAATAAATTCACACAATCTCAATATTTACAATATTTATCCAAGTTAAACATTTCATACCCCTACTCGGTAATAAAATCATCAACCTAATATCCCCGCGATTTTATGCTCCTCTACATTTCATTGTTTTATTTTAAAGTAGATGGGCCTATCCCAGTAACTTAATTTATTTTCCCCTGGTCTATGGTGAGCTCAGTATAAACCTTTTTATGTGTGCACAAATTTTTGCAACTTAAAAATTATACAAAAGACCCGTTTACCTCTTACATCTGTGAAATATTATACAAGCATTTACACCTTCAGATTTATAATAAAAAAATTGTCCTTTACATATGTCAATAAAATTAATTTTCGGTTCATAAAAACTTTCACCAAATAAAACTCAAATCACTAATAGTTTATATAAATCAGCACCAGCATAACAATTTCAATAAAAAAAATCGTTACCTGGAGAGTCTTCTTCTTCCAGATCACCGCCTCTGTAGATGCCTTCCAAAATGACTGCGCGTACCAGGATCATTCCATGTTGCTGCCTTCCATTGTGGACAGCAATTCCATCACAAACTCGTTGTTCACCCAAATCCTCATCAATCCTTCTGGACTGCTGCTCCAGGTCCAAACATCACCTCTTCTTCCACTCAATGTGCAACAAGCACCCTCTTTCAATTTGTAACTAATTCTCTACTTACAAGTCATCCTGCTTCAAGTATTACTATGATTTACTACGGTTCACTCCGTTTAAACTAAGTTGCCCTACTTGGCCATCAAAAACACTTGTAAATTTCAATTCGGACTGCATTAGTCACGTGGTTTGAAGCTAGGATATCTCCTGTAGACTTGGAAAATAAGAGAGAGCCAATGCTGCCTCCAGCCACGCTTATATAACCACAGCACCACTTGAGTTGCCTGTATTTTTGTTACCCATTTCTTGTAAAGTTGCCAACGGCCACTCAATTTACAAAATACCCCTGCACGTACACACAACGGTCTTTTAAAACTCGAAAATCGTCTACATAAACACTTCATTACCTCAATAAACTGTCTAAATTTGCCAACCGTCCAAATATTCCTTGAAATTTCGACTCTTCTGTTAGCCCCACGCAAATACAATCACGCCTCTCGTGTGCGCGTTCATATAATTATCTTCCTTCTATCCTCATAATAACATCTCTCAGCGTTGTCTTCCTTTCCTACCTAAAGTGTCTACGTTATTTCTGCCTTTCTGGTGTCTCTTTCTGTCCCGCGTTCTCTGCCTTCGATGTAACCCCTCTATTACTATATTGTTCACGGTTATTTTTCCATTCCTTTATGTGCGCCTTGAAAAATCGATGCCGTCTACAAACATGTTGCATCTTCGTCTCTCTTATTGGTTTTTAAAGTATACTCGTCTGACACGCGCTTGAAAATCATTGTCACTTAACCAACTGATATCTTTCATATGCCTCTGTTACGTATTAAATATTGTCTGTCGCCTAATTTTATTGATTTGTTTTGAACTAGTAGACCGTTGCTGTTAGCCTTACGTTTTTCCGTTAATACAATTTACCTCGAATTATATTCTCAACATATACTAACTTTTACGAGAATCGTTTATTTACCCCAAGTTTGTTCCATGAAATCCTTGACTGTTTGTTTTAACGTGTTTACAATATTAAACCTTGTAACGTTCGTCGACTGCTTTAACTTATGCTGTATTTAATAAATGTACCTTGCTTAAATTATGAATTTTTATACTGAAAAGCTTTAATACTAATAACCTTTGTACGCAATTTTCGACCTTAACAATTGGTCTTAATTGTTGTCCTTGTACTAAATTAACGTAAACAAATTAAATCTGCATTATAATATGTAATTTTATCCCACTCTAATTATGTTGAATCGTTTTAAATAAATTATTAATTTTTATATACAGGGTACCTATAAATACATAAATGCTCGACCTATTTCCAGCTATCTAAGCCTACCCAATCACAGAAATATACAGTGCTTTTATAGTTGTAAAAGATTTTATAACCACTGCAGTACCTTTTTCTGTCTGTTAAAAGGACATAAATAAGCGACAAAGTTTTAAAAAGAAATACTACGAATATGTAATTTTATTACTTATAACTTGAAAGATGGATTTTTTCAGGCATAAATTTTAAAATAACAACACAACAATATAACTAAATGTGTTTCGGGTTTGCCAAGAAAGAACAGCCGATGATGAGCTTCATTGTATTGCATTTCATTACATTTGTTTCCTGTAGTTCGTTTAGAAATATTCAGCAATTATAAATGTATAAAAAATGTAGTAACAATTGTCATTGGGAATTTTCATACTATAATCAATACTTCGCCCTATAATTTTGAAGATAGTTCTTAACCAAAAAACAATCAATATATTATTATTAACTGTATACCTGTACAGTTTGTGAAGGAAGAACTAATGACAGTTTCACTGTATTGCAGTGCATCAGATTGACGAAATACTTTCACTATAAACAGCCAAGAGCGTGAAGCAATTACCATTTGACTACATAAAAGCGTAAGCATGTTTGTGGAATTTGTATCATTAATTATATTTTTTATTTCACAATTTTTTTTTGGTTAGTAGCAGAGAAAGAACAGCGCCGATTTGATGAGATGCAATATGGCGAAAATGATCGTCAGTATTCTTTTTTTACAAATTGATAACATACTCACTTAAATTTTTGAGTTTGTTTTATATTTCAAATAGATTCGTTAAACGCTACAACTAACTTAACGTTTAAATTAAATCAATGATCAGTTTCGATGTCTCGAAAGCTGGTTTTGTTAGATAATGTTAATTGCAAGAGTACTAAGCTAACGGATCCTGACAGCTTGTTTACGACAAATTTGGATACAATTTTGAAATACAGGAGTACAGGACGAATATAATGAAAATCTGAATTCAGAATCTAACATTTTTATACAAGAAATTAGTTTCAAATATACCGGAACTGCATTGTTCGAGTAACGACATGCCAGCGTGATGACATCAAGACGTTCAAAATATAGTATACGCTACTGTTAGATTATATCGCCTGATATAAATGCTAGAAGTATTATGTACTCAAGAGTTATTTATCACGCGAATAAAATACAATAGAAAGACTTTATTATTGCTAAAGTTTGCATAAAATTTATTGACCAAATATGCAGAAACGAATGCCACTAAAACAGACATACAACAGTTACATTAAAAAAAACGTAGTGTTGATTTCAAGTTTTGTTTATGTAAATAGCAACACACGAAATGGTGTTCTAAAAGATAGTATCAAGAATTTAAAACAAAATACAATGAACGAAAAAACAACGTTTCGATATTATCTACAAGGTAACT